>VZRE01007118.1:44054-230320 GCA_013396775.1 Cephalopterus ornatus
TTTTTTTTTTTTTTTTTTAAAGTAAGTACGCAGCTAGCAGTACAAAAGCAATTAATCATCTTTAGAGACAAACTTGGCTAGTGTAAATTGACATGACAGCACCCCGCAAGCATGTGGCTATGTGTATTCTTAGATAATTTGGCCCATAATCACTGGAAATATTAGTCAGTTGGATTATCTCATATGCCAAAGTTCATGTGACCAGATAATAATCTAGAAGATTGCTAAGTGATACAGCCCTCTACTTACGTAGGTGTACTGGAAATTACTGGAGCTAAAACGGTAGTTGTGCATATCCCTTGTTTCTGCAAAGACTGGCTTGAGATCAGAGCCAGCTGTTTGGTAGGCATTTCACTGCAGTATACTGAGTAAAATACTGAATTCTATATAAAGCCTTTGTGTGGTTGCTGACAACACTTGTCTATATGTAGTTACTTCTATGTCTTTTCCATGATGAGCTCATTTATTTATATCTCTTTGGACATGACTGGCACACTGGTTTGCCAAGATAACAAGAGAGCAGTGTGGGACATACGGAGGAAGGTTACAGTAAAACAACACCCAATTTTTAATACTGTCTTTGAAAATTAACAACAAGAAAAAATGATCTGATGTAGAAGTCAAGTTCACAAAACACGGAGATCAATTAGAGCAGGTGTTTCCCTGATGAACTTTCAGTGAAATGCTGCTGATTTCTAGTGATACAGCATGGTCACAAGACAAGGACAAGGTGCAGAAGCAGGAAGTATTTGTTGAGTGCTGAATTTAGAAAGTACCTGGCTTTCCCACTAGCTGGTTATCTGTTTTGCAGCCAGATCCACAGCTGCAATAAGCTGATGTCACCCTTTTAAACAAATTTACCCTGGCTGAAGATGGGGCTGTGGTTAATAAGAAGCTGTAGTTGGCAGAATTTCTGAATTTCTGCAGTTATGAAAAATGACTGCCTGTTGCAAAGTAAGTGACGGAGCAGTGCAGTAGTACTCAAGGAGAAAAAAATATTCAAAGGGAAACATTGAATGAAAAATCACTTATTTGCTGAAATTCTATTATTCAAATTCTTATTGATATTCTGCTGACCTCTAACCCCTACAATAATTCTTTAGTGCAAGAACTCAGTGATATAATTATAAGCAGATCACCAGATTTGGCATAATTCCTTGACTTTTAAATGTGAAAGAGGTAGGAAAGTGGATAACTATCTGACTAGCTTGCACTTACAAAAGGCAGTATTAAGTTCCTTTAATATCTCCTACTTAGTCCTCTTCCTTGGGTCATAGCCCAAGATACTAATTTGGTATTTTAAATCTTAAAAAGAAATGGGATGCTTTGTGCATTGGTGCATAAAGGAAGAATAGAACTGGTATGGATGACCCAGAAAGTCCTTTCGTTCTTGAATTCCTATAAAATGAAAAGTTGCCTCAAATGGGAAAGTGAAAGTATTTTTGCTATGAAGGTACAGGATAAAGAGGATTTGAGGTTTTCAAATCATCCTTTTCTGAATGAAAAGTGTAATCAATGCAACCCACAGCTGCAAAATCTGCATTTCTTCAAAACATTTCCTTTTGAAGAAAAAGTAGTTTTGAACCTTACACATGATAGTAAACCTTCTGGATATTAACTATATTTAAAATCTGGTGTTAGACTACATGTTAAGAAGTAGGGAAAACAGGATTGACCATTAGACTATAGAAGATATGTGCCAAGTAAAAGGTATTTTTACAGTGAAATCCATTTTGCTTTAAATAAACTAAGGATTGTCTTTCACTCTGTTTTCCCTTTGCATATTTGAAAAGTGCTGAAATAGAGGAAAGGAAAGGTTATAACACTTTCACAAATAATTCAAAAGAATGAAAGGAGAGTAAGACTAATAATTAGAGTGAAATATTCCAGGGTGTTTTATACAGTTAGCACAAAGGGTAATAAGAGCAGATGCTTTTCCAGTCCTTACAATTCTTTAGCTTGTCTTGATGTACAATGAAAAGAACAAAAGATAATTAATGGTCTACAAAGAGGACAGTCTTAGTTGTAAGCTGATGTCTCAGTATCCATCTTCACACTGATCAATATTAGAAACTATAACTTCACTGGTTGTTTTATGAGATCTTTAAAAAAGGACACAGAATTATCAAGACCATAAAAAAATGTATTTCATTCTTTTGTGGCCTGTAGCCTCATTATTCTGCCTGGAAAAGGACACTGCAATTCTTATATGTCATAGCCCATTCTGAAGAGGAAAGTATTTGTGTTATTTTTCAACTCATGATCTGTGTAGTTTATCTCAAGTGGAAGGATCCTTCTCTAAGCCAGCTGGCTTGTAAAACAAACGTGTTCCTGCCCTCCTGGCTGGATGCGTGCTCCGTGCCTTCCCTGGGCACCCTCAGCCGGTACAGTGTGGTGCCATGCAGAGCTGCCAGCCTGCGACCAACCAAACAAGCACATGCTTTGGGCCTGAGCTGGCAGGATTTAAACCAGCTCTAGCCAAGAGCAGCTTGGATGTACTCAGGCACAGCAGTGCTCCTGCTAATGAGCTCTGCCTCTCTCATAGGTGTCACACAGAGCACGGTTCTCACAGCTGCAGCTACATGGTTCAAGCACCAGCTTTGGAGATAGAGGAGGTGGTGTGTGATGTGTGATGCTATGGACACACTCACTGGTTCCTCTGCTGCAACAGGCCATTGTAAGCACAGATCCTGGCAGGCACTTTGTCACCTTTAAATACCTAAGGCATGAAAATGGTTTTATAGGTAGACCTAAAACACTATCTTAGAGAAAGTTTTTTAGCAGCTAAAGTTAGGTGATATGAAACCCATGGCTGCCATAGGGAGCTATTTGGAGGGGAGAAAGCACTGAATGTCTCAGGATGAAGAAAGGGAGAGGAATGTAAAGGTAGATTTGCTAAGAAGGACCGGACTAGGCATTTTGAATTCATTGAGAGCAGCTCTGCCCTGAAGTCCACACATACCCAGGAGTACAGGAGATGAACACCCTGGGTTCTGTTTCAAGTAAGCACTGTTCTGTAAGTGTGCTAAGCTTAACAGTTTGTCCAGCTTTCTTTTGACTTAATCAGATGATCAGCTCTCCAGAGCACAGGTTGGCCCTGGCTACTCTTTCCCAGAACCCATCATGGTGAGATGCTGATGTCCTGTAGAGATGCAGGCCCTGCAGTAATACAGATTATAATGTATTTGGAAAGCCAGCTCATCCTCCATCACATTGGAAAAGACTATCCCTGTCCTTCATCTAGCAATGCCTGAATACCTGCAAACCTGCCCTGTGCTAGGACACATGACAGATTCTGGTCTGCAGTCTTGTGTGCCATATAGCTGTTGCCAGCTAACAGCGCTTGTATCCATATCTGACAGATTCTGGGATCCAAACCTCACAGGTGTGAGATTACAAGGTGTGAGAAAGCAATTTCAGACGCTTTTAGAGATTTTGAGAATATAACCTCCACATCTCTAGTATTCAAGTCCACAGAGGCTGTACACATTACAAGAAAAGGCACACGTAGACTATGGGAGATGTGCTGTTCAAATGGATGCTGCAAGGAATGGCTAAAGTGCAATGAATACAGATAAAATTTTTTCTTCCCATTTTGAACCAAGAAAGAGAAGATAGCTTCCTCTATTGTTCCCTTTAGCTAGGAAGAAAAACGACCGAGCTGGCATCAGGAACTCCAAGTGCAATGTCTCCTTCCTGGCGCAGTACTATTCAACACAAATGTCAGAGCCAGGGAAAAGGTAATCCTTGATTTCAAGAAGCCTAGCCCTTGATTTGGGTGGAGTTGGCATTGCTTGGCAGGCACATCAGACAGACAAGTCGTGGTTTAAGCAGAGGTTCACTTACAGCAGTTTCTGCAAACAAGGACTTTTCCAATGTGCAGTAAACCCCTCTGTAACTGTGGAAAAGAAAGTGTTCTTGTCTAAACCCAAAGGTAAAGCTAGAAAAAATCTATACTTTACAACCTCTTAGCACAGGTGTCATTTTACAGCTTTAGATAATTGAAATCTGTATTGAGCTCCCTGCCTGTTCATATTATTACTGGAAACAAGTTGCCTTACTCATAAGTACTAATGGCATATATACTGTATATTTGTGTGGAGTGTCAAAATATATGAGTAAACTTTTCTTTCAGTAATGATTTGTTACTTTGGAGTCAGCAATTTTATTTTCTTACATCAATATTTCTCCAAACTCAGTCTCTTCAACAAAACAACCTATGTTAATGTGCTGACTGATCTCTACTGGCAGAATTTCTTATGTTCTATCTCTATTCTTTTGCATGGTTATTGTCACAAATCACTAGTAAGTAAAACAGATAGATAAATATCAGTAAGCACATTTGGAAGAATTGGGGCTATAGGCTAGATGGTGCCAAGACCCAAGCAAGGCTCAGTAAATCAGTTAGTACTTAAGTGTATGAGTTCTAACTAAAACAAAGGAACAGGAACAGCAAATCCCATAGAAATCTTTAGGTGGGCAAAGACAGACAAGCTTCTGCAGGGCTTCACAGGACTCTTGGGTTCATATGAAACTGCCAAGGAGGCTACACCAGGCAACTGCTGTATTCCGGTTGAACTGAGGGAAGCTGGGGGTGAGATGGGCCAGGTGCTGAGTGCCCAGACAGAGAAAATGGTGCTGTGGCTGTTTATCTACCTCAACCCAAAGAAATCCTGCTACTCTTCGAGGTTTTGCTATATGTCACCACCAATTCATACTGGTATTAGTCTATGCTGCACAGGTGACTCAAGTCTTCAGGGGAGGGGGTTTTCTGCATGCTGCTGTGTGACTGCGGTGATGAGGTCTCTTGATAGAACCAAAGCAGATCCCCATAGTTAAGACACAGTTCAATTTACTTCTCAGCCTCTATGCTTAAATGAACAATACACAACATTAAATCAGTGTCCACTGCAAGAGGATGACGTTGTTGAAACCTTGATGTCACCTTGATCTTAAGCTCAACATAATACTTCCTGAAGTGTCCCACTGCCTTTCCTTGTAAACACGAGGTAAATCTAAGTCTTTCACTCTAGTAAGTTCTGTGTTTCTCAGATACTTTGTACAAAGTATATTAAGAAATCAATCTACATAATAAAACAGAGCCTAAAAGGCTTCCAGACTGCCATCTAACACTGACACCTGAATTGCATCAGTGCACACAAACAACAGCATACAGCAGCAAACACATTTCAGGCAGAAAGGACAGAACCTGCCACCTTGCTACTGACCTCTCAGGAAATCCCTTTCATGTCTCTAGGAGATGGGCCTCAGCATGCTTGAACCTCACTTTAAAGCTAAACCCTTGAAGTTTTCCCACTGATTTGATCTTGGGGGCAATTATTGCATCAAGCAGGGCCAGCAGCTTTCGCTCGACCCTCATGATTTTACACTTCCATTGGTCAAGCAGAGGTGGTCCAGGTAATGTGTAAGTCAAATGTGGACAATCCTTAATAACATATCAACCTATGAGAACAAATTTCCTGATTTGTTTAAATTTTACCTAAAGAACTTGCAGACAAATAGAATCATCTCTTCATTAGAGGAATGGAGAAGGGATCCCAGTGTGAAGAAGACAAGAAAATTAATCTGCATGCATTTTGCTTTCTTTTCCAGGTACCTCCAGCATTTACCATTCTTGACGTGAAACACAAATTTCACAAAGCATGTAAGTACTATGGCTAACAGGCTGGAGGCATGGTTAGAGGCCTTTCAGCTTGGAGAAATTGTCAAATTTATTTTTCATGAAATCTCACACAAAAGCTGAGGCTGGCTTGACAGCTCCAGTGCTAAATAAGAACAGTGTTTGAACTAAGGTTCTACTGTAGCTATTGCAGGTGTGAGAGCGGAAGGAGAGAACTGCATAATTTATCACTGCCAGCACACGAGGGGCAGTAGTTTTCTATATTCCTTTTAACATTACACAGTGCCAAATCCGAGGCCATAACTTTATTGGTTCTCCTAGTGTTATGTTAGATAAACTTCAGTAACATTAGACTGCTTCAAGCTGGCCATAAACAGACCATGTAGACCAAAAAACTACCGTAGTCGGGAACTTAAACTTGGAGTGATTAAATGGCATCTGGGATAGTCTAGATATCTGTAAGGCCTTTGATGTGGTCCCATATGACATCCTTATCTCAAAATTTGAGAGGTGGATTTGAAGGGTGGACTGTTTGGTGGATAAGGAATTGGCTGAATAGATACTGTCAGAGTTGTGGTCAATGGCTCCATGTCCAGGTGGAGGCTGGTGAGGAGTGATGTCCCTCACTCAAGGCTCTGTCTTGGGACCTGTGCTCTTCAGTTTCCTAATCAGTGACACAGATCAAGTGCACCCTCTGCAAGTTTGCTGATAACATGAAGTTGAGCAGTGCAGTTGACATGACACAACCCAAGGACAGGATACCATCCAGGGGAACTTGGACAAACTTGATAGGTGGGCCCCGGACAATCTCACAAGGTTCAACAAGTCCAAGTGCAAGATGCTGCTTCTGGGTCAGGGCACTACCAGAAATGAGTACAGGCTGGGAAAAGAAGTCACTGAGAGCAGCCCTGTGGAGAAGAACCTGGGGATTCTCGTGAATGAAAAGTTGAAAATAATCCGGAAATGTGTGTTTGCAGCCCAGAAGGCCAATTGTATCCTGGGCTGCATCAAAAGAAGAGTGGCCAACAGGCTGAAGGAGGTGATTCTGCACCTCTAGTCCACCCTCATGAGACCCCACCTGGAGTACAAGAAAGATGTTGACCTGTTGGAGCAGGAAATTATCTGAGGGCTGGAGCACCTCTGCTGTGAAGACAGGCTGAGAGAGCTGGGCTTGTTCAGGCTGGAGAAGAGAAGGCTCTGAGAAACCTCACTGCAGCCTTCCGGTACCTAAAGGGGGCTTATAAAGAAGAGGGAGACTGACTTTTTACTTGGACAGATAGCGATAGGAGACAGGAAAACAACGTTAAGCTAAAAGAGTAGGTATTTCAGTTAGAGATATGGAATAAATTATTTACTGTGAGGATGTCCCATCCCTGGAAGTATTCGAGGCCTGGTTGGAAGGGGCCCTGAGCATTCTGGTCTAATGGGTGGCATCTTAAATGCTGAGCTTTCATTATTTTTACAAAAAAGTGTTTATTAAACTGAAGTCTAGATGCCTTTTGCAAAAAAAACCCCACAAAACCAGGTTGTCAGTCACTAAGATCTTGAGTTCAGAGTAGCGTAAGTAGAAGAACTGTGCTTCTACTTTGTCCTTAGAATTTTATAAAACACTAAAACTTAAGGCTTCTGTGGTTGCATACAGGTTCAGTCAAAGAAGCAAAATGCTGTTGACCTGACTGTTTTAAAATTGCTTATTTTCACTGCCTGTAAGGGCTTGTAAAACACAATATGGCAAAAGTTCAAAAACCACATTGCTGAGTACAAAAAGATGGAGTACATATGTTTTAATATTTCAATAAGGGTATGTCCTCCCATCACTTTGTGAAATGCAGTGCATTTCTGCCTAGAATCTCTTAAATCAGTTGAAACTGGATTTATATTGATGCAGTTAAATCAGTTGAGGAACACTGGCACAGAGGTTTATGCCAATATAACTGCAATGAGATTTTTAATGGATTTGGGCTAAAATGGTGCAAGTCTGTGTATAAGCCACTTTAATGGTGCCTATTTTGATATCAAGAGGTATCTCACTTCTCAAGAACCCCCAGTGATGTAAGCGGAGCTAGTATCAAGGAAGACAGCATACAACAAAGCATAGTATGCACTGTAAAGGAAACCTCTGACAGTACAGCATTTTACAGCATGCAGAAAGGCTGGCAGGTGCCTTCAATGCTTTTTCAGGCCTCAGTTTTTTATGTCAATTCCTCCCATTCCCAGGAGTACACCATAGCAGTGTCCGGTGTCCTTCCCTTCTATTTCAGCTCATTGCTTTGATCTCTCTTTTTCCAGTTTGTGACTTTGGGATGTTGTTGTCTCATGAGGTTCTCCCTGCCACTCCCCACCCCTTCCTCCTTTTCCAACTGCAAAGACCAAACCTTCATTTTTTTCTCTTTGCATAGTCTGGAGGATGACAGCTAATAGAACACAGTTCTTTTAGGTAAGAGCTGAGAAGGGGCTGAGGCTGATCTGTGGATGCCTTTGGTTACCATGCTATTTTGTACTAGCTCATGCATTCATTTCTGTCATTTTGTGTGTGCCAGACTCACATGTTCCCCTATAATCCCTCGTTAAAACACACTCCTACGCACACCCCCTTACAGTCTCCCTGTCTTCATACATTCTCTTTTGATCACCCATGCAATTAAGCTTTCTCCTCAGCTAGTGTCTTGTCAGCTCTTCAGTGAGAGGAACTCCTGTGCAGCAATTTCACAAGCATCCTCTCTGTCACAGAGCAGGTTTTGCTGCCTGATTCAAAAAAGGAGGATGAAGACTGAATTATGAATTGCAGCACAGGAGGCTATTAAATGTTAAAATAAAAGAAATGGGATGCAAGCGACACGTGCCATCTTACTGCTAAGTAATGTCTAAGTCAGTCAAATATTAGTTTGAATCTGTGTTTATACAGAAGGCAGAATATGGATTTAGAAATCCAGGAACAAATACTGAAATACTCCTCAGCCCTCACTTCAGCAAAACTGTCTCTACTGAAACAACCCCAGCAAAGCCTAACCCTGTGCTTTCTGTAGCATTGACTTCAGAGGGGCAATCCCAGTTTTATCACTGGAGATTCAGGGATTTTAGTAGAGAATAACCATTTAAGACAAACTACCATTTCCATGGGAATTCAAAGGCTTTGCCCAGACTGAAGATGGCTGCTTTGAATCATCCCCTGGTTGCTGTAGCCACTGCTCCTGGGAGGGACTGGCAGCACCAAACAGGGACAGCCCAGAATAGCAGTTTCCCTGTTGCAGCCCTCCAGCCATCAGCTTTACAGGGGCTTTCTGTAACAGATGTTAGAGCCAGGCTGACACACTTAATAGCAAACATCACACCTGCCCACCTTGAATCTGTCTAATCCTTTTAAAACATGTTTACAGTTTTGACCCTAGCAAAATCCTCTGGGAGGGAGTTCCACAGTATAAGTATGTTGTGGACAAATGTCTACACTTCTACAACTTGATATTTTCTGCCCAAAATTGAGTGGCAGCTGAGCGTCTGGGTGTCACTGGCCATCATGCTGTATTGTCTAAGGCATGGTCAAAGAAGCCTCAATCAAATTGGTGCTGTGCTATAGGTCACTTTACTTAGTATTTTCCTCATTCCTTTGTCTAGCTGGCAGAGGTGGAACTAAGCCAAAAACTAAGTGTATAAGAAGGAAGTCTCTTGACCCATTTTCTCAGTTGCTTATAATGAGTTAGGTACCTGGCATTTTCTTTATCTATACAGATTATATTTTCAGTGGAGAAAGAAATATCTTATAGGCTAAACTTCCTGAGCTCTTGTCCTTGGCAATAACTTTTCACCTTTAATTTATTTTTATCTTTGCAAAATGTATTGGACTGCTGTGGGAGGAAATCTTACAGATAGAAAATGAAAAACTGTAATAATAATGCTAATTCATGTATCACATAACTAAAATAAAATACCTCTAGAACAGGTAATGTAGTGAAGTCAGTGAGCATTAAATATTTTCAAGGTTACTGCATGGAACATGCTGAAAAATCTCTTGAAAGAAGAGGAAGAGCAGAAAGGAGAGGGGGAAATAAGACCTCAGCAATACTGTAATACTCATGGGGGCAAACTCCTGCACAAGGGGGACAGCACGACTAGAACTGTATTTTGGAGCCAGAAGAGTGAGTGTAGGGAACCCAAAACTGCCTTCTATGCAGAAGGAGCAGGCAGGGAATGGAAGAAGCCTGGTGATGGGTGGAAAGAAAAAGGGAAGATGAAGAGAGAACTGAAAACATCATGAGTATCCTGGCCTGCAGAGTGGAATGAGGTGCTCAAGGAATAAGAAACAATTCAAACTGCCAGCTGTCCCAATAAAATACTAACTCCTAATCGTTCAGCTCCAAAATTGCAGGCACCTCCATCTAAGATAACAGATGTTGCACAGAGCATTTAAAATAAGCAATATCACTGAAAATAAATCACTAAGACAGAAATTGTCAGTAGATGGCACTAAAGAATAAACAGCATAATTTCTGGAAAATAGGAAATTTTAGAATCTTGCTACACCATCTTACAACTGCTCCTTATAGGTATTTCTACAGTGATCCTAGGAGCTATGTTCCTGGGAAAGCTGCTGAGATATTTTCTGTTGCTTTTCCCTAGAGAGAGGACAAGTTAAAAAAACACAGTTCCTTCATTATGGGACCAATCTCTCTTTTAGCCTCCTCCTTGCAGGGCAGTGTGTTAGGATTCATCTGCCAGGTTTTACCTATTGCTCTCATCCTGCATGTTCCCCAGAAGCCTTAAGAGAACAGGCAGCCCCACAAATTTCTTCACTGCAGACACGCTGGTCAGAGCATTTGCCATCTGACTGCCTGCACAAAAGCAGGATCAGAGGCCCCTGTGCAGGCCCTTCAAACATGCCATTTCACCAAGTGCATCAAATACTCCCAGTGACTTCCAAATGCTTGAATAAGATGTTTATTGCCTAATGCAAGGAGATACCATGTCAAAGGACAAACATGAGCAGAAGTACCACATCATACAACTCTTCTCCAGCTGAATGGGATGCCTGCGCATATTCTCCTTCCTTCCCTTTTCAAAATGACCTGTTACTGCCTCGAGCTTACTTCTGCCCTCAGTTGCCTGCCAGTAGTGCTCAGCTCAGGCAGT
Source organism: Cephalopterus ornatus (assembly GCA_013396775.1). Classification (NCBI taxonomy): domain Eukaryota; kingdom Metazoa; phylum Chordata; class Aves; order Passeriformes; family Cotingidae; genus Cephalopterus; species Cephalopterus ornatus. The sequence goes on from VZRE01007118.1 coordinate 54,820, forward strand.
GCTCAGCAGCTGGAGGGAGAGTAGCATTTTAAAACCAACAGGTTCTTGTTCATCCAAAACCCTGAAGCAGATCTTCAAAACACAGAACAGCAGAAGTGAAGCTAACATGGTGAAGAGCAAGGAGAAGAATCTTTCATTGCTTAGATATCACAAGGCAAGCCTTGTGAGTGGAGCTTAAGGCACATGAGGTACTAAAATTAATTATCTAGTGGAGGAGGTCCTCTTTCTTTTCTCCTTTTCAGAAAGTCTGTTAAGGGTTTTCATGCTCTGAATCTGTAACTTTCCTGCTTTTAATGACATCTGAGAGCTAGTAGCATAAGTAAGGAATAACTCTGTATTTTGCCTATGATAAAACACAGGAGTGGGATGCAGAGCGGTCGCTGGAAAGGATGACTGTTTGTACTGCATCACATAATTCCCTTCTAGAGGCTGGCTGTGATGTTAAACTGCAAGGCTCAGAGAGGTGAGAAAGGATGCTGTGGGGATTAGTCATTAAGAGCAGTACCAGGGCGAACGGCGACTGCTAAGCCAGTGCCTTGCCTGCCGGCTCTGTATAATCAGGACTGTCTGATAACACAGTCTTGCTGAGAACCTGCAGTTCCTCTGATTTCTCCACACTGTCTATTACAGCTGGATTCTCAGGTTGCAGAAAGTTAATGAAATCTGTCAATTTTGATGCCTGGAGAGACTCATGTGCCTGGTGAATACATCTGCTGGGGACCCGAAGAAGCTGAATTATGCTATTTATGGCTCTGCAAAGTTGACTTCACAGTCTTGGCCTGTCAATCAACCATGTGTCTCACAAACCAAAGAGACCCAAATAAGTTATATCTAGGGTATAGAGCCTTACAGAAGGATCTTTCTTCTGCCCTATATTAGGAGACCAGGCTTTGAAAAAGCCAACATTTTTGAAAAAGGGCCACAATCTGATCCCACCATGAGTCACCTTGAGCTGGATGGACTCCCTGGACTGAAAGGCAGCTACTAAGTCTATGGCTTTTATCAGATCTCAAACTCCTTCCTCCCCAATTGTGTCCTAAGTAGTTCACACTAGCCCAGAATCCATATATGAATGAGGCTTTGAAGGGATAGACGATATCCCGCTGTGCAGGCGTCTGACTGCAGAGCTCATAGGCCCAGCATTATGTCTCCAGTGCAGATTCACAGAGCATGTTGGGCTGGCAGTCACATCCAGCTATTGTTTTTATTAAATTCTCCCCTCTCTGCATTCATAACAACTCAATTGGAAATTACAATGAAGGCGAATCACTGAGGATGGGCAGTTATTACAAACGGGCACTAAGAAGTACAGTGATTTCATCAGGGTAAATTGCTCATTCATCGGTGTTGGCTTTGTAAATGGAAATTACTAGATTAGGAGGAAACATGGTATTTGTTTCATCTGGTATTTATAACTTATTTTTCTTTTGTTTTACTCACACAGCAGATATCAGTATAACATCAGTTTTGATGAATTTCAGTATCCCTCAAATGAAGCAATTCTAAGATCTTTTTACCTCTCTATGCCTGTCAACACAACTCAGTTTATTAGAAACTCATTGAATTTCTTGATACTGCCACAATATACTTAAATATATACTTAAATTCTTTACTTGTTGCTTCACAAAGCACAAAGTAAGCAATGGATCCTGCCACAAAAGTCAAACCACTTGCTACCATCTTCCTCCCCAGCTCACAGTCAGAGATCTGATCTGTGAGTAAATTGCTTCTTGCCTCTGCAGCACGTGCCTGTCAGAACAGACACTAAATTCTTGCCTTGGCATGGTACTTTAGCCACAGGGCCAGCCTATCTGGTAGCCTTCATTTCTGATCTGTGCAGGAAGAAGCATCAGGAGGATGACCTCCTCTCAGCCTATTTGTGACATATCTGTGCAAATCTTTCTATACGAAATACAAGAGTCTGTCTGTTCGTACAGATTTGTGTGACTTGAATTTATGGCTTAGCTGTCAAAATAACCAAAGCACTACTGTGAAAGCTGGAAGTACTTTCACTTCTTTTGTAACAGCTAGTCAGGAAATGAGAATGGCATCATTGACCTAACACTGTTAAAAGGAAGGAGAAGCCAAATTGAGTTAACCTCATGACTTTCATCTTCAAAGTGCATGAAAATTTACCTTAGACACCCCCCCNNCCCCCCCCCCCCCCTTCTGTTTTGGAGTTACAGAAAAACAATTCTGGCCATTTTTCTAAAGGGAAGGACAATGTATGGGTATGCCGTCCAGAAGGTTCTGTGCACTTCACAGAAACTATTTTGCATCCTGAGCTGTGGTCACAACCCTTGAATTCAAGCCATGCATCTCTTGTTGACACTGCTAAGGCCCAGAATTTTCATTTGGATGTTTCTAGCTGGGGTGCTGAGACAATAATAGTGAGAGCAAGCACCAGACTAGGCACCTGCAGTTCACGTCTCTGCTGAGCACTTGAATCTCACTATAAGTTGTGGAGGAAGAGATATTAAAGCAGTCTGAAAAGCATCTGATCTGATATCCCTGAAGTTTTCCTCTTTGAAATTTACACATGATTACAAAGAATATTTTCATTATGTATTGAATTAGGAAACTATGGTTGAGGTTTGGCTCACCCAGCTGGTTTAGAAGCAGGGCACATAGAACCTTAAGCAAGACTTTCAGAGTCAGTTTTTTAAAGCATTCTGCTCATCTGAAGATAACAACAAAAGCCAAAAGGCCACCTGGGACTTTTGAAGTCTCCTGATTCACACTGAAATGAATGTGATGTTTAAGACTTAGGTGTTTAAGACTTGACCAATGGGAGTCACGCTACTGACTGGGGTGAATTGTGTGCTAGACACTTTCTCCCTTTCAAGCTTCATTTTCTCATCTATAAAATTAGAATAATTAACCTTCCTTTCATCCACCTTGGAATCTTTTGTCTGTTTTGCCTGTGATCCTGTAAGAAACATTTGGGACAAAGAATGATTTAAATATATGTTTAATGACCTATTGAACCAGAGGGAGTAAGATGTCTACAACACAAAAGACAGGCTATCCATTAAATGCTTGTAAGATGACCTTCAGAAAAACAGCAACATTTAAAACAGCAATGGAAAAAATGAAGATCAACTCAAAAACTTAATTGGAAATTCACATTATTTCTCTTTTTTTGGCAGCCTCTGCATCTGATCTTATTGCATTTCATTAACAGGATTGCAGATATCATTTCAGATGACTAACATAATAAAAGAAAAGGCAGCAAATCTATTGAGATGTAGCTTGAAGCAGAACTGTCCCTTTTTGCTCTCTGGGATATTGTCCCCAGCTGAGATTTACAGGGCTCTAACAATGCATCACAAATGACATCCTATGTAAACAACTGGAGAACAAATGTGAAATGCTATTTAAATGCCTCATTAGGAAAAGGAAATTTCATAGCTAGATTCTTTGCTTTTCTTGCCTTTGCAGTAGAATTAATTGACAGATCTAGATGAAAAACAGCAAAGTTTGTTTATCAGAATTGACTATTATTATTTACAATGTGTCTTATATTAGTGCCTATGGCTCAAATGAGAAAACTACAGTAGAATACCCTATAGAAGTAATCCAGGCCCTAGAGAATATCCAGACTCAGGAATTAAATGAGGAATTAAAGCCTACTGAACTGTTATTAGAAGATGTCAAGGTAGTTTTGGTTTTCAAACAGCTGCTACATCAATCGAAACTCGGGTATCACATTTTTTGTCTGAAGAACAGATTGAGTTCCAGTGTTAACCTAGTGTTCACCACCAGATTCATGTGGGCCTAATGTTCATTCAAGGAACTCAAGATGCTAAAAGCCTCAGTGGGCTTCATTAGAGTGAAAAGAATCTCATGTCCATTAATAAGACAGGTGTCTGTTGATTATGGCAGGGTCAAGATCACTTCAGGGTTTTAAAAGTGCCCCTCATCTACATCAGGTTTTGCACAGGAGTCCCTGTGTTCTGAACACCTGAGTTGGGCAGATGGCTCTACCGAAAGGTCCAACAACTTCTCTTAGGAGGAGATGCATGGAATGGGTCTGCATGAAACATCCCAGGACTTCTTGTGAAAGACAGCCAACAGAAGAGGAAGTAAATGTCCCTTGCCAAAATAAGAGGAACCTACTTCCTTCTTGAAAAACCCTGGGAGAACTTGAGAAAAAAAATTACAAGGCCCATGGTGTCACTTCTGCTAGACAGGTTAGGGAAGAGGCACCTTCTAAGTTCAGACTTTCCCCCAGATCTTGTCTGCCTCATGCCTTCCCTGGCTGTGCTTCTGTAGCCCTGGCTTCCTCAGGGCCAAGACAGGTGACATAACAAGTAGCTGCAGTTCTGGGGGTAGGGTCAGGTGAGCAGGACAAGAGCAAGGGGGGCTGTTCAGGCCTGAATGCGAAGGATGTCAACCTGTGATGGTGATTTGTTTTGTGTTTGTTTACACGTGAGGTCTCTCTCACATTTGTAGCCTGTTTATTTATTTATCTTTCTATTTGGACATGGAGGGAAAGAAACACTCAGAACAATCAAAATAAGAAAGCTTTTGAACAAAACTTGGTATTTGTGAGTTTCAAGTTAATGAAAGCAATGCATCAAAGACAAGAAGCTGAACAAATGATTCTCAATAAAAATAATGTAGTAGAGTGGTGTTCTGCCTCTTTTCTAAATTGTCCCCAAATTGCAATGATATTGAATATATTTGCAGTTGAAAATTAGTCACCATTGAAATAAATGATGTGTGAGTTATACTGGAACAATGTATGTTGCTCTAGTTTAAATACACACTCATGGGGAGGCAATATTATTTTATATTCTGCCATTAGAGTGCAAGTTCAGAACGCACAAACAGTCTAGATGAGCTGTGGCTATAAGTATTACAAACGGAAAGCAGTAGAGGTGTTGTAAGGCCATGAAGTGTTTGCCATATAGATTGGGATGAAACATCATCCCTCAAGTATGAAAATAAATACTCACCAAACAGTGTTGCCATTGTCATGTCCCTCACGATCTGTGCATAACTGTGGAAAAGCACTTTGCTGATCAGCTTTAAGCATGTTATGCTTCTTTCTACGTGGCTGCCTCATGGTTGATGCGCAGCCAGCCTACCTGGGCTCACTTCCTGCTGGAAGAGCTTGGGATGGTGGGTCTTCCACTCTCACAGAATCACAGAATCATTTAGGTTGGAAAAGACATCTGAGATCATCGAGTCCAACCTTTGACTGATCACCATCTTGTCACTAGACTATGGCACTAAGTACCATGTCCAGGTGTTTCTTAAACACCCCCAGGGATAGTAACTCCACCACCTTCCTGAGCAGCCTCCTCCAATGTTTAATAACCCTTTCCAGGAAGAAATTCCTCCTGATGTCTGCATGAGCCTCCTCTAGTGCAGCTTGAGGCTATCACCTCTTGTCCTGTCGCTAGTTGCCTGAGAGAAGAGGCTGGTACGCCTTGCTACAACCTCCTTTCAGGTACTTGTGGAGAGTGATAAGGGTCACCCCGAGCCTCTTCCTCTCCAGGATAAACAACCCAAACTCCCTCAGCCACTCCCCATAGGACTTATCCTCTAGACACTTCACCAGCTTCATTGCTCTTCACTCCAGCACCTCAATGTCCTTCTTGTAGTGAGGGGCCCAGAACTGGACACAGGACTCAAGGTGTGGCCTCACCAGTGCTGAGTTAAAGGGTACGATCACTGCTGTGGTCCTGCTGGCTGCGATATTTCTGATATAGGCCAGGAAGTCATTGGCCTTCTTGGCCACCTGGGCACACTGCTGGCATATGTTCAGCAGCTGTCAACCAGCATGCCCAGGTCCTTTTTCAACAGGCAGCTCTCCAGCCCCTCTCCTCCAGCCTGGAGCACTGCCTGGGATAGTTGTGGCCAAAGTGCAGGACCTGGCACCTCACCTTGTTGAACCTCACACCACTGATCTTGGTCCATCAGTTCAGCCTGTCCAGAGCCTCTATTCACTGGAAAGGTACTATACCCTTGTTTCCCAGCAGGGGAACTGCAGTATGCAGAGGGAAAATTATTTGTCCTCTGTCATAGATCTGAAATGGGAAGGGCAGTTTCCCAAGCCTCGTAGCAACACTTCTGAGGTACAGAAGCCTTTGATCAACCTAAATAAGGTGGTGGGATAAGAGAACTAAACCAACTGAAACAAACTTCTCCCAGGAAGGACATGGGAACATGACAGCCTCTGGCTCACATGCTGGTGTCTGGTCTGCCACCAGAGCAGGGCGGACCTCTGCTGCCTTTTCCTCATTGCTCCTGGAGATATTACAGTTTAGCCCTGTTCTTAGTGGGGATTAATTTTCAGTGTGGTGAACTTACCAATGAATTTATGAGAAGTTAATTTGTACTTAGGAAGACATTATGTCACTTCAAATGTGTTCAATTAATTGTTGATGGCATTGGTGTGGCCATTAGATACAAAAACCACATTGCTTTTGGGGTTAGTGAAGGAACACATCCTGATTAGATTAGTGGCCGGAGAGAATACCATCCCTGGATAGTCAAATATTGAAAGAAAAGTATACTTAATTAGCATATTTTAATAGCTAATTGACTATGGAATACTTTTAAAGAAACATAGCTAGAGCCTGGGGTAGGAGTTTCCTCTGCCCAGTACAATTGAGGGGGAGGCACAAATGAGATTTTGAGCCATCATTGCTGTATCAGCTGTGATTGTTGGACCACCGTGTACTTTCTGATGCTGGAATGTAAATCATCAGGGCCCCGATCCTGCTGTAGCGTGTGTTGACACCAGACTCCATTCGGCAGCATGCAAGCAACACAGGGTTGAAACTCGTCAGTTCTCTGCTCTCTGTCCCTCTTGCAGCTCTTTGGAGAGCTGCTACCTAAACGTACTTAATGGTTGTGCTGATTGCAGCAGTACCCACACTAGAGCTTTGTGAAGTGAGGAAGCAATGACCTGTGTTATCAGTATACTGAAACACAGCATATCTGCAACACTGCAAGGCACAGCACTGTTTGTTTTTTAGAAGGTGGCACAGGATGAACATGAACAAAGGTTTTAAAAAAACCAACATTTTAAAATAGGCCTTTATATCTTCCTGCTCGTGTTTTCCGAGACCATGAGGATGGACAGATACTTGTGTTTAGATGCTCTGCTTAGGTGCCTATGGAAACCTTGTTACTGCACAGTGGTAAAGATATTTAAGCTCTTATGGATTGAGATAGACAGCAAATGATTTCATAAGTCACTAAACATTAAGTTGCATTTTTAAAAACGCTATGTTTTTTCTGCTGGACAAGCAGAAAGAGAAGAAGGGATATTTTTAGTCTCTGAATATTTAATTTGGCAAATGTATGTTGCTTAACATGCAGTTTCCCAGATTTGCGTTGCCCTTTGTATGAAGGCTTCACTGATAGAGTTAATGTTTAGGAAGAGAATCCTGCTGGAGTTTTCACATTCCCCCGGATACCTCAACCATTGTCTTTGTTACCCTTTCCAAAGTTGTAGAGACACGAGAATCAAAGGCAAAGATAACTACCAGAATACAGATACTCAGTTGGCATAAATTATCTCTCTCTTAATTGGGGTTGGCATTTCAGAGCCAGAACGCAACTGTCTCCAAATACAGAAGCAAACTTTTTGTGCTGTTTTAGTGCATGGATGACAGGACACGGCCCTCCCTGGATGACCCTGGTGAAAAGAGTCCCCAAACCCCCCCAGCTGCACTGACCACCCTGCCCACGGCCGCCCCGAGCAGCGGTGCCGTGACTGTGTGTCCCGGGGGCAGCAAAGGCCAGACGTTCAGCACCTCCTCACCCCCTGGCACTGACAAAGGGCAGGTCCCTAAGGGAAAGTTCCTTCAAGCTCCAGGCTTGTCGGAGTATCTATTTTCTTGTTTCTCTGTATTCTGCTCTGCAGTTGTTATTAATGAAATAAGAGGTGGGCCTCATTCCCTTTCCCTTCCTTTGCCCACGCACATTAATTTAAATGCAAATTCACACAGAAAGATCAAAATTAATTATACTTTCCGTAGCAGGCTACATGGAAAATTGAAATGCACAGGGCTGGCTTTTGCATTTTCTCTTTTTTTTTATTTTTTGGAAGTGCAAAGGAAAAAACAATGTAGCAAAAATACTGAAATATGCATGTAAATGTTGAACGCTTGCTTGCTTTTATTTTCTCATGCTTTTTGCTTGTCTGAATTTCCACAGTTGCTTTCAGTTGCAGGCTGTTTCAGAAGGAGTATTGAAAGGTTAATCTGCTAGTGACATAAATTGACCTGTAAATGACAAATAATATTCTGTTTACCACTAATAAGAATCAATCTTAATTAAGAAAAGCTATGCTGACTCTTAAGAAATTTGTCCATTATTGCCTGAGCAGAATATAGCTGAAGTCTGAGATTTTTTTTTTTTTTTCAGTGGGAAATAAAGGCGTAGAGGAGTGTTCTGTTTTTCAAGGAGTTCAGGCATTTATGTAGGGTTTTTTTAATGAAAATGCAACCAGGTAAATTTGTTACTCAAGGTGCAGTGCAGAGTCTCGCAGGGTGCTGGAGTTTCACATCTGGGCACACTCAAAGCGGCTTAACTGCTCCCAGGAACCAACACATGGACAGGGCTATGCTGTTTGCCAGATCCTGGGCAAGGAAAGCAAAATTCTGACACTTTTTTTAAAGAGAGTGGGTGCAGGCATTGTGTGCAATGTGTTATAGAGACACTAGTTGTACTCTGAGAAACCTGCTGGACCGGGCTCTGTGAGGCTTCAGTGGAGGTGCCAGGGAGACAGTTACATGACTTACGTACGAAAAACGGGTGGTCTCAGATTTTAAGTGTATAAGGCCAATGAGAACAATCAAATGAAGAGCTAAAACAGAAGCATTTAGCCAGACATTTAGTCGAGCTGGGGCTTGTTTGCTTAGTAGTCTGTGGGAAGTGTGTGCTGTTCTGCTTCTAGGCCAGATCCTGTCCTTAACACTGTTGGTCTTAGCCAATGTCTGGAGACATAAGTTCAGCCAGCTCACTGCTTGCTCTCCCTCTCCAAGCACTGTGGTTGTAGGTAGATGAATTCAGGTATTGCAAAAAACAGAAGAAAGAAATGGATGCTTACGATCAAATAGCTCATTTTTCAAATTCCATGTGCCATTAGGAAAGTGCTTTTTTGTGTCCCCATAGCAACTAGAGTTCAAGGTGCCTTTGTAAAACACATGGCCAGAGATCTTCCCTGGAAAGCTTACAAATGAAACAAATCAGAGAAAATAGAGGAAAAAAGCTGACAAAGAAAAGGGATTTATCCCTGGCTACAGAGCCATTAAAAACAACATCCATTTTGGTAGTCTGCTGAGATTTTACAGAACAGGACAAACTGGATCTGCTCTTTGCACTAATTTCCCATAAAAACATGGATCTAGTTAAAGATCTTGCTACTGCTCTTTTAATATTCTGATACACCCTATCAACAGTCCTTCTGCAAGAAAACATAGCCTAGCTGAATGATTCTGGATCCAGCAAGTGCCTTCCCAAGGTCAGCCCTTTGCCTTAAAGACTAAGAAAGTGATGGAAACAGCATACAATTGGTAGCCTGACCCTTGCGAGCCCATCTGGGGTCAGGAGCTCAGTACAGTGCTAGGCCAGTATAGCTGAGGGTACCTGGAGGGGGCCTGACTAGAGGGGGTCTCTGCACTAGCCCTGAAAAATAGATCCAGGTGACTGTGTTGGCATTTAGCGGGTCAAAGCAACAAAACATCTTTTGGTCTGCAGCCAAAGAAGGCCTTTCAAGTGCGACCATGTGAAGAGGTGCCAGTGCCCTGCTTGCCCCAGACTTGCTGCTGAGAGCTGCAATTCTTCAAGTGGGCTGGTTGTTCAGGTTGCAGTACTCAGCAGCTGTCATTTATTACAGTGGGGGCAAGCACAGTAAATAATCACTTCAGATACTTTCTCTCTTGATCTTTTGGCCAAGCTTAGTTTTACTGTGGTTTCTTAGGTGTGCTTTGCTTTCTGCCATCACGCTCAGGAATCACTCAAGTACAGTGTTAGCACAATAAATCTCACAGCCTTTTCTTCCAAATAAAAGCAGAAAGCAGTAGCTTCTAGTCATTTCACCATCCCGCTTTCCTGCTGGCAGCTCAGCAGAGCAAGGATACGCAAACTTCAGCCCAGACGGAATTGTTAGCATGGTGATATCTCTATCCCTGTTTTCTCAGAAGTGTTCCTGAGAACACTCAGACGTGCTAGCTGCAACCAAGAGAAACAGCACTATGACCACTGTCTGTTTAAGGTCATGGACATGAAGCAGCTGTATTTGTTCAGCGTTTGCTTGTCAAGGAAAGACCTCAGCAAGTTTTCAGATAATCTGTCTGTCTCTATATATTACGCACAAACCCACCATCCCCACACATACCAATACGTGAATCTTTCCAATCAATCTCTTCTTATTGCTTCGTAGATATCAAACTGCCATCTGGTTAAGGTGCTGGAATGCATTTCAGCCGTGCTCAGTTCACATAAGCAAGTGCTGTTACATTTCTCAGCTCATGTGTAACATTTTGTGATCAGATAAGGGAGGTTGCTGCCTCAGTGGTTCCTTGGAATTTCCTCTATTTCTGCAAATTTTAACAACATACTGCTGATGATTGATTATAGTAATTTTGTTGTTCATATCATCCTATTCATATCACAGCAGGTATTGCTTGTAATTATTAAGGCTATTTGTTATTAGAGATGCATGGGAGGTGAAATAAAATGAGAAGCAAACAATTTAACTGGTAATAAAATTAGCTGATCATGGAAAGTCAATCTGCTAATTATCTCCAAATTGTGTCTGTCAGTTCTGTTTTGCATTTCTTAGACTCCTTGCTCTCTAGTGAAAAGCTTTTGCAGATCCTCATTCTAAGGAACAGGACCAAATTCCCCATCAAGAGAGGTTTTCATCATGTTAAACCTTTGCTCTCATAGGGGTTCATATAATTTCATAAATACTTTGTCACAAATAGGCATTTTATGGTGTAATTTACAGCACTAATAGTGCACTAATTTTTTAATAGAAGATTCTTTATAAAGCAATAAAAATTAGGCTGATTCCTTCAATTTAATAACTACTGGAAAGTACCCAGAATTTGGATTTCTTAGTTGTTGAATTTTCAAAATGTCTTGTGATATTTGAGTGGTGGAGGACACGATAAGGTCAATTTTAGTCACATAAATAGAGGTACCTTTGGACACTTTCAAAAACTGCATATAGGCTTTTCTAACTGTCTTTGGTTCCTGGGATTGTCAGCTGATTAATTTACTAAGATTCTAGTATACATGCAGTGAAAAAACAAATCATGTGGGCAGCAGGACCAGTAGAACTTGATTTTCTATGCATTTTTGCACAGTGGTATTGGTAGTTGTCTATGGCACTGAGGCTTTCATTTTAGTTAGTATTTGTATGGTTTTTTGACATCACTACATCTCTTTTTTATATTCAATATTAATAGATCATTTCATAGTTGGGTATGGGAAAATTAAAGGTGGCTATTGGTTTTTATGTATCTGTGAGTTTGCTTATATTTTAATTTCTGTTTTAAATATGGACAGGTAAAAAAAATAACCCATCCAACATTAAATATTTTTCCTCAGATCCATTTTTTAAATCAGATTATTAAAAGTAAACATTGAGTCATTTGCCAAGAAAATACCATCCTCTGTTGAAAAATTATGATGCTTTAAATGTAATAAAGTTAAAATATAGTATTGGGCAAATAGAGCTGTTGTTTGAACCATCATGGCCATTCGTATTTTCTGGACAGTCTATATCTACTTTTCCAAGTCAAAACCAGTCTGGAATGTGAGCTGAAATGTTATCTTTACAACTTTGTTCCAAGTGTGAAATACATATTCCAAACCATAACCCTGCATAAGGGAGCTGAATAGCTCTGCTAATCACAAGGAATCTACAAAGACTGTGACCTACTAAGTACCATGCGGCTGATCTCTGATGCACCAACCCAATATCAGAAAGTAAATAGCAATCAATACATGCCTGATCTTAGATGCAACAGGAGTTACAGGATAAACTTCAGTCACCCGTTGTCTTGGACTGTCATTAATTTCTGTAGGGGAGACAACAGTGGGAAATGTTAATAAGAAAAAAATGTGAATTAAACCCCAAAACAACCCTGTGAAAGAGAAACCCTTCAACTTTAAATTGGAAGCAAAGGGAGCTCTGCCAGGTGTGGGAATGCAGAGAGGCCGTCAAGTGCTGTGCACAGCTGCAGCTGTGCCTCTGCCTTCAGCCAGTGCTTGTTTACTCTGTCTGGGAGCAGGCACTCTCCACATGCACTTCTGAACTCCTGCTGATGGCAGGTGAAGCTAATCTGTCAGACAGTACTGGCTCTAGATATCCAAGAGAGCCATCAACCCCTTGTTCTGACAGGCAGTAGCAAGAATTAATACAAGTGGTAATTAGTTACTCTGTTTGGCTTCTTTTCACTATTTAAAGAGAGCTTTTCCTCATAGGCACGAGATGAATATGTGTCTGCCAGAGTCAGGCTGTATTGGAATGACTTCCCACATTGCCAAGTAGCAACAGAGAGCTGTCCTAGTGAGATCTCTGAAGGATCCCTGTGGAAAATAGTCACAGGAGGAAGGCAAGTAAATAGTGACAAGTGATACCAGGGGCCCTTTGGCTGATTGCTATCAAGTGGTGAACAGGGTGCCTAGGTGTTTAGGGTTTGCTATCTCTGAAATGAGTCTTATCAAGCTGGGAGAGCAGACTCCTTGTGGAGATGACACTTCTCCCTCGAAAGCAGTGCTGGTTTGCAGGACTTGTGGTAGCTAAGAGTCGGGAACAGCCTTGCTATTCTGCTGCCAGTAAAGACTGAGAGCAGGAAACCTTTGTGTTCATACTCAAACCAACATAGAAATGTGTTTAGCATTTCCACTTGACATTAGCTAGTGTCTACCCCATCCAACAGTAAGAGATGGGAAGGAATAGATAATTCCAGGTCACTCCAGCAAAATACACACAGCACCCCAAGCATAGTCTGGAAACCAGAGAGACACTTTGGTGTGATAACAAGGTCACTGCAGACAAGCAGTGGCAAAGGCACGCTTCTATCTGTCTAAATCTTTGAGTATGTTTAAACATAATAGTGTACTGAGGCTAAAGGACTGGAAATGTGGGATGACGTGCTTAAACTCACAACCTCTGTTTGCCCTTGTGAAGATTATGAGCCATACCTAAAAGCACATCGGCACAGGATCAGGTAAATTGACTTTTATTGAAACATACTGTAATATGAAGGGGGAAAGATTCCAATTTAACACAAATACGTTGCATTTCAGGCTCCCAAATAACTATTGATATCTGCTGTCCTGGAGCAAATCATATCTTCCTTGACAAGTCAGACAGCTGCTCCTTCTCTATCTTCCCTTTGTTATCTTTAATAGCCACGGATTGTTGTGGTACCTTCAAAAAAATATTTGCAACTTACTTGATGGATGTTTCACCTCCTGCTATTAGCCCTGGCTCATGGGTTCATCTAATGCCTGTTCTTGCTGATGAAAGTCAGACTAAGTACTTTTGAAATGAGAGTGTACTGGATGTCACTGCACTCCAGCTATCCTGATCATCCTGATATTAGTTATGGTTAGAAGCAACTTCCAGAGCTCATCTGGTCCAGGTTCTAGCTCAGAGCAAGGCCAATTTTCAAGTCCTATAAGACTGATCATGGTCATCCCTAGCTGAGGCCTATTTTTCATGTGCTGATGGAGCATTCAGCATTGAGATTGACCCTTACAATATTTAAGGGAGAAGGGACTTATGCTCTAATATGTGTATTATATGCTCCTCCAGCTCTCTTGTATTCTCCTTGTATAGCTAAGACGGAAAGAAAGATGGGTTTTTTTGCCATCCTGCTTTTGTAGCTATCAGCTGAAAAAAAACCCCCAACTAACAGAAATTTAGATCCTTCACCATGAAATTAACGGCCACGCTTTGTGATTGGAACAGGTCCCCAGTGGTACCCTTCACGTGTTGGCCTGCAACTAGAACGCAGTAAGTATTCATATGGTTGAATACAGACACGTAATGTATTACTAATCCTCTGGCAGATTCTCCTCCTAACGGTATTGTTCTCTCTGTACATGTTATTGAGTGAACTGTTAGCACATTTTCATTAATGGATATCAATTATTAACTTATTAGTCTTCTTATTAATAAAGGAATCTAATGTTTTCATAATGTTTCAGAATACAGTATATGATCAAATAATGAAGACAAGGCAGTTTCAAACCCATTTGCTCACTTCCCTCACTCACTGCATGATCTGTTTTAATACTTGCTCACAGCCTCATCAGAAGATGCAGCTGGCTGCAGGAAGCAGCCTCTTTTTTTGTGCCAGTACACAAGTTCTTGGTGGACGTGGCAGTGGGAGATAAAGCTGCCACAGGCTGTGTGGTATTTGGTCTGTGGACATGTTGAATTGCAAAGCCGTAGAAAATGAGGGCTCAGCAGCTGATGGAATTTAGCATCCTTGCTAACGTAAACAGTCAACAAATGTATTGAAAGGGAGACACAGTGCATAAAGCAGAAGAGAGCAAAGAGGTGTTGCAGCCATGGCAACATCCCATGCTGTTTGAGTTTCCCAACATCCAGCTCACTGCCCCTATAAAACAAAAGAGAACCAGATATTGCCATTTTATCTCTCTGTCTATACACTCTAGGTCCATTAGGAGTGGAAGCAGATGCCTCAGAATACTGTGAAAAATTATGTAGTGCTCACATACACCTGGTTTGCTTACGGCTTACCAAGAAATCTTGGACAGTGGGCCTTGGCCCAAGAAGTTGCATTCATCATGAGGTGCCACCTATTGTGAAATAGCTTGAGGATGCAAATGCTTCAGCAAAATACTTCAGAGAGGGAGACGCTGCATAACATTGACTTTGCCATTAGTCTTGCAAGACAGAACAAAGAGCGCTCTATGGAGCTGTCTGTGTGATTGCTTGGCATGCCTCTAATGGGTTAGATTAACAGAGATAGCATAGTACAATTGCTACGCATTGCTGCCCAGTGTCATGTCATCCTGATGCTTTTGTTAAAATGAGATAAGAATAATTCTCATAGAAGTGCTCTAAGTTGCTAACCTGGAGAATAAGTACCAAGTCACCAAAATAAATCAGAATACAAGCTGGGCCGACACCTGGACCATTATCAGGGCAGCCTATGCATTGTGCTGAGCCTCTGAGAGAATACCTGTTGTTCATGCCATCTCCTCTTTTTTGTCATTGCAGACGGGCCCTTTTTGAAGGATTCAATTAACATTCAAAGTCTTGCTGTTTCCTCCATCATTACACTGTATTTTACGGACCTGGGTCAGCAGGTCGGTTGGACCACAGTAAGTATGTCCTTGTAACAATCAAAAGGACATGTCTTAATGCACAATGTGTTTTAGCATCAAATTACTCCAACTTCCCCAGCTAGTCTTTCCCTATGTAAAATGGTGTAATTACTTTATCAGCAGTCAAAACAGAATTAAATGGATACCAAGCCAAATTATCAATATGCTAACTCTGGCATCTAATTAAAGATTAGAAGGTGGACATAAAAATATTGCCTGAGGAAAAAAAAATCAATTTTAAAAAACAGTTTTAGCTTATCTAGGGTTTATGTGCCTGTGCAGAACCTGTAGCCAAATACATTAATTTGTTGCAAGACTCCTCAGCTTAGAAAGTGGAAGGATATTAAAGAGAAAAAAATGGATTTCTAGTAATCCTGTTACTAATGTAGGAAAATTATTGGATGAAAATATCTTTCCCTTTGTTCACCCAAAGAATAGTTCTGACAGAGAGGCCAAGGATTCCAGGCAGAAGATGCCCAGCCAGGCTCAGGAGTCACAACTTTTGAATCTCTTTCTAAAACAAAAGTATTTGCCATGAGCAACAATATCTGTATCATGTTGTAGGTAGACATGGTCTCAGTCTGACTTCAGTTATTTTCCTGTAAGTAGCTTTCAGAATACAGTATATGATCAATATGAAGAACACAGTTGGAAGGTCAGGGTGGTGGGACAGAGGCAACACATTCCACCCAAATAGGGTTGTGGGGAACTCTAACCTTACAGGCTCCTCTGGGAAAGCAAGAAGAGAAAGATTCAATTCGTTCACAGCCCAAAGACAGAAGACGGTAGAAGTGTTTGAAAGGACAGTGAAGGAATGTCAGATGAAGAGACTTTTCCAGTGTCCTGCACCAGGCATAAGTGGTGGAGCTGAAAGTAGTTTCACTACCAGACTGACCCAGCTTTTGCTGTAGTTTGCATGTACTGCACTACCTGGGGTAAGACATAGCCCATATCTGTATATTGGGTAAAGAGATTCACAATTTCTGCAGTGAGAAACATTAGTAAGACAGACCTACTGTTTCTGAAAGCCATAAAAACCCTGACAAGACTATTCATAGCAATGGAAAGCAAACCACCAATTGCTTGCAATTCCTTTAATGAAGCAAGTGAGTTTTCGCTAACTGGCATCATGGCTGTTGGCCAACTTATAAATTCTCAGCACAGACAGCACACAGATCCCACCCTGCTCATGCAGGGGTACTACAAGACCCACTGACAAGCCACTGTCCTTCCTTGGCAGTGCCTATATGGATGAAGCTTGTGAGCATCAGGTCTTTGGGCAGCTTGCAGGTGATAGTACCTATTCATCTCTCCAATAGGTCACTATGGGCTAAGAAGCATTACTACAAGACACTTGGAGTGAACATGCTACTTTTCAGTTCCTGATCTGTTGACAGGTACAGTCAAGGTGAATGTTACTGCCAGAGCTGCCCTTGACCTTGGCATGTCAGCCTCTGGATCAGTTCTGTGAGGTCATATATCCATCTCACCTGCTCAAGCTCATGTTCATTTCCCCTCTCCAGGGAAGCAGATTGCCCTGATCAGCACAAATTCGGACAGGCTTTAGCCCCTTTGAAAAAGAACATGACCTGTATCCATCCTTCCCAGTTCCAACAGGACCCAAATCCCCAGGTCAAGCAGTTTACTTCAGTGGAACTATAGCATTTCACACCTACCTGTTTCAGTGGAGGTCTGCGAGTTACCAAGGCTTTGCCTCACCCTGATTAATGGCCTACTGGGGCCACACTCATTAATGCCAGTCCTGTTTCCCCCCTGAATCCATCTCACCTCCTCTCAACCATGGAATTTCCTTGCAAAGCAAAATTGTGATTAGTGCAGCTTCCTGTTTGCTACAATTAAGTAATCTGCAAAAACCTGATTTATTCTCTCTTTTCCTGGTGGTTTATGTAGCCTAAGACAGTAACATAACTAAAGCTTAATATCCCATTATAAATAGTGCAGTTATGACCAGGAGTTGATACTGCAGGCAGTGGCATTTTTTTTATGATTTAATCTGCATGCAAAAAGTTGACTCCATGAGTTTCTGAATATTCATGTTATCCCATTCTGCTCCATATTCTAAATTGTCTCCATTCTTAGTGAAAGAAATCTTCTTCCTAGCCACGTCATTTAAACAGCCAGATTTTTATGTTATAGCTAGTCTGTAACAACAGAGAAAAAGTTCATAGAAAATTGTATTCTAACAATAGCAATTAAGAATGCACTTGTACACAGGATGTGTAGTTTTACTACCATTTTTACTATGCTTAGAGCTCCCATTCTCCCGTCCCCCTTGATACTCTATCAGATTTATGCCCACAGTGAGGGGTGTTTCTGATTTAAAGGGTTGACATTTAAATAAACAAGGTCCAGAATGAAAATATTCTTGTCTCGTCAGCAAAATGATAGCTAAGGTACAAAGGGCCACATTCAGGTCTGGACTCCAAAAATAGATACCGAAGCACATGGAGACATGCTGGTGGTTCCAGAGGTCGATGCTTTGGGCATGGATCTGTCTAGGAGAATGCTAATCACAGAGGTGGGTCTTCTGGGGCTCTGTCACCTCATTGGAGATCACACTTGAGGATCAAGAACACTAAGACCCCCAATGCTGGGGATTTACAGCAAGACAATGACTTGTGGTTTTTAAAAGCGGAAAATAGTACTGACCTCCACCTCTACCTCCTGGGAGCAGTACCCTTTCCAAGCATGTCGTAAAATAGAAGGTCATGCTGCTGCCTGTTCCCAAACAGAATTTGGGTCTCAATAAGTCTAAGAGTCTTCTGAATCAAGAAACCTGAGCTTCCCTTTTGGAGCATGCACAATCTCTGATTTACAGTCCTTGTCACACTCCACCTTGGTGGCTCAAGAGTTTGCTGTCTCATCTTGTCTACTTAGCTCCTCTGTGAGAGGCTGACACTTTGTAGGAAGGATGTTTCCTTCCTTTCTTCAGCCTTCTTAAAACGCGGTGCACAGTGATCAAAATATTTTTGGTGTTTTGTGCTGTGAAAGGCCAGACATCCCCTGGGCTGAGGCTGCACCACAGCTTTGAGAATGGTTGACCAGTTTTCAACAATTCCTAGAGACTGGGTTGCTGTGATGGAGGAGGGAGGACAAACTGGAGTGAGGGATTTGCAATTCTCTGCCACTGGAATAATTATTTGTCAATCTCTTTTGAGAATGTGATCCTTTCCTGGGATAATGTCAGTAGATATCTAGCCTCAGCTGCTCTTTTAGAAGAAGGGAGACCCTCAAGGCTGATTTCCAGAACACAATTCAGGGACAAAACAAAACCTGTTTCTTAGTATCATCAATTTCGTTAGAACTCTTGCTCTACTCTGCCTTCTTTTATATCAAATATTTCCAGTAACACATAATTTACTTCTGCACAAGACTTACAATTCCTTTACCCTACCTGGAGGGTATAGTTGAGGTTTGCTGACTGATGTTGCAGAGATACTGATGGGAGATGAGTTTACAGATCTTTTCTATAGGGCCCTGCAAATATTTTACCCCTAGAGGTGTTTGAAATTCTCATCACTGGAGTGATGGGTTGTATTTTTAATCTCTGTTCAATTTTGGGCCTAAGCATGTCTGACAGATACTTCTTTTTACACATTGCAATGCAGGACAGTAAAACACATGGCTGGTGTTTTACTACTACTAATGCACACTGCTGCTGTAGTCAAAAGGAAGAAAAAACTCCATTCTTCATCCTTGAGTTCACACTTCTGCTAATGCTTTTCTCATTTGAACAGCAATTGCAATTTCTGATTTATCAGCTTCTGTTGTCCTGTTGCCACCTGGGCCAGCTACCAGAAACATCTAAATGGAATGAAGAAAACATCACAAAATTGTAGAAAATATATTTTACTACAAGTCTGTGAATTTCAGAAGATTAACCCTGAAACACAGTACTTCAGCAAATATTTTTTGTAACTTGGATTTCAGATTAGGGATTTCTTAAACCCTTTGACTCTTGAGAGCCTTAAAATAGTACGGCTGGCAGCAGAACTGTTCCATTTCAAATTTCCCAATGAAAAAAAATTCTGCTTGATTTAGCAATGTAGAGACTAATACTTATTTAAACCCAAGAGCATCTTTGAAGTCTGAAAACCCACATTTTTCGCTAATTAATCTGTTCCCTCCTGGCTGGCAAGAAAATTTATCACTAAGTTATACATTGTGGAAAATGAGCAGGAAGCCAAGAGATCTGTGTTTGAAGCTGTGTGGTTATGTATAGGAGGTACACACAGTGGGGAAGTGCAATAATGAGATGTGCCTGTTCTCTCAAGGGGAAGGCAGTGTTTCGGTCAGTGTGGTTCTCTCCTCTTACTCACACAGTGCCAGTGTGCCAAAGTTTTTCTGTCTTGTGGCTGTGGGTGGGTGGTGAATAGGGAAGGAGCAGTTTTTTCTGACTGTCTGGCACAGCTCAATGAGTTGGTCCTGTAAATGTGGAACAATCCCATGAAGTCTGTGGGATGATTGTGATAGGAAGCAATTTGCGCATGGATGGATTTGGAAAAGAGGTAGCCAAACTGCTGCAGACTTGTTTTCTCCACCTTCTCTATACTGAGGTCAGCTTTGGGCTCCCCATGGGGAACAATTTAGGGTATTTTCCCTAATTTGTGAATGGAAGAAGAGACTTCAGTAAAGGTTTATAACCTCTTAATGGGATATAAAAGTACAGACAATTACAATAGAAAAAAAACCAAAGAGGATCTGAGGAATCTGAAGGAGTGTGAGGACTGGGAGTCCCAGAAAACTAGTGAGCTAGATTAAAGATGATAAACGTAAGAAAACTTATATGATCATAGCTTACAAAGGAATTTGAGATCCAGGTAAGAGAGGGAGATGAGGATCTGTAGAATGTATCAGAGAATGTCACTGAATATAATTCTCAGCAGATACGTATCAGAGTTTGTGTATTTTGTGGCCAATTCAATCACAGTTAGTTGTGGGAATAGGACTCTACAAATTGAATAACACTTTCAGGGAATTGTGGGTACCTGAAAAAACTTTGCAGAAGTGCCAAGGAGACAGAACATGTGATTCTGTGTAAATCTGTGCGTGGCTTAAGAACAGCTACAACAAAGTGCCAAAGAGAGAAAAATCCCCAACTGCTTTTCATTGCTAAACCTCTTGGATCAATAGATAATTTGCTCATAGAAGATGATCTCCAGGAAAAAGGAAGCTCACTATTTCCTCGACAGCACCTTTTCCAACTACAGTTACCTGTAATGCAAAGCACTTCTGTTCTACAGCTAACAGTTTGCACTTGGCAAAGGTTTTGTTTCTGCTTCAACATACAGTAAGTGTTGCTCTACCTTGGTAGCTGGCCAAGTCTTGAGCTGATCCCAGTCAAAAGCCATGGACTTTCGAAACATTGTGACCTTTCACAAAGGCAAACTACACACACAAAATTGGTCTTATTTTTCATTTAATTAAGTCTAATATTTTTCAACCTCTGGGATTATCAGGAGAGAACAGCTTGCATTTGCCTGATTTCTGGCCATGTTTTTATTTTGTTTGTGCCTTTGCTTGGGCCACATATACTTTTGGCTCTTTGTTACTGCCCAGCAGCAGCATGAAGTCAACAGATAAGGGAAGGGGAGACCTCTGAAACTGCCCAGCTGGCTGATTTGGATTCCTCAGATGCTGCTTCTAATAATGCAAACCGTGCTGCAATAATTTCGCTTGGTCTCAGCGACAAATGCCACTAGCTCGTGATGAACCATGCCAGTAGGTCCATTTTTCAGGAGCCAAAGGGAATTAGGGAGCTACTAAAAAAATTAATTTTGAGGGGTGAATGTTTTAGTTGCTGTTGAGCACAGCAGGCTGAAAGAACCTATGCCTAAGTGTTTATAGGAATGCCCTTGGGTTTTTACCACTTCTAGTGCAAAAAGAAGGTAGAGGGAATTCACAAAGCATAAACAGAATAAGCTGTTTCTTTCAGTTATGCACAACCTTATGCTTAAACCCTTCCTGCTACTTAAAGAACAAAGAGCTACTTGATGTATGCTGCTGCTAAGTGTAGACGTTTTCCTAATTGTATTCAGAGTAACTAAGGAGGTTGACATTTTGTCAATCTATGCAAATTTTAGCAGTTCTAGTCCTTCTAAAATGTGTAAGTCTGGCGAAATTATTTTATATGGAGAATTTTGACCAACCCCATACAAAGTGTAAGGAGACCACAAAGAGAAGAGTGAACCATTGGGTGAACCAGTGTTCAGGAGAGTGAACCAAAGACTGAACTAGTCTTTGGGCACAGGTGCCCTTTTGTCATTCTTTGTCCACCTTTGTCTGATGCCCTTGACAAGTCACTGAATTTCTCTGTATTTCAGTTTCCAGATCTGTGGCAAGAAAATAAGAGTATTTTTCTCTTTCCCAAGTACTTTGAGGTTTCTGGTTGAAAAGCACTCTGAAGAGCTAGATGAGGTTATTTATAATAACAGGTGTTAAAAAGCACTCTTTCATTTATGTATCTAAATAGCAGATGATAAATATACATTTTAAAATGATGCGTATTATATGGCAGATTTCAAAATGCTGTCAAAGCCCTGTAAAGATTTGGAAGCAAATCTGAACTCACACTGGTGTTTGGTTACAAACAGAACTTGAGTGCTTTGCTGAATATTCATAGGTACAAACATATACAACATGCAAATATATGTATACATAAGAATAACATTCATTAATTTGTAGTAATTTCCTGTTTTGAGTAAGAAACATGAAATGGCTTGTGGTCTCAGGGAAGAGTTTTGACCACGGTATGAAGTGGTCTGATGCCAAGGTTTCAGATAGCTCAGTCTTAAGAACAGAGATAGGAGGAAGCTGGGATTTCACCTTCTTTTTTCCACAGAGCAAGCATAGGCCTGACTCAGGGACAAACAGGGTCCATCACTGTTCACTCCCCAGCTCCTGAAGCTGTCCTGAGTCAGCTGCAATTTGCCTGTAAAATCCTACAGCAAATGCATCCCTATCTCTGATATTTGCAGTAAATATTGAGCTGCAGCCTGACATACTTATAGACACCGAGTCACTGCAAAGTCTGCCCAGACAAGGGAAGTTTCAGGTGCCCCTGCATGCACTATTTTAGTTTTGCAGAATGGATTACATGAGAACTGGAACAAAAAGTCATTGAATTTTCAAGCAGCCCTTAAGAATTGTATTACCCGGCACAAAATTGCCGTTGCCATGGATTTTTGCAAACATGAAAATATAAAACTTTTACAAAGGCGAAGGTTAGGGATGGTGCTAAAATTATGCCATTATCATCCCCAGGTAACTGTATGGCCTTTAATGAGGTAACAAAGTGTATGAAGTAGAAATTAGTCTAGAAATTAATAATGTTTCTTAATGATCATTAGCTCAAGAGTACTTAGGGCTGGGATTGTAAAAGGAGTCTAAGGTAGTTAGATGCTAAGTTTAATGTGATCTGGGACTTGGGGGGATTCAACTGCCTGATCTCTTGGGTTTTTCAGAAGCTGTGCTCTGTACACTCACACATAGTAATGGTCTGTCTGTCTGATATCAGTAGATCCTCCTCTTGAGCTATATGTACCGCCTCAGTCTGACCTTGGCTCAGACCTGCAGCTAGTGCCTTTGTCTCACATGTATCAGAGCCCTGTCCATTAGATAATTTATATACTGCAGCTGCTTTTCCATCAGAGTTACCCAGGACATGCCTGAGCTGTTTTGTACCTCTTGCTTTGCCGAGAGCTACAGACAGTGACCCAAAGTCATTGTCCTGGCTGTGGGTATTATCCTCATCCCACACTCTCTGCTTTCCTGCTTCGACCCAGACATCCCGTGGACAGTGGAAAACATCACAACCAGCACCAATGAACTAGGAAACTGCCCCTACATGGCGTGGAAAGAGCCGCAGGAAGGGATCGGTATGGAAGAGGCCATACGGCCTTCCCTCAGCTCTGCTGCTTGTCATAAGTGAGATAATGTGAGACTATGCCAAGAGGCAACAAGATAGGGTGTGTTGTGTGATATTACAGAAGGGGCATGTCATAAACATTACAGAGAGGAATTAGCTGATGCCCTCATGTGAAGATACAAATATGTGGGCTGTTCATTTATGAAGATTCTGTTGGAATTTTTTCAGATTCCCTCCTCTCCACCACCTCTGTTTATAGCTTCCTTTTGTCCTTTTCTGCCTTTTTGCAACCAGTACAAATGGTACTATTAACTCAAATCAAAATCCTTTCCATTCCCTTTAGTTGACTTGTTGGGGTAATGTCAGCTGCCCCTACCAGCCAGAAAATCCATCTCACCTTCTCTCAAATAACTTTGAAAAACTCTTTTCACCTTTGCTTCATTCATGCCTCCCTGAATAAACTGTCTGCCTTATATGGTGTGGGATTTTAATTCCTGACCTGGCTATAACTCAGTTCAGCAAGGTGTTACTGTCATGATCAGCTCAATAGAAATAAAAGAAGCAGGTACAATCTGGCTCATGTAAGATGAGATGCCTACCTGGTTTGCAGATTAGCTATTGTGTATTGTTTTACCCTTTGTCCCATCTTCTCTTCAACGATGGAAAATCCTATCTTTTCCTCTCTTTTGACATGTTTCAGATCTCAGTTTTGTTTTTTACGTAGTGGAGAGGAGAGAAGGAAGGTAAGAGAACTGGACACACTGCATGCTACGAAATAAAGTGTGCAGATGTGGAAAAAAGAGGCAATCTCCTCTTTTCTCTCTTCAGAGAGTTAAATTCTATTGACCTATGCTTACTGTTACAGCAACATAATGCTCCTCCAGGAAAAGATCTTTGTGTTTATTATGGAATACCATATTTGGTTGCACTAAATACATCAAAATAATCTAGGCAGGACTACAATATGGTAAAGAAAAAATATTTTTTTTTTTTCACATTTCTACAGAATAAAACTGCTCTGTGTTTTAAATGATCACTTTTTTAAATGAAGTGGTATTTCTTTTGTTCAGAAACAACAAGCTACCATGTTATTATTTTAATGCCTTTGTTTAAAATGTGACTATTATTTTGGCAGGATATGTCAGCAGGAATTAGTAATTTTGAGCACCTATAAAAGTGATAGGTTGAACTGATCCTTGACACAACTAATAACTCCCCAAGCCCAGCAATGAGTCATCTATAGGATGAGTATGAAGATATTAGGTAGGCTTAATTGAATACATTCATTGAGAATCAATAGTTCAAAAGATGGTGCTTGCCCTTGATTGCCATTGGGTTGAAATTATAGTAATACTGTGTTAATTTAAGACTGCTTTCCCTTTCACCTGCTTGAACTCTTGGGCATTTTTAGCAGAGTTTCTCTGCCTGCCTTTCTGGAACTCATTTTTAATTTCTGATGAATTTAAAATCAATGGGCTAGAGAACAAGAGCAGTGGTTGCAGCATGGGAGATGCAACAGAAGGAAACAGTTTGAAACTCAACCAAAATAAAATAAAATAAAACAAAAACCACCACAAAAAATTGAACCTCATCCTCTAAAACAGAATGTTACCGATCTTAACTATGTTCCAGCAGTGTGGCACAGTTACGACAAAGGCAAATATAGTCCTGCCTGCCAGACAGTACCTACTCTGATTGCTAATCTCATGGCTTACCCTAGTCCACCTTCCTCCAAATGGGTGATGAGCACTTTGTGTTGGGTGTGACTGACACACAGACAAGACTGAACACTGTCCCTAGCCATAACAGATGTCCCTGTGAAGCCCCCTGAGCATGCTGGTGCTGCTCACCTCCACAAACTCCAGCTCAAGAGCTGCTTCTCTGAATTGCTCTGATGGGACGCCCTGCATTCCCACCTCCTACAACAAACCTCATCGCAGGTATTCAGGTATTATGTGGCTGGTAGTTTTGGCTGTTAAATAGAGACTGGATTTTGAAAGTTTCCTTCTTTCAGCATCTGAAATCAGTCAGGGGATAAGGAGGGAACACTTGGTGCAGTGACAAATAAGCACAACTTGGTGCTAAGTGCTGCCAAACTCTTCCTGGCAGCTTTGTAATATGCTTGTGCCAAACAGATGATAAAAGCTGGCAGTTACGGATGTATTTTGTGGTGCAACTCCAATTTTTGGAGAAAAAGCTACACTGAAGAAAGCAGCTCATTCCAAGCTCTTACACTGACCTGCCCAGGCCATATTTTCTGCGCCTCTGTCCTCTATACCATCACTGTCTATATTTAGTGTATCATGTTTTAAAAGTGGAGGCCATCTCTTACAGGGTTTGCAGAGTGCTTAACACAGTGGGCTCACAGTTAGGAACAGACCCATACAACTGCTATTAGGGCAAAACACTAATAAGCCCTTGGTTATGGGGTATTCCACAACAATGTACTCTTAGACTCTCCTGGATTGAATGTTTTTACACACACACCTGCTCTGGGGATCATGCAGAGTCTAAATGGAGCACAGAAGTCATGATGTCACATGGAACAAATGAAAATTTTGGTAGAGAACACTTCAGTCTGTTCCTTTTGGAGATAGTCCTGCTATGAAAGGCTAAAATTTAAAAAACTTTCCCCCTATAATAGAAGAAAAGAAATAGTACTGGAGGTCCCAAATGAAGGGAACCTAATTGCAGGATATTTCTGCAGAAAAACCTTTCTCCTCCAATGCCCTTCTGAAGATCGATTGGAAGAACAGCCTCCTGGGGGGCTAAATACTAATTTTGAGACAGGTAGTCTAAATTCAGTGTTGCTTCCTTAAGCCACAGGTGTTTATTCATTACAATTCCATAGCAGTGTGAATAGCCACTTTAAAGCCAAATGGCCAATTAATTACAAATCTTTACCCCCTAAGCAATACTATGCACTTGAGTTATGATTTGCCAGTCTTTGTGAAACTGTGAGACTATGCTGCTTCCATTTTATTCTAAGATTAATTCCAATGGGGACAGATGATCAAATCCAGACCTCATATTACTCTAACCTTGTTTTACTACCTCCAGCTGTTTGTGGCCTAGGAGCGTTCCCCAACAAAAGGCAATATAGACTGTACCAAACCAAAGCCAGGACTTAAACTGAAGGAGGCTTATGACTCTGCCTTCTCTTCCTGTCCCTCCTCTCAGCTCTCGGTGACTAGCAGGGGTGACAGTGGGAAGATGAAATTTTTTTCCTGCTTTGCTTTCATCACAGCAGGGTAATTTACTTGTCAAGTCTGCCCAGGTGGAGTACCACTCAGTCACTGAACAAAGGCTCAAAGCACCGTGCACCAGGCAGGCTGGTCCTGCTCTTCCACCCACCACCAAATTTCAAGCAATGATCCCTCCCTTCCAGATGACTCTGCTAGCAACCAGGAGTTGAGGCTATGTTTGTTTCTGTCATGTTTGGTTGGCTTTTAACTGACATCACTTAATTGCAAAAAACTCTGGCAGAAAGCAAGCTGCCTTCAGCCTTTGGGCCTGGGTTTTCAGTGCTATTTTGATTCCAAATGGGCTTTTGATGTCACAGCCAAAAGTATAAAGGGGAGAGAAATATGATTTTGACCACCTTCCATGAAGCATTCCTGACTGGGTTAATTTTCTACACAGAAACCTCTCATTTCCTAGATGGATTTTACTCCTTTGCTAAAGAGACAGCAGAAAAAACCTCAATGTGTCATTTAAGTCCTCAAAATG
Organism: Cephalopterus ornatus; assembly: GCA_013396775.1. NCBI lineage: Eukaryota > Metazoa > Chordata > Aves > Passeriformes > Cotingidae > Cephalopterus > Cephalopterus ornatus. The sequence goes on from VZRE01007118.1 coordinate 81,782, forward strand.
AAGCCAAAATGCCATTTGAAGGATGAATAGGGTTGTGAATAGGGGTATTCTTTTTCTCATATCTTTACTGGTACAATTTTCTGCTCTGATACAGCTATTTTATTTTTCATTTCTAGTTTTTTCTAACAGAATACACTGGACCTCTTCTAATATATCTGCTCTTTTATATTCGCCTCTCAACTATTTATGATCAAGTGGAAAGTAGGAAGAACTTCCGCCACCCAGTGGTTCAGTAAGTGATACTTGTGTGAACGACTTTCCTGGAGCATGAGGAGCCAGAGGGATGGAGATTGTACTTCCAGAGCTGAGGAGGTTACACAGAGTGTGAGGCTTCACGCCTGGTTTCAGATTTAATTCTTACCAGTGACAGTTTGGCATTTTAGCAGAACTAATAAGCCTGGCCAAAAACAGGATCCCAGTTGCAATGGTCGCCATGGGAGATGCAGTATTTTCTCCAGATAGTTTGCACTCTAGACACAAAGTCTGAACAGAGGGTGAAACAATAAAAACAGTGGGCAGTAACCCAAAGTCAAGCTTGACAGAGAAGAGAGGACAAGACTTCAGGTGTCCCACTCCCAGTCTATTTATAGCACATTCCTGCTCATGAGATGAGTAGCATCAGCATCTAGCACAGAGGATAACTACCCGCACACCAGCGCTCACCTAGGCACAAGAAGGAGGAAATTCAACAGGTGTGCGTGTCATGAGTCAGGTCAAGAAATTCTAAAGGGGCATCTCCACGGGATGGTGGTATAATGCACCGGGAAGGCTGGGAACTTTCACACTTAAGGAACTTCCCTTCAGTGTGATTGTCCCCATTCTGGGCAGTTAGTGCCTGGCAGAGGGGTAAAATGTGATCAAGGAAAGCCTGTCATCTCTGTAAGCTGGACCACTTGTTGGAGGGCACACAGGGAGCTAGGAAGCTCAAAGGACTGTACAACTTTCCCACAGCACTTTTTCCACACTATTATTGCAGAATCAAGGGAACTGGTATACAGCAGAGAAACACAGTGAGTAATAATACCTTTTACAGATGGAGGAACAGACACTTGGAGAGACATTAAGGGAGTTAGTGGAGCTGGGAATTAGAACAGAGAATAATTGAATTCAAATCCAGAGCTGCAAGATGTTTGTCTTCCTTCTCTTGCTCATATGCTTAAAAGGAGAGAACAGAAGAATCAGCAACACCTTTACCTTCTTTTATGTGGGCAGGGAGTGTAGAGAATCCTTCCAGTGGCCACTCCTTAATGGGTTCATCTGAGGTCCCCATCCTAAGCCAAATTCATTTCAGAATTCCCAGCAAAGCTGAAAGTTTGCTCCAGGCTTTGGATAAGTCATTAATTGTTTGAAAATTTTTTAGCTCAACTCTCTCTGGTTTAATCACTTTGAAATTGTTTAATCTTTGACTCTGGCTACCATACAAGATGCATAATAAAAGTATTTGAGATTTTACATGCTGAAAACCACTTTTCATTTATGTCTTATAATTGGTTTGCAGAAAGATATGCTATGGTAGTGCGGTAAATGTAACCAAGATAAAATGCCATCAGGAATCACTCTTGACATTTGTTTCAGAAACTCAATCACTATGAGCTGCAACTCATTCTCGGAAGCAAATCAGCAATGCCTGTTATTGTTTCATAATCGTCCTCAAAAGAGAATCAGTATAATAATTTCTACCACAATTACCTCATTTCTTTATAACAGGCAGCAAAAAAGCCATCAGAATGGATTAACTTTGCAAAAAAATCCCATTTTGCGTCCACAAGGAAATGAAATACAAACTACCTTCATGCAGCTACTTGAGTTGGCAAAGGACAAGGAAACCATTCAGAAGATATTCAAAATGTTTTTAAATGTCAGACACATCCTACAGGAGCATTAAGGTGGCCTTAAAACGTGGGAGACTTCTTTTCGAAAAGCACGTCAGATGCCTGGTTGTATACACAGCTGTCCTGTCTAAATATCTTGTCAGGGCTATGTATCACATTCAGAGCTCGAGGAGCTCTTTCTAATCCAAGGCTAGTAAAAAATAAGTTGCTTCCCTGCGAAATGCAAGCAACTTTGTATAACACTGAAAATGATTCCATTAATCTTCGGTTCCAGATGCTTCAATTAAGACAATAACTTAAATCCCACTATTTCAATGTGACTGCAGTTTTGGAATATTAGTTCTTATTCCTTTCATGACATTAACTGTGAAGTAATAAAAAGCAATTTTTCACTTATCTTAATTTCCTTTCTTTTTTTTTTTTTCTTCCAGCTTGGCCTGCTTCTGTCACTGTTTACACTACATCAGACATCTTCTGGAGACATTATTTGTTCACAAGTTTTCGGAAGGGCACACTCCTCTGAAGAATATGATAAAGGTACCAATATGTTTATCATTTTGTGTAAGAGAGAATATCCTCATATCAAAGAGTCTTAGGAGATAGGGAAATAAAAATTAATTTATTTTGTAGCTCCAAGAATTATGTTTAGTCAAAATACAGACACAGGAAAATTTCAGGGCCATGTCCCCAAGGACATGAATTAAAATAAATGTCCACTTTAGTTCCTGCATGTCAATGTCCACTTTGACTCATCCACCCAAGGGCTTGATTGTCATGTCCAGGATATTTTTCAGACTGAATCTGATTTTATTATGAGAACTGCTGCTGCAACATCTAGCAATGTTGACAGAAATCAGGCATTACCACTTCTGTGCAACATAAATGCAGAGAAAGAGACAGGCCTTGCATTAGGAAGCGAAAATCAAATTACAAGTAGAAAAAAAAAATTCTCCTATAGATGAAGGCCTCAGGCAGGATGATACTGATCTGGCCTAGTCTTCTGTCTCCCAAAGCCTCCTGAATGTCAACTGTGTGTCATTACTCATAGACTTTCCTTTCTTTTATTTCACACACTCTATCTTGGCCACTTTGTATCACGCCCCCACCCCATTCAGTGTGACTTAAAGACCTTCCCTTTAAATGTTTTGAATACATTTAGGATTTTAGTAAAGGAAATAAACATATGGCCATGACAGGGGGCTTGACTCAATTCCAGTCAGAAAGAAGCTGATGAGCTTCACAGACAGAGATGTATAAGCTCAATAAGTTAAATGGCTTTGGAACCAGAGTACCGTTTCCAAAGTGACTCATGCATGTGGGAGTTAAAGGCCCACAGTCACTGTTATCCCCTTGTGTACCACAGTTACATTGCATAAAAAGATTACAGAGAGAAAGCCTGACTTGCAGCCCTACTTATGGCATGGAACTGCATCCAGTCCCAGCACACTGCTCTTCTTCAACAGCTACTGAGCACGGGATCCCTAACTTGGACACACAGAAAAGTTTTATCCAGTCTCCAGGGTGGTTTTGGTTGTTTGACTGGTGGATTTCTTTCACTCTTGTAGAAAGGATGGGAGCAGTGACTCCTGCACAGGTCAAGAATATAATCACATTATCTCTGCTTGGGCTTTACTAAGCCCATGACTTCAATCACCAAGCAAAGGCAGTTGGGGTGCTGCCTTTTAGTGAGATGATAAAATGGGGTGGAATTTATAGAAATAGAAGTAGTGTGTAGGCCAAATATGTTTGTAGGAAGTGTTTTCCTTTTTTTTTGAGGCTATTCACTTTTATTCCTTAGTGTTTTGTCAGCTTTAGCATTCTGTTTGTCTAGCTCTATCTTGCTCGGGAATGCTGAATTTAAGGCACAGTAACAGCTCAGCTGTGTTAACCAGCCCCAGACTTTTAATCCTACAACTTAGAGAAAATGTGCTCTTCAACAGTAGAATGAAAGACTGAGAAAACAAACCCCAATTCTTACAATGGACATAAAACACATTTAACACAATAATAACAATAATAAAAAAATCTATGCTGTGTCCTTTTTTTCCTTTTCCCCTAGCTTCACAGCATCTTAAAAAAGATATATATTTTGAGACTCACAAAGCCACTGCGAAGTCTTTCAATGGTCATTTGGGTTTTGCACTTACCAGGATTTATGTTTATAAAGTTACAGTTTGTACTTTCTTATTGCCCTTTCAAAAAGATTATCTTTTTTTTTTTTTTTCTATTCCAGGGCTGTGCCTTTTACTGGGGATTCACGTCCTGGATTGCCTACTACATCAACCACCCACGGTATACACCACCATGTATGTACGAGTAGAACACAAAACCAACCTTGGTTTTAAAAAGTTTTTGGCATTTAACCTCAAGTCCTCTAAAATCAATAGATGGTCCCACATGAGATCATATGACTAATCTAGCAGAAATTAGCCTTTACACCCTGTCAGAAGGAAAAAAATCTTATGTTGGAGGCACCTCTGCTTTGGGAACAAAGCAGTTGCTTTCCCATTTTTATTTACACTCAGGTAAATTGGTAAGTTTTTTCAATAAAAAATTTCTCATACGTGACACTTGCTTTTCTTTCAAAACAGCACAGAAGTTCTGTTTCAAAATTGCGTGATTCATTAAAAGACAGTTGAATTTGCTGTGTCTTTAACAACAATGCTGCAAACAATATAGAAACCTCCCTAGACACATTTTTTAGCGGTATGGGCTATTAAATCAGTAGGTGCAGCTTCTTTATTGGGGAAACCACTTGTTCAAGACATAGAAGAGAAAGCTTTTAGAAGAAATATTTCCAATTGCTTACCACTGCCTTAAAATGACAATTAGAGGTGTTTGGGTCTAATGATGGAGATCACCAGCCTTTTGGCGTGGTTAGTGGAATCAGTAAAACACTGATGGTTTATTTCGGATGCAGGAGCAGGTAACCTCCACAGCCCTTTCCAGCAATGACTGGTTTGGGGACAGGCAAGGAAAGGCAAGATAGTTGCAGAATTTACCACAGGAGTGGTAAATTAAGCCAAGCCGACAAATGGCATATGAAGAACATCTGCTTAGCCAGCTGCATGCTCACAGGTTGCCATGTGCTGGTGGTTCCAAGGAGGTCTTTTAGCATATGCCTTTGGCATCACTGAGGAGTCATGTGCCAGCCAGAAAAAAAGGATCCTCAAAAGTAAAGGCTTGATGAGACTTGGTCAGGGAGATGAGGTATATTCATATGGTTTGTGTCCATCAGCTGTGAGCAAGGTTTACCTGAGAACTGCAAACCTTTGGAGATGAACAGATGGTAGAGCCCTACACTGGTCTGGGGACAACAGCAAAAAGGAGAGGGCAGGCAAATGGCAGGTAAAATTTACAAAGGCTATATATTTCTTGCATGGTGAGACTGAAGCATGTAGTAGCTGTGTAGTAAAGCCTCACTATTGACTCACTACTTAAAAAAAAAAAAAGGTGATAGATGGTCTAGGGATAGGTACAATTTTGGAAGAATTTGTGACGGAAAACTAGGACTCGATTTTGCTTAGAAAGATTGCAAAATGCCTTCTCAAACAGGTTAGATGGGTTTTGCTTCCTTCCTTCTGCATTTCAGAGGAAGTTGCAGGGAGAAGCTGTGAGCAAGCTATCTCCCTGGTATGCAGGGTGATAACATGTTTGCAGACACGTACAAGCCTCCTCAGGCCAGAGAGGGTGGGGAAGTAGAGAGAAAAGGTACAAAAAGCATTGGAGAAGGCAGGGCATTGCCTTTTTCCCCTGGAAGCCAGGTGTGTGCAGCATCATTAAAAAGTGGTCCTTGCATCTGAAATAAACCTGTTTTTAAATCATTCCACTGCCTTGGTACTCTTGGGAAGAATACCTGCATATGTTCTACCATACAGATGGGTTATGTATTGAGTTCTCTGCTCATGGGAATAAGAAAGGCCTATGGATAAGGCTGTGATTCTTGGCCTGGTTCTGCCACTGACCTTTACTTCTCTTTACTCTCCTTGTCTTTTCAATTTACCACCACCATCTGCTTTGACAAAACAATTGGATATATGAAGATGGCAAATAAGTAAAAAAAGTTAGGTGAAACCTGACTTGAGATCAGTGGTGAAGAGACTGGCATTTCTAGAGTGTTGTTACTATTTGTATTGTCTTCATACTGTGTGTGATAATATCCAATCTTTCTGCAGAGCCTGTCAGGAAAGAAGTATTTCTGCTCCTCAGCACTAGATTAATTTCACCCATAGCAAACCATGTGTATACCATAAAAAGCAATTTATAATTTCATTCTGTTTTCTAGCTTTTGGCCACAGACAAGTTTCTTATGCTGCCCTTGCTTTTCTGGTACGTACAAAAATGAAATTTCATTGATGATTGCTGAAAAGGAGTAAATCACAATTTAGTAATATGCAGTAATGCTGTTATGCATTTATGTATATACATATATATGACCACGCCCACAGCCCTGTTCCTTTGACTGGATTTAGTGCTAATCTATTAAGGTTTCTCAGTCAGAAAGTCTTCTGATACTATTTATGTATACAGAGCTTAATGTGAAGCACTGTATCTGAGAGCCATGAGAATATCATCAGCATTATTACTACTGATAGTTGTGTTAAAGCAAATATTTAGGCAAATTGAAACTTGTGATTTTTAAAACATTGAAGAATTATATCGTAAACAGACTTTGCAATAGTGCAGCATATCCTGAATAACTTCACCTCAACAGCTATTGAAAACAATAAAAACAATCCCTGCCAAAGTGGCTTAGGCCAAGGGAAAGTGCAGCTGACAAAGGACAGATGATGTTTGAATGAACGTAATCGCACAGTGAGACAGAAGCTCATCAGTTGTCACATGGAAACGTAAATTCTTCCTGTCCTCTGTGGGCATTTTACTTGGAACTGTTGGGTGGTGACTTACCCAATCAAGCATGGGTCAGTATCCAAAATAGTCAGCCTCTTTGAAAGTCAGATACAGATCAGTTTCCAGGAATACAACAGGAAGATGGGACATTAACATGCCTAAGCTCTTTCAGGCAAACACTATTCAGAAAAATATTCAAAAGCTCCTTTAGCAATATTGAAATGCTTTTGTAAATCGGGACCCTTAAAGATCACAATTTTGGCAGTGTTTGTTTCTGGGGCTGGCCACGCAGTTCTCAGCTTTTCAAGCCCTAATAAGGTATAGCAAGGACAAGCAAAATACTCATATGAAGAAGTTCACACACTCTATGAGGCACTATAGCCAAAACCAATAACCCAGTACTGCAGAGACAGGACGTTGTGGCAGTGGTGGGCAGTACTGTGCCCAGAACCTTGCTGTCTGTGCCCTTCCCAAGCTCAGGTTATTTGAAAACAAGAAAACTTCTGAATACCCAGTGCCACCAGAAAAACTAGCTCTCATCAAAGTCTCTATGTGGAGAAAGCCTCCTTTTCTATTGAAACATCCTTCCCTGCCTCAATATAACACGCCCTGCTATCGCTTTTAGGGAAATCGCTGCCATTAAGCAAAGGGATGAGTCCTGTCGGGGTTGTTGATATAAAATATGACAATCCCCTTCAGATCTGCATCAGCACCTGGTCTGTGGTGTTCTTACAGCTCTTTTGAGAACTCCCTAGCCATGGAAACTTAAACCCTTTCCCTTTCAGCTCGTGTGCTGGCAGATTCCCAGACAATGATTTTAAAACACCAGCAAACAAAATAAAATAATTTGAAGCTGTTTTCACAGGTTTCTAAACCATATGAATAAAATATTTGGAAGATTTCTTTTTCTTACCCTCTTTTAAAGCTTGTGTTTATTACATATCCTGATTTAAATGTATGCATCTGCAGCTGCCGTAAACAACAGTACTGTGTAATGTGAAGAGCATCTGCAGGCCCTTCTGAAATACCCTCATATTTAGAGAAATTAGGCTAAGCTTTGCAGGGGTGTTTTTCTCATGGGGCACACATGGAATATAGAGAGGGAAAACAGTATGTAGACTTCAATATTTTATAATTGTAAATACGGTAAGCTTTTCTGTTGATGTTCCCCACTGCCCCATATTTTTATATCTGAGACACTGAGGATTAGCTTACATTTAGCAGTACTTCTCAATGTCGCACATTAACTGTCACACATAAGAGTTAATTACAGAAGAATGCAGCTGCAGAGTCAGAGGTAAGCCAATAAAAAGCCCTGCAGAATTGCCCTTTGCTTGTTTGACTTAGAATTGATTATAGAATTAGTGGGGGTTAACTACAGTGTGTGAATATCTCCTGCTCCACAATAGTATGGGCATCACACATTTCGGTATGTATAGTGTTTCACAAAACCACTTTTAACTATGAAACTCTTTTCTTTGAAATGGTAGTAATGAGAAAAAAAATCATGGTACTAGCTGATAATGGGAAGTATGTAAATTAAAATTACTTCTATTGCTATGGCTAGAGTTATAGCTTTGGATATGGTATTTTATAATAGAATTTCCTTTTCTGGCTATTTATTGTTTTGCATCTGGTATTTATAATACATGACCATCAGGTAGTTGTAATTAAAAAAACATAAAGGAACAGCAAGATTTGAACCATAACTACCTATCCACGCAGAATAACAGCTTTGCTAATAGACCTGATTTAAACTTTCCAAATAAACCCCACAAAAACCTCTGTCTAAAAGAGCAAAATTTCTCAGCAATGCTATCTACAATGTTCTTTCAGATAATGGCACATTTCAATATAAAATGAAGTTGCATATTCTTTCAATTAGTTTTGATTTAGTTTTCAATTTAGTTTTATTTAGTTTTGTAATTTAGCTTTAAAGGTTTGGGGGTTTTTTATTAATTTTTGGACTTTATGCTTTTAATGCCTCTAGGTTTTAGCATTTTCCTTTTTATTTTAATTTCTTAAACTTTTTCCAGCCTTGCAAAATTCAGAATGACAAATGATACGAAAACTGAACTTTTTAAGACTGCATTTTTAAAACTGAAGAGGACAAATCAGTCTTCAAACCTAGAAATGAATAAGAAAATTCAATTCAATATGAAATGTATACAGCATTTTGATTTTCCTCATAGAGAAAGGGGAAAATTAAACACATAAAATTACATAGTTGTGCTGACAGGCCTTCTTTTTCAGGAATTGAAACTGGTTTTCCTACCAGTTCCCACCTTAAATATTGGTAAATACTGGGTTTGATTCTTCAGTAGTTGCAACTGAGGAAGTACTGAAAGCCTCAAGAAAATTTGAAATCATCTACTGCTACATGCTGTAAAACCAAATGGGGAGACATGATGCCTCCTCCAAAGATTTAAAACATCTAAATGTTAGCGACCAAGCTTGAGAGGTCATTTAGGGCTGAAAATGTAAAAACCAGAGAGTTGCAGAACGAGGAATAGTATTGGCTCCCTTCATTTATCAATTCCTGACTACTATCTCTTCGACCAGTCTGCCCTTCAGAGAACCACTGCCTTTGCATTCATCCTGTTTTTCCTTCGTGTTACACTGAACACCTTTGAAAGTGTGTGTAAGAAGAGGATAGGCACCTTACAACATCTTTACAAAACCAGTGGTCATCTTTTCACCTGCTTCTTTGCAGCCTGGATTAAATCCAAAATAAATCAAGAAAAGCATCTTGCTGAATTCCTTAGACTCAAGGGAGCCTCCCTGATCTCCCCAGAGCAAAGCATGTGGCATACGCTGAAGGCCTGCCTGGATCGAGATCTGCGGTGCTGAACCAGGGGCTTTCACTCCAGGCTGCACCCACGGTGCTCCTTGGACACTCGTGTGTTTCGCAAAGATCACAGTCTGCATTTCAGATTGCACATTTTCTGGGTACAGAGGCTGAGATGTAGTGGGGGGATTCTGGTCATGCACTGCAACACAGTTACCGCAGCATTTTAGACATACAACTGAAAACATGTTTTTAATGTCTTGCAGATGTGTGAAGCTGGAAATCACTTTATCAACGTAGCTTTAGCTCACCAAACTAATTCAGGTCTGTCTTTGTTTCCTGTTTGTCTATTTAAGACTGAAGTGTGCTTAACCTAACCATCTTCTGCTGGTGTACAGTAATTTATGTACCTACATCCACAGATTAAAGAAAGATAAAGTAGGTACCAATCTATCAGTCTAACATCTTCAAAATAAATGTGGTGACACGAAAACATTAGCAACACTGTTGTTGTTCCAAAGCTTATAGTAAATTTATCTTAATTAAACACAACTGCAATTTAAATACGGATTTAAGCACAGTTCTTTAAAGCATGCTGGTGACTGACAGCAGATTCCATTTTAAATAAGTCTCAAAAACTTTTAAACTGTATTGCAGAGTTTTTAGATATATGCATCTCAGGCAAAGATACACACACATATATACAAATACACAAGGAGAGACTCATGAATACCTGCACAGGCATCAGTGTATACATATGCTCTTAAAAGGCTGCTCCTAAAAAGGGTTTTCAGGACCTTTTGTATCATAAGAATAAAAGTTATACTACATATACTGGAAAGTAAAATATAGTTTCAGACGTTAATAGTATAATTTTCCATTATAACACCCTATTCAAGAAACTACCACAGTATGATCAGCTTCACACGCAGGAATCAGTTTCTATTCTGGAAGGCTTTTCATGCAGCGTGGTTAGGTAAGTGCTTATATTGTTTGGTGCAAGGGGCCTAATTCATTTAAAAGCAACAAGAACCAAATAATTTAATTACATTCTCAGTGCCTACAAGTATTAAAGATAGCATTGTTGCCAGCACTTAAAAATACTGATAATAGATAATTTTTGCAATTCTCTTCTTACTTTTTGTATAGGGTAGTGCAAGTCCTTGATGAGAAATCACTGAGATATTTCCTAACAGACAATCTTTCAATTCCAACTTCAGAATAAAGGAATTATTTTTACCTACTCACCAGTCCAAGGCAGCAAGGAAAGGGAAAAAAAACAACCAAACATACCACAACAAAACAAACCAAGCAAAAAAACCAACCAACCCCACATGTTTACAAAACCACTGAATTTGTATTAGATATTAAATATCTAAAATATGAAGTATGACCTTTTTGTGTGAGCATTACCAGTGGCTGTAGAGAGTCATCCTCGTAGCTCTGGAGTTGTTTTCCTATTCTAACCAGAGATGTATGGTGAGGATGTGGGAGCAGACAGGTTCACATTCCTGAACCAGGCTGAATAAGATACAGTTGCATCCTTTATGTCCCAGTAGAGTGCCCTTAGTCCTCACCTGCTGGCTAGTACACATTAAACTACTTGTCTCTCTCTTCCTCTGAAGAGAAGTTGCATCCTCTGGACATGCCAGACCTTCTTGTAAGAACTGATGCAAGGTTCGCTAAGCAGCATTCTCGCTGGGATACATACAGCTTTTGCTATCTCCAAAGATTTCACTGAAACTTTTCTGAAAAGTTGTACTCTCAGAGCATTGGCCAAGGGGATGGCTGTTACATAGGCAAGCTGTGATAAGGCTCAGTTTATCCCTCCCTGTATTGAAACTGGTTCTGTCTGATTTTCCTCCCCCCTCTTTTTTTTTTTTTGTTTTCTTTTCATAAGGAAATAAAACCTGTTTTCCAAGTCCAACTTACAACCCCTTCACATGGCTCTTCCTGCTGGTATCCTGTCCCAACTATACATATGAGGTACATGACTTTCTTCTGCTTATATGCAAAGGGTAGGTGGTTACTGTGCTTCAGCCTTTGTCTCCAGAAATCTGCAACACCTCCATGCAGTTTCCTCTGCGCATCAATCATGGTGTTCTGTATGTCAGAGTCTCCTTGCTCCCACAAATATTTCTCCACCAGACCCTTCCCTTTCCCTCACATCACTGGTATGGCTCTTGTTTTTATTTCTCTCCACTACAGACTCCCCAGTGATCCAAGGATTTACTACCCATCTCGTCACCCCATCCAGCACACTGGGGGGTTCATTTCTAGCTATTTTCCCTCTCCCATTTCCAGTACAAGTACCACACTGTTTTTCAGGGGATAGCTTTTGAAAACTTGCCGTTTTGCTTTACCTAAAATATACAGTGCCTAAAACTTACAGTGCCTTTTTCTTTGCAACAGGCTGGGTCTTGGATTAGTTTCACAGTGATGACACAAACTCTGCCAGGTAAGTTTGAAACAGAATGAAGACAGCATCTAAAATGTTGTTTGTGGAAGTGAATTATGGAAGTCTAAAATTTGCCAAAAAAAATTTATAGCATGTTGCCATCAAATTCCCCTTGTGAGATATCTGTATAAACCTTCAAAGTGCTATCCTCAGAAAGCTGTGGAGAGTGTGAACACTACGTTATTTGATCAGAACCAGCTCTTTCCTTTTTGTGACATATTACTGTTCCTTCCATTTCCACAGTGAAAGCAGACTTTGAAATTTAGAAAAAAAAAAGTCAGTATTCTTCATTTACAGTCAATCATTTTTGATTCAGGAAAATTTCTTTGCATTGTAAACTTTCTAACCTTTTAATACTTCTAACAGGGAAAGGAAACCCCATGTATACAGTATTTCAAAAAGAGGAAAGATACACATATTCTTGGTGGCATTTCCCTGTTTATTTGTATCAGGCAGCCAGCTCATAACTGCAGCCAGCTTAGTAGCATTTGTGACTGTTGTTCCTGCATCCTTAGAGAGCTAAATACTCATAAAAACATGGTTCCTGGAACTAAGCTTTCTAAAACAGTCACTTTTTAATTATTTTTCCATTTCAAAATAGAAAACCTATAAAAACTACTTGCAAAAAGTAGCCCCACGTGGTTTACAAATGAAAAAGCAATGAATTTCAAAAGTGGGTTAAACTGCATCATGCAAAGATTAAACTATAAATTTTGTGTGAAAAGATGAAACATTTTTGTGCTTTAGGCTCCGATAAGGAAATTATCTGAAAGTCTGGGGACATTGTAGGGCTGTCCCTACAATGGCAGGAGCAGTAACGTACGAAGCGCTTTCATCCTTGCTGTAATTGTCCCAGACACAACTCAAACAGATGCCAAATGAATGTTTCTGATTCACCATCTCATTTTAAGGAAGAAAGGATAATGAATTTGCAAAATGCACCAGTAAAATCATCCTCCATTTGGTGCCACTCATCCTGAAGGGAGAGGTACCCTAGATCCACCTACTGGCTCCTGATAACCACAGCAGGGTCCTAGGAAGTCAGCGGATGTTGGGCTTTTTGAGATCTTGCTGCCAGGCAGCTAAATCAGGCAGCTACTGCCTACTTGCTCCAGGGCCGAGCTCTCCTTCTACACAGCAGGAAGTTACAGCACAGCTCCCTGTTATGGTTGGGAGCCAGAGGTAAAAACATAGAAGTATTGTGGTCCAAAAGCAAACCAGAAAAATAGTTGAGAGACACCATGGGTAATTCTGTGTTGAGATGGCATCATGGCCAAGAAGGCCTTGTGAGTTATGGTGAAGTTATATATGGTGTGTCTAACAGATGTGAACATCATCTGTGTGAATTCTGATGCTGAGGATGAGCCTCAGGCTATGGTATATGAGCAACTGCAAGGCTGAGAGCAACGACAGAGTTGTCTCTGCCCACAGAAGAGACTGCACACATTTCCATAAACCCTGTTGCATTCACAGAAACAGACATGGAAAGAAGACACATGATCCTTTTCTTTAAATCTTTTTCCTTGGCAGTTGGCATTTTTGCTTTCCTGATGGTCATCCAGATGTCTCTCTGGGCCCAAAGGAAACACAAGCTGTATCTGAAGAGATTTTATCCAGAAGTGCGGAGAAAAGCAGCTATGATTCCTATCATCTTCTGAGATCTTCATAAGAGTTGGAGCTCAAGTGTACAGTTCAAGAGCCAACTCAGAGCCATTTCATTGAGTAACCAAGTGAATCAGAGGAAGAACTACTGGATATCTTTTTCAGAAAATTAACAGTTCAAGATGAAGAGCTTTTAATTAAGTGCAAAAATACAGCTCTTGAATTCTTCGTTCCTGCTAAAAGATATGATTTAATTAGATTTTCTGTAATGGAGCTAATTGGAAAGGGACAAGAAAATTGCTTATATTGAATATTAGATATTTAGCTGGTGTAAGTGGGCACAGATGCCGTTGCAATTAATGAACACGACTCATCTGCATGCATTTAGGCCTGGTAATTTTAAGGTTCAGAGTTAAATATTGACAAGAGTCTTGGATTTTTGCATCAGATGTTTCACAGCCTTATATCTATTAAACTGCACAACACCAACACATTCTGCCTCAGCTGCTCTAAACCATCACATCAAAGGATGACCACTTTGCTGTGAACACCATTTAGTCTAGCTTCACAAGGTTTTTCTTTCTTTTTTCTTTTTTTTTAAATCAAATTTCATATCAAATTGTTCAATACAAATTGGCTTAAACTGATCACTGCAAAGAGGTCTAGCTTTCTTTTCTTTTCAGATAGGCAGATCAGCTCCACAATCTCAGAAGGGGACTGTTTGTGAGGTGCTTCCCATTTTTCTACTAATTTGAGGCATGACCTTGGGTACATCATTTAAGTCTGTCTCCCTTTCCTATTGAACAGTCTGGAAATAGCAGAAGACTTTCTGCACTAACAAGCATGTTAAGATCTTCTTGTTCAGTGCCCGACTGCATCCAGACACCATTCACCTTACTCATACCAGGCACTGTGAAATCTGTGGGCACAAGGTGAAACCGAGTATAGCTTGTTATCAAAAAGGAAAGAGATCCTGCCAAATGCATTTCTGTCCGTATTTGAACTGCCTCAGATGAACACTGCTGAAAGGCTTCAGCTCCCCTTCAGTTTGGTCAGGTTCTATCTGCTACTTCGCTTTCCAGGACATTATTTCTAATGGATTCTCTAGGCTCGTATTCAAGTCCTGAAAACACTATGTAGCTCCATTTGCAAATCAGTGGCACAATTTTAGTTACACAGAGCAGAAAAACCAGAGCTGCTTCAGCAGGTATTAATATACGGAGAGTTAGGGCATTAAGTCCTGTTTTCATTCTATTTCTGTTGCACATTTATCAATGTCTTTTGGCTCCCTTAGGCTGGTGAAAAAGCTTGCCTAAAGAACTTTATAATCATTAGAGAAGCACCATAGAGTACACAGGCAAGGCAGGCAGTTTGTCTCCTAAAGGCGCCATTATCTTTGCACCAGCTCAAGTGTTCTAACGAAGTTAATTTGCCCAGCAAATTGGGTTCATATCCCTCTTCTAATGTCTAACTTGCAACACTTATCCTATTAGCCACTGTAACTCAATTTCATCTTTGTAATGTAAATAGATCACTTTCCATATTTTTAAACTTGTACCCTGTGAACACCTGAAATTTTTATTCCTCTCAACAGAAAACCCTAATCAAAGTGAATATCCACTTCTCTAAACCAGACTGCTAATAAAGATCTATTTTTGAAGAACTATTTTCTGTACTCTAAAATTGCATACCTGACAACAATATTTTTAAAACTCTTTTTTTTCCAGACAGTGTTAGATGCGTGAGTCAAGACTGTTGTCTGTTTTTGTAATGCAGCTACTGGGGATTCTTTTAATTCTGTGTTTATGAAATGTCTCGTTTTATCAATCTTCAAGTTTAAAATAGTCCATGTGGGAGGGCAACTTACCCAAATTAATTACTTATCTGTTAATCTCTTGATTGCAATGGCTGCAGCTTTAAGTCTTTTCCAGGCATGTTTCTAGTGTATATCTGATGGCTAGGAACATGGTTCCTATTCAACAGTTAGCTTAGGAAAAGGAAGTACTTCAGGAATTGTTTACCCTGTTTATTAGTTGGTTGTTCAGCACATGAGGTTGGGAGGAGAAGGGTTTTGGCTCTGGTAGCAAATGACTGATGTTTTAAAGTAAGGTAAAAAGTAAAGTAAAGGATGAGAGCAAACACGAAGAACAAGTGAAGATGTGTTGCAGAAGGCTGTCTCAGATACACACAATAAGATATTTTGATATTCATCTGTGTGGTGTTGATGAGCTAAAACTGCTCTGAACAGCGTTAAACGGCTTCACAAATGGCAATAAATCTAACTTCCTGCACCTTCACAGATCCTTCTTTATTACACTGCCTTCTCTGATTTTCAGGGCAAGTTCCATGTGATTAGAACAGGTAAGTTAACTTCCTGGCATGGGGGGCATGTTCTGCCTCAAAACTAAAAGTATATAAAAATGGTCAGTCTGTTTTGCTAGACACGTTGGATGCCTTGCTTTTAGAAAAAAACCAAAACACAAAAAGCCCAGGCAAAGAAAAAAACAAAAAAGGCAAAAAATAAGTATTACAATATAAAACAGTGATTTAAGCCCATGAGCACCATGTACATCGTGAACAAAAACAATTGTCCTCACACAAACATTTTCATGAGAAAGATTGTCATATTTGTGCTGATTACTTGGGAAAAATGCCTTATTAAGCTCTCTCAGTACTGGTATTTCTTGTATTAGGGGCTGATGACAAAGTAAATGGTCAACTGCAAATTCCTTTGGCTATATTTCCTCTTAATCACAGACCTACCTTTTTCAGAGCCCTCAGTAGAAGGAAGGCACGGGCAAGGCTACCCCACAAACAGTGGGTTGCCATGTTTCAAGGTAAAAGGGAAGGAGTCAACCTCCAATATGAGCCATCAGATACAACTCAGTACTTTTCATGTAAAGATGCTTCTAAGGCATTGCAAGGGATGGCACCACTCTGGTGAACTGAAGGCATCGTGTCCATGGAGAAGGGAAAATAATCAGGACAATGTGAATTACATTTTGCAATACTGCTTCTCCATGAGGGCCATGAAATCCACTACTTAAAACAAAACCTGATTCATCCCTCTGAGCTAAATCCCTTTCTTACGCTGTTTTCCTCAGTTTTTGTATTTGGAAAGCTGACTGACCACAGGGCAGTGAATCCACTCCCTATGGTGCTCTTCCCTTGCTGTTGCTCCCAGGGCAGTGTGGGCTGTCCTGTGGCTTCTGTCAGCATCAAAGCTTTCCTAACTGCTTGTAGAGGCAAATTACAGCATTTCTCATGAAAGGCAGAAGGCAGCAACACTGTACAGCAGAACAATCAAGTGGCTGAAGTTGGAGACACATTCTAGTTAGCTGTGAGGAGCTGGTGCTGTCCCATGTATTGGAGCTATTCCTGCTTAACAGTCCTCAGGAGCTAAGCCATCTAAGCCAAGAAACCACAAATAAAGCAAGATACAGATGCTTTGGGGCTATTAGGCAGGAACTGCGTAAAAATAAATCAGGTGGAGTATGAATAGATCTTTCTTGGCCTGCCCAATAAGGACTGTGTGAATGGCATTGCTCAGCCAGTGGGCTCAAAGTGTATCCCAAAATAATCACTCCCTGGTCCACCTGGAGAGACTGCCCAACATCCAGGTCCCTCTGTCTCAGGTCACCCCGCAGCTTACAGCTGGGTTTCTGCTGTGAACCTCCAGGTGGGTGAGTCTCATCTTTCCCAAATTATTCCCAAGACTTTCAAATGCAGGAGCCTGAAGCTGAGCCTAAATTTAAACCTTCAGATACACATACCTGGATTTTTGTGGCTATCTCTTGCCATGAAATGCCAGCCTGGAAAAGAGCAGGCACCAACTCAGGCTTCCTAGTGGTGCAGGGAGGCGTTGTGATGGGGAACCGACGTGGCAGATGCTTCTGTGCACAACTTGGCAGGCTATATTTGGATTCCCAGTTTGAAAAAGCCCTTAAGACCCAGCCATATGTTTATCTTATAAGATGGTTACCACATCCTTGCAGCTGACAGGACTGAAAATGATCTCAGTGATTTTGTCTTTCCATAGGGAAAGTGGAGCTTGAAAGGATACTGAAAGCAGGAGAAGTGAATAAAGGCAGATGGTCATCCTTTTTTTTAAAAGATGCTATTATCATCAAAATATCTTGTATTTTACATTGTTTTGTATAAAGTAAGTGACTCTAAATTGGCTTTTATCACACTAGGAACTGAGATAAAACAGCCTGCTATCAAAGTAGTTCTCTGAAAGAGAGCTTGCAGTGATAGCTAAATATAATAAAATAAAAATCACCAAATGTGAAGACTTCTAAAGCTCACTTTAAGACGAGAAAAGCTATAGGAAAGCAAGAGACTATTTATCTATTTATAGTTTTAACAAGTGCCACTGAACTAAAAATTAATTCAAACCATAAAGAGCTTTTCAGCAAGCTAATATTTTTCACATGGTGCTTTATTGGCTTTCCTTTTCCAAATTTTCCTAGGCACAAGTTTTGTCTACAAGTGATATTCCTTGTCATTAACATTCATGGAAACTCTTAAAGAAACACACTATATGCCTATCCCAGTGTTCGATAAATAAATGTAGATGAAGTGTTGTGCTGTCATTGAACACAGATTAGTATCTATATGAACAATATTTTTTCATGACAGGCCTGGTTTATCATAGGTGAGTGCACAGAGGCTGCTGTATAGCTACAATTAAAGGGGCTTTTCACATCACACATGTTTAGCATCACAGAAGAATGTTGATTTTAATGGTCTCTGCACATCTTCAGCCGTCTGCAACTCAAACTCAAACTCTTTCTGCGGATACCAGAACCAAGAGCCAAGTTGTCCCACAGCTGGTCCTGGCTGTGGTCTGGGTGTTTGGTTATTAATTTGTCTGGCACACTAGAGACTGGCTCTCACCCAGCTCTGCTCTGTGAGGACATCTGAGAAAACATTAATTTTTCCCTCTTGTCCGACTGGACAAGCAGTTGTCCAGTTGAGGAGTGTTGTTCACTGTATGACTGAAATAATCCACATTGAATTTCCTTGGAATGTAGTAGTCAATCTAAGACCTCTTTATAAAAAGAAAAGTTAATGGCTCCTAAAATACGTGTGCTTAGATCAAAAAAAATCTACCACATATTAACACCTCCACATTACCCAGGCTTCTAACATGTACCTGCTTTTATCTAACTTCTAAAGCCTTTGAAGACTGAGGAACCAAGTATGAGGAAATCATTTATAGTAAAAAAAAAAGAAATGTGTAAGAGTATTCAATAATACTAATGAATTCTATGTATAAAAAAAGCAAACCACTTCTTTTGTCAAAGAAATCTGATTGTTAGTCAGTTTCTTCCTAACACACAGTATTATTCCTGTGAAAAAGTAATATATCTCTATCAGTGATTCCTTTCATTGTTTCAAGAACCTGGCCATACTCAAAGGGAAAAGGTTTTTGCTTCAAAATTACAAGTTCCACCATTTGGGGGCTCTTTTAAAGCACTGCAGGACAGGCTCCAGAGAAAACAGACCACATCAATCATTTTTTCCTCTTATTCATACTGAAAAGTTTATGAGTTTTAGCTGGCTGGTGAAACTGTGACACTGTTACAAAGCAAACAAATATTTAAAAAGGTGCCCCTCTCCTCAAGACAAGAACAGAAATAAAAGGTACTTTTTATCTTTTCTATTAATAATATTAGGCCATTTCCAAGGTTCAAGGGCATCCTTGCAGAAGGAAACATTGATTACAAATCCAGAAGAACAAGAATGTGTTTGCAGTGTGCTTTTAGGGATTAGCAGCTATGTCTTTTTTGAAAGAAATTTCACTCTTTCTGACAACTGAGCTTGAAAGAAATGGATTAAAGATGACATATCTCCAATATTGCATCTAATGAAAAACAAAGTACCTATTCTTGAACCAAGAGGGAATATTCGTCACATACACAAGCACCGTATTCTTTCACCTTCTGGTTTACATCATCTCTTTGCAGAAGGTGCTTTGAACTGGACTTCTACACCTTTCATTCAAACTCTTAATTATTTACCTACTAGAGCTTTGATATACACAGCTATGTCACAGGAAAAGCGCTTGATTTCAAAACAGTGAGAAATGAAGAATCCATCTGTACACTGTAAACCAATTTCAGCCCTGTTGCCCCACATACGCGTGATTATTTTGCTGCTATTTTTAGATATCCTTCCAATAGCCATATGAAGAACAATGTTCAGCCATGTTCAGAGACTTGCCAAACATCCCAGCCTAGTCCAGTTGCAAAGTATAGAACTAAATCTTGAAGCAAGGAATTGCGATACCTGGCACTACCTGAGCCCTAAATTCAAAATACCTCTCCTTGCTTCCTTTGCTCCTAATCTCTGCAGGGCTGAATCTACGCAGGGACTCCTCTCTGCAAAAGCACAGGTGTAATTCTTCCAGGTTTGCATCAGTATCTTACTATGAAATCATAAATCTTGAACAATAGAAGCAGCAACGCTCTCAAGTACATGTTTGACACATTTTCTTATTCAGCAGGCCCCAGTAGATAAAACAAAGATGGATATTGTGCTTTTATGGATACAGAGACAAACTGAATAGGGCTGTAGTAATTAGAGAATTGGCTTCTCCTCAGGGGTTCAGTGCCTTGGGCACCTATCCCAGGAGAAGGCAGTGCAATAAAGATTTACTGCAATCTAATAAAGGCGATCTTGATTATGGATCTGAAATTAAATAAGCAGGTAATATATTCTGATCACATGCAAATATTTGCCAGAAGCTTTACCTCAAGCATTTTTGCACTTGGTTTGGAAATTCTAATTTTAGAATAGTTCTCACTCACTCACTATAATCACATGACGGACTTGCACGGAATGCGAGAGACTGAAATGCTAAAGGGTTAATGGCTCAATCGGCCATTTGCAAAAGCAGCCCGGTGTTTGCTGAGGCCAAGTTTGCAGCCGAAGGGAAGGAGGAGAGTGTTTGGGTGTGTGGTGATGAAACCTCTGATCTGCTTAAAGAATGCTCAGATGCTGAGTGGGTGTGCACCCACCACTGGAGGATGACCCTGACAGACTGACCTTTGTTTACCAACAAGATGGGTTTTTGAATCAGATAAGGGAAAAGGCTGATAAGAAGCAGATCCTGTGAGGGGGGATAATGCTTTTTATCATGTCAGTTTCCTCCCTTAGGTGACTGGCTCAGGTGTGAAATTCCGCCCCCCTGCCCCAGGTAAGGTATTGGGCCATTCACGGGTGGGCCTGAGGGTATTCATCCCTGCTGATGGGGCATATCTGGGGCAACTATGCTGATGAGAAAGGCAGCTGTCATGTCTTAGAAAGTGTCATAAACCATCAAAGAACCCTGAGGTGCTCCTAGACTCATTTCTGGGGCCTTCCACCAGAGGACTGCACATGACCCACAGTGTTGCATAAGACAGTGTAACAGTCCTCACCCAACGGGAGGTACCTGGGCATTCGCACCTGAACCTGAACGTATATTAAGCCATTGAACTTTATCTTGTGTAGGCTCTCCCCACATCAGAAGAATCAAGACTCTGACCATCTTTTTGACCAATGGGCATCAAAATTGCAACAATTAAGTCTTGTTGCTGGATCCATGGGTGGTGGTATCTTTCCACTGCACTGTCTACCCTTATCCTTTTTCTTTCTTTCTTTCTTTTCCTTACATGTTTTCTGAAGTGACATCTTTATACTTTTTTATTGCTATGTTTCTCCAGACAGTAACCAAAATGGCTACATACATCCCCTCAATTGCAAGCAAATTGTTCTAAAATAAACTTGCCACATATATATATACACACATATATATATATACATACACACACACACACATATATATAAACACTGGCCATTCAGTGTCATTTTACTCTAATCTGCCCCAAGGGATCTATTAACAAGAATCTCAGTTACCCTTGCATTCAGGGGCAGCTCATAACAACAGAGTAATGCAAGTTACACAGGAATTACTGCGTGCTCTGTTATTATATATACTTGTCTTCATTGTTTCTCAGGGAAATTAAGTGCTTTTCCTACCAGTGAAGCGGTATCAAATTTTCCTGCTCTTCTGAACTGCAATACCAAATCCTTAGGGAAGACACAAGACTTTGACTGAGGGTGTCAGTGTGTGTGAGCTTCACGGAGGGAGTTCAGAAGTCAAAGATAGGAGAAAACAGTCACCACGGACTGCCCCACTCCAGTGCTGCTGTTCCTGAGCCCAGGAAGGACCAAAGCCCATCTTAGCCCCTTCTTCTCCCTCTCAGAGTTCCTTTGCTGACAGCCCTGGACATGTCAAGAAGTTTCGGTGCACAAGTTTCCTCTTCAAACTGCTCAAGAGCTGAAGTGTCACGAGCCTGCCACAGCTGTGCTAGGAGATGTGCTGCAGGTGCAAGATCAGGATGCTGAAGCCAAATGCAAGATGGGCTTAGCCATTAAAATAAGTAGCCCACCAAACATCTTTTTACCTTGAGCAAGTAATCGATGTTTACTTCTTATCCCTTAGGCAATTCTTGTGGTTCTTCCTAGTCTGTGTTTTGTTAAGGCTCACATCTGACTCGCTCTCAGAGGCAGAGGACTGCCCAGACCAGCAGAAGTGACCACAGCACCCATTGCTATCAAACACTTGGAAAAATGACTACTTTTATTTACTGGCAAACAATTCATATAAGAGCACTAAATCTGGGCATGTGTAAGGTAATATGGGGCAGTCTTGCCTATGGCAGTTCTGGGGCCTTGGGACTGCAGATGCATGTATCATTTAGAAAGGGCATCTGAGCAAGTAAAAGGAATTATCTTGTGTAATCACATTGTTACGGTGTAATTATATGCAAATAACACATTATAAAACATGTGGACAAGATCCCCACTTCTCAGCAGCCCTTCAAGCAGTTCGCTTTTTAGATATCATTGAGCAAACAGAAATAAAAGTAAATCCTTCAGGGCCCACAAATATATGGTTGACATACACAATCAATAGGCAGTTACGAAGAGAGAAAAACTGCAGGAGTTTTCTTATTCGAGATAAGAAGTGGGGGGAGAAACTTTGCTTCCTGCTCCCCCCCACTTTCAGCAGAGAAAATAAAATTGATTCATTGGTTACAGTGCAAGGAGATGAGCATCTCCAGCAGAAATTAAGGGCACAAACAAGGTCACAATACATAAAAATTTCAAGCAGCAGCACACAGAGCTGGCTAAACTGACTGCCATTTTAACTGCAGTTGTTGATAAAACAGTTGCATTAAGAGGCAGGCTGAAGGATGGTCAAAAGGTTAAGCCAGGCAGGCTGGTAGAGAAAACATAAAAAATGTCCTCTGCCACAAGAAATGTCTGCAGATGAGGCTTCTCCTGCTGTTGGCCTTATGGGGAGGAGGATGGAAAACTCAGGGCAAGTAGGGGTCCTGCTGGTGCTTTGATCTCAGGCAAGCCCTGTCGGACTTGTTGTTCGAAGCCAAAGAAGGTTAGTGGTACCAAAAGTCATGCCTGGTATTTCTATTACTTCTAGACCTTCTAATGATTTTCCCTGCAACACATTTTCTCTCTATCTTATTTTCCTTCATCCCCAGAGGATATACTATATGTCTTTATGTTGCAGCAAAATATTCTACAGATGTAAGTAAAGAAAGCCATCTGTTCTTTGAAAATAAAGTGTCTCAGCTAGGATTTTTTTGGGTTAGTTTTTTTTTCCTTTTTTCTAATTAATACAACTAATCTATCAGCTTGTGTGCATTTCACACATAGCTGAAGTACTAAGCATTTCAGTGTAAGCTAGGAGAGAAAAGTTCAATCAATCAAAAAAATCACTGATTTTCTCCCTTTCAATTTTTGATTTACAAAGTGTTGAATATTTATGTTTATACCAGGAATCAAAATGTACTACTTCCCACTGGGAGCCTCCTTTCCAAATCTCCTTTTTAGGAATGAGTTGCTCACAGAGCTTGTTTCTCTTAAACCAAGCATCATTTCCTTGCTAATTACTGCAAATTACAAGTGCAAGGGGCAGCATTCCCCTGTTTTCTGAGAAAGAACCCTGTGGGTCGCAAACTGGAAAAGAGAGTGTTTGATTTTCCCATCAGAAACATACTCTGACTGATCTGTACATGGGAGTTTGACATAGCTTGAACCACGAGTGAACCAAACCTGATGCGTCAGACCACTGGAAAGGCAAAAGCAGCAGCAGGAAGATTCAGCATGCTGCCAAGGGGAAAACAAACGTAGCTGGAAAGCTCTGACCTTTTATTTAACAAATGTAACATGGCATAAGACTATGAGGGGCAAAAGACTATGCCATAACTGAGACTTACTATACACCCAAATTTTTGCTTTGAAAATGGGCTATCCTTATACTCAAAATGGGACTCTAGACATGGGGCCAGTGTCCAGGTTGTCCCATCTGTGAGATGGATACAAGAGAAACAGGTGAGAAACAGGCTGCCTCTCTCCTTAATCCAAGCCAGGGGCCAGGAAGAAGCAGAGGGTCTGATGGAGCAGAGGGTCTCTGAGACCTACTGGCTCCCAGGGATAACCTGGTGGTGCGATGGGTCATGCATTTCCCCATGCCTTACTTGGGGATCCAGCCTCAAGAGGCTTCTTGTTCTGTCACCAGTCTGCATGGCTCCAGAGCAACCTCAGGCCAAGAAGAGCCAAAGGCAGCAGAGACACTGAAGTGTCCCTTTACTGAGCAAGCAAAGCTTATTGCTCCAAGTGAGCTAATATCCTGGAAACTCATGTTCCCCTGCCATCAATGGGGCATTTCTCTAGAACAAAAGCTGTCCACAGTGCAGATGGCCATTGTAATCTCCCTGAGTGACATAAATAAAATAGATGAATGTAAGCAGACTAATGATCTACTCTAGGAAGGTTGGTTATGATGCATTGAAAAGAACAGCTTGTTGTTGGCAACATATTTATCAGGAATTTAAAAGAAAACAACAGCCATATAATCCAGAGGATTTAATGACAGAGTGGAATGAATGCTGAATAAATGTTCCTTTTGATAAACTCATAAACATTTGGGTGATGCAACAGTGATTTATATTCTTCTGAGAGAAATAAACAAATTAAGGATTTCATGGCCTTGTGGAGAACAGATTTTGTAAAAGCGAATTTCTGTGTACTTTCAGATAAACCTTATCTCTCTTGGTATTAGTGGAAAACAAACCATGGTCCTTTCACCTTGCAAGAAACTCCAGATTTTTGGTATTTAGTTGGCTTGTTACTCTGCTCTCCCTAAATCAGGTAAGAAACATTTGTTGCTCCCTGAGCAATGCATTGTGGAGCAGGATTTTGTACCTGGTCTATAATGAAACCATAAAAACTATACTAAAATTTTACCACCGTGAATGTCAAAAATGTTTGACTAAAAGTTTAGTTTTCATAGTGTCAAAATGTTTCCTTGCAACATGATAAATTCACTGCAATTCAAAAGGGTTGCAGAGTATGACACTTGCCTTTAAAAATAACTAATCATCCAAAGTAAAACAAATAGGCAGTACTATTGATGGGTAAAATGAAACTATTTTTAAAAAAGTGCTCTGTCTGAATTCATCCATTGGATATCTTCCTATAGAATTTTTGGATGTCAACAAAAGAGTATTTTCCAACAAAAATCATTCCAGAAAATGGCTTTGGCCAGCTCCGAGGAAAGTGATGATAACTGAAGGTAAAAAGTACGTGCAACTCTGACCCCACATGCTCTCAAGCATCAGATCTCTTGCATCTGTTCTCCTCAGTCCTTATACTTCTATACTGTCCAAAGTCACAGGGACAGGCAGAATGACGGAGCCTCTCCTGGATGCAGCAGCACTGCACAGAGCACTGCTAGTTCTCAGCTCACTAAACCCAAGTGTGCAGAGGTCTCTCCCTCCATGTGCACTCTGCAGTACCACAAACCGTGGAGTTGGACTTTGGAAAGAAGTCCTTAGTTAAGTCAGCACTTAGGGATGCATTGCCATTGAATCATGGCCATCACGTTCATCACATCAGATAGCTCTAAGCCAGAAGTAAAGAGAACTTTTTCCTGCCCCACAGTGTGGGGGTGCTGGCAGGATTTGAAGAACATCCCATATAGATTCCCTGATGAGATCAGGCTTTTGGGAGAATTTCTCCTGCATTTGCGACTTATTATGGGGAATGCACTGCCCAGATGGCACTCAGCAGGCTGTTATAGGGCAGGAAGCCCTAGATACATAACACCACAAATTAGACATGGCTAAAATGCTGGCAGGACTTTCAGACATGATCAATAGGTAGAGGATCCTACTGACAAAATCTTTCTCTTACTTGTTAGCACAAGATGTTGTTGCTGTCTTTTGCTGAGGTCCTTACTTAAATGCAACTCCCTTCATCATCAGCCACAAACCTTCATCTGTAAACATGCATCATTTTCACTGTCCCGAAGGTAGCTATTGTGTACCCTAACTGCTACCAGGATTGTTATTAATCTGCATTACATGGGCATTCAGAGCACTCTGGTTGCCATCCTGAGCCAAGACAAAGTCACACACATACTTAACTCCAAGCAGTCTGCAAGCCCCACACAAATCAATTGTCTAAGACTTCTGCAGCCCTCAGGATCTGACATTTAACATTGAAAGCAGCATTAAAACTCTTACTCTGCTCACAGTACTCAGCTATGTGAAAAGGACATTCTTTTAGCATTGGCAAAAAGTTCATGAGCTGAGCAGGAGAAGTGTTTCAAGTTCACCAAGATGCCTATTTCTCTTTCTGTTGACTGCTGAAGGAAGCAATGATCCATATTTCCTGCCACATGCTCCATTCCTTCACACAGCTCAAAGCCTCCTCCTGTTTTCCATACTTACACCTGCTGCTGCTTATTAGTTGCTACATTAGCACCTGAAGCAAAGATCTAGACATGCTAGGCTTTGTAAGCAAAAATAAAAAGGATATTTCTGCTAAACTCCCATCTGAGCATGAGGAGAAGAGGCAAATAATGCAACCAGGTATGAGGGTTATAAATCTTCAGTTATGGAGGATAATGTGGAAAGAAAAAATCCTTCTAGATTTTCATTACCAAACTCATTTGAGATAAACTGTAGGAACGATATTTTCTTGGAGGGGAAACGAACTTTGTACAGTTAAGTCTTTGCTGTCAAAAGCAAAAGATAAGAATGACCTTTGCTTTTAATGTATTTGTCTTTCCATATCCATTATAGACAGTGAACCCAGTCTATTAGCACCATTGGTCTAACACTAAAAGTCAATTTGATTTAACCATACTTGCTGGCACTGCAAACTGCCTGACTATCACTCAATTAGAAAAGAGACATTAGCTCAGGTGATGCTTAAACTCTAACTGCTCCTTCGTCTTTGTAATGTACCTGAGATTCTGCTTTAATTCGATGTTCTGTAATCACCTGGGTTTAAATCAATCCAGCATTGTCAAAAGCATATGGGATCAAATGAAAATGCAAAATTTAAAATACAAATAACCACTGAAGGTAGATTTTAAGTGCTAGTGCTGTATCATTATGGCAAAGTTGATGCCATTTACAGCAACATTAAAGCAAGTGTTATTAAGAGAAAATGAGGCATTTGTCAGTGAGTGTTTTTAGTATCATTAAAGGTCTTAGAATTAACACACTTGCAATATTTTGACTAAAACAAGCTCATTCAAAGGCTCTTTTTAGCACATTAGCATCTTGTTAGACTTTGAGGATGTTTCAGATCTTCCTTCCTTAACTTGTAAAGGAAGAAATCAAATTCCAGTAAGAGTGTTATATAACTGTGGAAGTGTACTACTTGCTGTTGCATGTACACTTTGAGATACAAGTACTCAAAATAGAAAGATCAGCCTTTTTGCCGGAGAGTATAACATTTAATTTCCAGGGTCCCAAAAGGAAATAGGAACCAAGTTCTGATATCCCCAGCCATTACTGAGGATTTTTTTTATTATATTAATTACCCATTATCTTTTATAGGACCATTTCTTCAGTGAGAATGCACCCGCTGAGATTAGAGGTCTGCCTCCAGCATCATAAAGTTAAAACAAGCTGTGAATATCACAGATGGGCATACATTAATTGCAAGAGAATTTTTTGAAATATTCAGTTGCAGAGAACCTTCTGAAAACCAATCTGAGTTGTTTGCAGAGTCCATAAAAATGTATTACTCTGTCTCACCTCCAAACACCAGTAGTGTCTTGTATATGTGGATGTCTCAGTATAGAAACACCCATGGAAACCCCCTCACATTTCTCTGCAGGAACAAACACCTAAATTTTACTCCCAAGTACTGTAGTATCAGCACCCTCCCTGGACCAACCCAAATCCTTGATTTCTCACTATCTTTAATACAATGCTTCTTTACAGACCTGCCTCAAAAAGGATGACATTTCTGCAGTACATTGCAGGAGAACATTCTTACCTCAGAAAAACAGGTTTAATGTCTACTTCTGGCTGTGCACCTTTTGGTGTTCCTAATAAAAGCCCATGTTACACCCAGACTACCTTACAAATGAAAATGTGACGATGTCACAAAGGGTCATGCGCACATGAAAGGTTTGGGGCACAGCCTGGTCCAGAGCAGAGCACAAGGCTATGGCCACCCTGCATCACATTTAATCTGGCAACTTGTTTTCAAAAGCATCCAGAAAGGAGGACAGAGAAGGAACATAATGACAAGTGCCCTTCCAGTTGGCTTACAGACAGGTGAGAGAAAAGAAAAATACATGAAGACTCAGGTAATAAGAACAAAGGCTTTAAGTTGTAAGAGGCTATGATACAAATAAAATTGTGCTGAAATGCGTGTGGAGCAGGCTCTGCACGTTGCCACTGCAAGTGCTGTCCCTTTCAGCTGAGGAAGGTCTGGCTCTGTGGCTTATTGCTCAATTATAAAGTTAATCAAAGAACTAATTGAGCTTGGTCTGCTTGGTCTTCTGAGCCTTTTCTTATGGATTAACTTCTATTAGAGCTAACAGAGGACATGAGGAAAGCTGTAAAGGGCAAGGATAAGCCTGATATGTAAGAGGAATGATAGTAATACGTTGTATTTCTGAGGCCAAAATGGTGTTGTAGGAAGGAATATGACAGAGCCATGTACCTTTTAAAACCCTATAACCTGCATGGCATTTGAAACCTTTCTTTCAGTGTTTTGCCATCTCAATTGTTCGTTTCTCTAACTGTGCTTCCAGCTTTTCTAGCCTGTTTTCAGGAAAACCAGTGCCTCACAGGAATGAGATGATCGGCCTGTAACTGAAACTAAGGACTATAGCTCTTTACTTAGAACAAAACAATCCCAAGGATAAAACTTAGTTATCAATGTGATATTAAAGATCTACATGTATGATAGCATTTACATGAAGAAAAAAGAATTATAGAAGTGGCCCAGCACTAATATAGACCATGCAGAAGAAGGATGATTTCTTAAAGATGTTGTTCAAAGTGAACTTGCATTACTGGATGTGGGCTTCAAAATGAGGGCACTTGGTTAAGTTATGTGAAAAAACAGCAATGAGTTACAGTTCCTGACACTTTCATGCTGTTTTTTTAAGACTAATAAGGAGAAAAAAATTGTTCTACACTTCAGAGCAATTAGAATATTTTATGTTCTAAAATTGTTTTGGAGAGTGCATATTCTGCAAATGTCTTAGCTCACACTGGATAATGATGAGCAAGTGAAACAAAATTTCATGCTTTCTAAAATGTAAATATAAGGAGGCATTCTTTCCAATGACTATCCTGTGCTACAATTACCTTTCTTTTGGCTGTCTAAATAATATTCTCTTGATGAAAAGGAAAGTGCTCATGGGAACTTCCATCACACGGTTACAAAGGAAGAAAATAACTTATTTAATGCACAGCAGCCAGGATTCAAAGGGAAAGAATTAAAACTGAATATGCTCCCTGGATGTGGGATTTTTGCCCATATTTGGTCTGGTATGAGATAAAAGCTACTGACTGGAAATACATGGCTAGTGTAAAGTTCAGAGTCAGGTGTTTGGGTACACACATTCACTTCTGAAAGCTGATGCAATATGAGCCATTTTGGTGACACTGATTTCCTCCTTCCAGTATACAAGAGCATCATCTTCCACAGAAGACAGCCTGGGGAGACTTTGACTGAAGTTCAGGGGACAGTTCTTGCCAGCTCTGTGCAAAAATAGAAACCCAAGAGGGCATAGGCGAAGGACGATCAAAGAAATGACAAGTTTATCTTTCCAGAGTGAACTAAGAGTGTTTGTCTTACTTAACTTAGCAAAACAGAGGGCAAGGGAGATCTGACTGAGCTCTGATGCATGCCTAACTGGGATGAGACAGCATGGCCATCTGCGATAGCAGCAGACAGAATTTAAGTGATCCTTTTCTGCCCTACTTTTCCACATTCATTTTCTTGGTGGGATTACCATTTACAGAAACTACTCTGCTTTGCAGTCTGGGATGTTATTGATGCTTTCAAAGACATGTAAGGATGTCCTAGTAGGGCAGATACTTGCCTTGGTGATACAAAGCCTCTGGATTTTGGATCAAATTTCATGCTCCTGCACGGTATGAGAGTACACATGCCTCAACCTATATGATCCTCCCAAAGTCAAATCTCTGCATGTTACAAAACAGT
This sequence comes from Cephalopterus ornatus, assembly GCA_013396775.1. NCBI lineage: Eukaryota > Metazoa > Chordata > Aves > Passeriformes > Cotingidae > Cephalopterus > Cephalopterus ornatus. Next base: position 111,876 of record VZRE01007118.1, read on the forward strand.
GGTTCTAAGATACTAATATCATGAACAGAAATATACAGCAGAAGGGACATCCCTTTATTCTTTAATTAACTCACACAGTTCTTCAGCCATATTGTACATCAAGCCTGGCCATAAAAATGGCAATTTTATAGTGTGTATAAAAAGAATAAAATGATTCACAGAGATTGAAGATCCATTTACAGCAAAAGTATATGCCTGTTTGAGTACAAGAGATTCCAAACAGATACATTACTGTGACCCATAAAACTACTTCAATAACTTATTTACTGTAACTTTGGGCGACATTGTCACAGATTATTAGTTTTGTAAAAGGTTTAGGTGCATCAGGTCATCATATTGTTCTTTAAGGGGTTTTTTGGTCAGATGTGTGATGTTGGTTGTAGTGAACAGCCATTGTAATTCCTCGATGTCCATTATTTTATCTACATATTGTTAGGAAATAAAATGAATGGGCGTACACCAGAATAGTTTGGGAAATTTAAGACAAACCTAAATAGAATATTTTGCACCTAAAACTTTTTACCCTGAAAACTTCAAAGACAAGATTTAAATGCAACATAAATGTGACCAGTTTTAAAAAAATAAAAAAAGATAAAGTTTAAAATGCAGATGGGAATAAGAACTTAAATGCTGTAATCTCTGAAGAGAACCAGCAATCAAAGTCTAATATCCTCATATTGTGCCAGATAATGAAATATTAAGCTGGAGATAATAAGATTTCTTTCCACTGGATAGTCTTCAGCATAGTTAAACCTATGAATGAACAGCTGAAGTGTTTTATATAAGCAAAAGGTTATATGTCAAGGATTCTGAGGACTGGAAAAAAAAATCTCAGCCCATTTACTACACACTCACATCAACCATTCTCTTTTAAAATTTTACCATACTTAAATGAATTTCAAGAAAGACCACTTCACTGGTGTGCACTGAGGGGGACTGGGGATGCAACGGTCACTTTGTATTCAGCTTCCCTAAGGAAAAAAAGGCTAGGTAATTGTGCTGCATGCGTGCGCAAATCTGCGTCTCCATCCTGTTTGCAGTAAATGCAAATATTTCCATCAAATTTGACAAAAAGGTAGAGATGTTAAGACAGTAAATTCCTAAAACCTTTCACAGAACTGGGAAAGCTAATAGAGAGATGTGTTAGCAGCCTCTGACTAAAGGAACAGATGGGGACAAGTCACCTGCATCAGCCTCTGAGAAGCCAACACTGGCACAAAAAGTCCAAACTAAATTCATCTCATGACTCATGGAGCTGCCAGGTTTTTAACATGCCAGTGAGGTGCAAGAACACCAGCAAAATAATTACTGCATTGACTGTTTATGGTACTGGATTTCTGTGGTCATTCACCAGAGGTTTTATATTTCAAGCTACAAAGAGTAGATGAGTCCTGCATGCCCTCTATGGAGCAGAAAGAGAAAATTGATTTTTACACAGTAAAGTGCAGAAGAGAAATACTTCTCCTGGGCTTTTACAAAAACCTATGAGGCAAGCACAACTCAGTAAAACACAGCTCCCTGCCTCCTTGTACTTCGTGTGGAAATCCAAGACAACCATCTCAGAAAAACTTTGAAATGCAAACTAGGAATTATATACACGCCGCTTGAGGATCAATTCAAAGGTCTGTGGAGTGAGTTTCTATCTCTGAGCTTGACAGGAAGAGGCCCTTGCAGAAGAACATGGATGAGGACATAGGCAGAGTGCCCATTCCTCTGGGACTCCCTCCCACCTTCTTGCAGTGGAGGGACTTGCATCTAACAGGTTAGAAGCGGGCCACTGAATGTAATAGCTACCACTGGTCCTCTTCCAATTTCTTTAATGTCTTTTTTTCCTGATCCTGCTTTTTGACAGATGTTTGGTCACTTTTACAGAACTGGTATAGAGGTTTTGTCAATTTTCAGAAATGCCTTTGAAACCACAAACCATCAGTATCATGATGCTCTACATGCTCACCATCACCATGCTCTACATCATCAGCCTGCTGTACAATGAACAAAAAAAGAACAATGTCTCACGCTATTTTTCAAAGTGTATTAAATTGCTAACATGATGAGATGAGCAGTGTTTTCTCATGGAATAGTCTTTGAATGTATGTTCTCTTTCACATGCCTATGAATGCCTATGCTCTTGTTAACTATTACAAATACTCACATTGCAAATTACAATTGTCCATTGATTAATCTCTTTCTTTCATCTGCATTTTCGCATGATCCCTTTTGTAGACAAATTGTGGAGAGGCAGACTTGGTCATAAAACCAAAATCAAAATCAGGGGCCGTAGGAGCTAGGTGGAGTTTTGTTTTCAAAAGGAGAAAAAGTATGAAGATTGTATAAACTGGATGGGGAAGTGCAGTTTGGGAGTTAACCCACCAAACCACTGTAAAGTACAAGATTAGACATGGAGTGCTGCTGCAGTGAATGCAACATTTCAATTAAAGCACGGGATGCCAATGTAAGTAAAATTATTTTTTTTTTTTTTTATTTCTGCTAAACTTTTTGTTAAGCAGAATCTCACAGAAGTACTATTCCTTAACACATTAGTAAAATTGCTGTAGAAAATGTGCACAGAGAATGCGTATTTACATTTGTAGTTGAACTACCTTTCCAGCAAAGGCAAAGCCGGGTTCTCTTGGGAACATATTTGGTCTTTGCAAAACAGTGAATATGTTGGATTTTTCTTCTCTTTCTAAAATAAACCACAGTAATGCACAAAGAAGGTGGCAGATGGTCGCTTCCTAATCTGCACATGAAATATCTTCCAGTTACAGAATTTGTTTCTTAATGTCTCAAAGTCCATATTAATTATACAGACTAACAGAGGGGCAGCACTGAAAATGACTGGATCTGGTTGTGAGCCTGCACAGTCTTCAATGTGGAGTTTAATTGTTGTTCCTCATAAAGCAGCTGAAAAGCTCAGACAATGAAATTTTGCCAGATGGTTGTTGATAACACAAGATGTGCTGCTTTTTCTGCTGCAAACTACTAGGGGAAAAGCAGGCCTCAAAATCTCCCATGGGTTTGAGGATTTGGGATTTTTTTTTAAGTATGGGATAGTATTCATTTTTGTTTTTGAGGTAACAACAAGGTCTACTAAGTACCTTGTGACACTTTAAAATAAGCTATAGGTGGCATTTGATTGCCATAGAAGCCCTGTCCTGATCTTCTGCCAGGGCTAAATACTCAATAGCTTACTATCAGTCCCTGAACTGCAAGAAAATATGTTTTCAATACACACATTAAGAAATCAGATTAATTACACACCCACACTCTTGTGAAGCTGCAAACCTGCCACAGAGAAAGCAGTTATTTTATGATGCTGAAAGGAAGAAAAATACCATGGCAACTTTCCTGTGCTGTTTAATCACATTTACTGAAATTTTACTAGGTGCTTTTGAAGTAAAATGGCAGGAAATAATCTATAAAAAAATAATGTGGTTTCAAACACAGAGACCTTGAATTTGAGTTTAAAAAGGGATCCAAATCTCTAATTTAGTGGAACCAGTACGATTAAAAATAATTACATTTGTAAAGTGAATATTTGGAGAAAAAAAAATTATTAATGTGCTTAGTAATAACATCCATCTAATTTGTATAATGAGCATTTTCCTTTAAAACAATGTTTTCATTCAAAATATGAGGAGATTAAAAAGAAATAACTCAGAGTTGTTAGCATCATCTATTCATATTTCATCAGCATTCTGATTCTGAGTATGGCATGGCTTTGTGGCCATCCAGTCTTTACAAAAAAAATCTAAGAACAACAACTTGTAATTAAATTTTTTAATTTATAAACTCACATACATGCCATGAAACAGTAATTGTGGCAAATCAAAAGAAACACCAGATATTTAAATACTGATTGCTCGCCATGGCGGCAAAAGCACAGAAGTTAGTAATCTATATGAATATAAATTAATATTCATTAGAGGTTTATTAACCTTCCTTGATAACAACTTCGGAAAATATTACTTTGCCTTACTGTTTGTGGTTATAACCTTAGATTGTCAGCTTATTTTAGCTCCATCCCAGACTGCCCCCTTTCTTTTTCTACAAAGGGTTTGTTCATCATTTTCATCGTAGGGGATGATAGAGGATCGCGAACCGGATATTCTATAGCTCTTTGAGTTAGCCTCCCAAAAGGACTCAAAATGAGAAGTCATTTAATTTAAAGAAACAGAGATGTTGGTGCTTAGAACATGCCTTAAAAAACCTGCAACATGAGACCTGCTGTCTCAAAGTCCACCCTGCTCCCATGGCATGCATGGCAGGAGCATCTCTCCCTTTCCAGGACTCCACCTGTTGGCTACTACTTGGAGACTGGCATGGCCTGGCCTGCCCTGGGCTGGAAAACCAATCCCTGCTGCAGAAGAGAAAATGCTGGCTCGTGCCACCCCAGAAAACCTGTTTCTACAGCCTGGGGAATGCCTATGTGACCTGATGGGTCACTGATGCCATCTCTGTCTCACATGCCTGCACCCACAGCCCATAATCTCAGTGCTTTGTGTCTCACACCAAAGATGAGTTCTGACTCTGTCTCAAAGGTGGAAAACAGACCTGCTCCTAAAGAAGGCATTTCACCATCTTCAAATTAACAGGCTTCCACTGCAAGTGATCTGAAAACCCTGTAAATGCCAAGAGCCCTGCGCTGAGATGGCATCTGAAGGTTCACAGTGCCTGGAAAGCCCTATGGGGTTAGGGTAGACACCACCCAGCACAGACACTGCAGAGGGTCTCAGCGCCTCCCTGCTTTCCTGCCACATCCCGAGATGTGGCACACCAGTCCCAGAAATACACCATCACGCTTCACCTGAAAGCTTCTTCATGCTTTATGGACACCCTGTATCTGCATCTCATCCTTCTTCCTGCTGGAAATAAAGAAGTGTCTGAAGGAGTTTTCTAGGAAAGCAGCCACTTAACTCACTGAAGTTTGCCCCCATGAAATCAGTGATTTATTAGTTCCCATGAGTTGCTTAAGTGAATAGCTAAAAACATACACTAAAACCTCCAAATTTATCCAAGTTTGGTGGGCAGGAAGGGAGGACGATCCAGAGAATAGGTACAGGTCAGCTCTAGCTCTAACTTTAGCATTCCTTTCTATTCTCTATAATTTAACTGTTCCTTTAAGTGCGTGTCTCTGATCTAGTTCATTGCATTTCAGGCCAAATTCAAGAAAAGTTCTACAAGAAAATGGAACCTCATTTATATTACTTCTCTAATGCAGTGGTTGTTTAGAATAACTTCATTTCCATCCATTCCCTAAAGGTTTTTCAAACAAAATATGTTTTCCATTTGCTCGCTAAATGAGTGGAGAGGAAAACAAAACAGTTCACATGCAATCCAAATTACTGTAAGGCACCAAAAATAAGAATTCTGTTCTCAGTTCTCATTTTTCAAGGAGACTTCAACAGGAATTAAAAAAAAAAAAAAAGGTAATTTCCACAAACTTTCTCTAAGTGTGTCACGTTCTGTTATCTGAATGCTTAATAACACTTTCAAGCTTGCAGACTTATTAAACAAGACAAGGACATTGAATTTCTCCTGTGTCTCTAGCCTTGTCTATGCCAGAAAAGTTTAAATTTTTATGTTGTCTGACTAAGCTGGTTACAACCGTCTGTGCTCCCAGCACTGGAAGACTGAAAGTTACAAGAGAGTTACAAAAACATAATCTAATATTTTATGTGTTAGATGCCCAAGGTCAAGGGTGCAAATCCCTTAGCCTGAGTAGTGCATCAATGGAAAATTAATGGGGCTGTTAAATGTTAAGAGGTGTTTTAGTCACGTTATTATGCTTGGTAGCAGGGCACAGGGCTGAGATGCTATAGAGGGCAAAGCAGATGATCTAATAAAGTAACCTTGCAAGGGCCTCTCCTTCCTCATCTGAGGGGCAACAATCTGCCATAGCTGAGGTGGAGGAATTTCTTCCACCAGCTCATCTGCCACAGAGATCATATCCTTCATATGCACTGCACCACAAGATAAATAGGAGTGTTTGTTGCTTCACCGTTTCTTTTCACTATTCTTTCACAAGCAAAGAGGTTTTTCCCAAGCCCCATAGTTCTTAGCTTCTGCTGCTGTTTTGCAAGTACAGTTCCCTTTAAGAAAAAAAGGTCAGGATAGGAAAGCAGACTGTCATTTCTAAGGTAAGACAACTAAAAATCTGTCATGACCATTATTCAACTAATCAGGGATAACGTCAACGACCTCATTCTGTCAAAAAATATGTACAACAATGACCTCTTCCTTTATCAGGAGCAATGGGATATGACAGCACAGCCATTATTACTGTGTAGATAAGAAAGCATCCCCTTGCTGTTCCCCTGAACAGTAATGCGTGCCGATAGGTTTTTCTAATGCCTCCCATTTCTCATGTCTGGCATATTTTGATTCCAATAATAATATTATATTTAAATATCCTTGTAATAGTTTGCAGATATACCTCACTAATGAGAATTAATTGTTGATGTTGGGATATGGTGTTAATCTGGGGAGGGCTGGCAACGTCATTTGCTTAGGAAAGGACAGATGGCAACTGTGGCCTGGCTGCAGTTTAGCTGGGAAACCTGCACACAGGGTAATTGAAGCATCCTGTTCTACAAACTTCTCAGATAATTGGTAGTGGCTTAGAGCTTTATTATTCTAGTTCAGAGTCCATGACCTGCATTTCCAAAGTGATTAACAAATTTTAACCCATCGTAATAAATTTGCAAGGACCATTGTAATTTTAGAGACTTATGCTCTGCATAAAGCCAGGCCAAAGATCAATACCAAATAATCTCTGCATTGACCCTGTAATTCCTGACTGAGCAATAGCATTTACTTTAGAGAGATGTCAAAGGAAGATCATTCACCCCAACTTGAGGTTTGCTGTTCCTTCCCTGTTAAATATTTCCACTTTATTTATATACTTATTTTGGCCAGCTTCATTTTCCAGCCAATTATTTTCATGATCCCTTTTTTTCCCCTAGATATTTCCAGTAACAAAAAAATCCCTGCTGCACTTCTCCCTGAGTCTAAAGTCTTTTTGCAGTTTTTGTTTGTGAGGAGCTGAGTGGCAAAGATGCCAAGAAAAATCAATGAACCCTGAATTGCCTTTCTTTTTTAAAAAAATAAATCTTTAGTGGACAGAAAAAGAAGTGGAAGGCTGAGAAGCCAGAGGCATGTGCAGAGAATCCCTTAACAGTTTTTAAATTAAATTCCTTAATGCCATTCTCATTAAAAAGTTTTTCCTGCCAAATGCTGTTTGCTTATGACTTCAAACTGCCTGCATTAATGATGAATAACTCTTCTGAAAGGTATTTACATGTTGCCTTGTCACTGCCACAGACAACAATTTTATGAAGTGTGAGAGAAACAAAGAGGGAAAAATTGGGGAGTGAACTCACAGATTGAGACTCTGTACTCACTGCAAATGACCACATGATAGTGCAGGACAAGTGCTTTCAACATATGGACCAGGAAAGCATTCCTGTGACCTATTATAATGATTTGCCACAGGCAGATATTTGCAGAAGTCATCAGCTCACATTCTCTTGGCTGCTACTCTTGCAATGCTCAGTTCCTTTCCTGAGACACCATTTTGTGAGATACTCAACACCTCTGAGCAAGTAGGAACTACAGTGTGCTTTCCTGGATATATAATCTTCTGTTGAATATGCAAAAGGGGTAGTTCAAATAAAACAATAATATCACACAGTCTCACAGGACCCATACAAAGTAGTCGTATCCATTACTATTTTTCAATCTACTAATTCCATAATTTTCAGTGTTCTTCATTTTTGTTTGTTTGTTTTTACTGACAGAGACTCGACAGTTTTTTCCAGACTACAGAAACAGATATAGTAGATGAATCAGTCCAATCAGGTTCCTGGGGGACCCTTCAGATATGAGACCATTTTTTGCTAACTCCCTGTTTATGATGCTTTTGGGTAGGAGTAGACAGACTTGCAATTGGTTCAATAACAGAGATGTGAGATGAATGAGATGAATGTAGAAATTTTGCAGAAATCTACAGACATACTGACATCAGGGATAACCATGTTCGAGCTCACTCTCAAAAACAGACTGCCCCTTCTGCCCAGTGCTAACAGTTCATTTCATCCCAAAATCCAAAGTTCTCTTAACTGAAAGAGCCAAGGTCATGCTGAGCTGAACACGACCAAGTAAGGAACAGCTCAGCTCAGTGTAGTCTGAACTACAACCCTATTCAAACCAACGGTGTGGACAGCAGTATAAACCTTGAGACTTCATGAGCTCATGCCCACTTCCACACCTGCAGCTAGGCACCCGGAGATGCACCTGCCTGACGTGCTCCCACATTCCCTTACTTCTCTCCTCCCTCCAGCATCTACCATGCCAAATCCCAACATCCCAACAAGGGCAATATGCTGGCATTTCCTTTTTTTTAATATCTCTAAGAGGCCTTATAAGACCACAATTGCTTGCAAAGCATATCTGCTGATCAGTTCAGGCCTTGACTGTCTCCAAAAAGCCTTCCACAGAGGATAAACAATCAGTCACTTGTGAATTGAAAGATGCAGGTTCAATCTGACCCACTTGCACTCTGGCTGTACTTTATATTAAAAGTCTACCAGATAAGCCACACAAAATTAAACACTGCTTGGAAGGCCACATATGAACTGGAAAAAACAAAGCCACTACAGATGCCCAAATAATTTTCTTTCACACCAATTAGACAGCTCCATGCCAATGTGCAGTAACAACAGGTTGCCAATTACACACATTTAAACACTGAGCAGGACCTGAGGATATATACTCTACAAGGCTAGAGGTAAAAAGGAATGGTGAATACACAGGCTGTGTGTGCTACTGGCACAATTTGTTTCAAGTAGTACATTAGATAGAAAATATTTGCATTTATGGCAGTCACAGTGGTCCCTGCTGCCCTGAGAATCTGTGAATAAATCAAATACCTGGACAGTGCTTCCTTGGTTGTTGCACTGTGGATGCAATTTCAGTGTAGTTTCAGCAAATTTGGCTTGGCTGAGCGGAGACAGGAAGCGTCAGGTTTGGAGAGATACACATGCAGACCTGCCTGCCTGTGCACATCCCAACCCCACGCAATGCAGATTGCCCAGCTGGGGCAAAACGGGATTGATCTGGAACAAGCAGCAGCAGAGCTATATCCTGCATAGACAGATTTTTCAAACTTCAGGGCTGTGTCTCACTAGCTAAATGACACACTTTCCAAGATGCAACAGAGTATCCCCTGAGGGTGCTGCACAGTAGTATAAGCATACTCAGAGCTTCAGCAGGCTTGGCAATATGCTCTGTTGAGTATGCACATATTCAGGGTAGACACAACCCCCCCTCAGTGGAAAAGCAAGGGATAAATGGAGAGCTGGATGGTCAGAAAGAAACCTATCTAGAGGGTGAGTGCATATTGGTACAATGTACCTCTGTACCTATGTTATTAATTTTACTGCTACCCTTTAAACTGAGTGCATTTGGAATACCAGCCACATACCACCACAAGCCATGTGGAGTAAATTCTGAAGAAAGGAATTAAATATGCAGTTAATTTTTCCATGGGTTAGAACTAGATTTTACTCGCTATACAGATTCCCAAGGAGACCCATTTGAGAGAACTAATGAAACATTAATGCCTGCAAAAGATTTTTAAGAGTGGTACTTTAGGAACTATTTGGCTTTGGTGAAAGGTTTGACTGCCTGATAACCCTAGAGCCTGCAGTTATAGTACAATATTTATAAATGGAAGAGACATTTACAGCCTCATAAAAGCTTCTGTTTATTGTTATCAAATTGCAGTGTTGCACTGAAACATTAATATGTAGCTCAACCTGTTTCTTGTAGCTCTGTTATGAGAACTGATTAAGTAGCTGAGCAAGCATAATGGGCAGAAAACTAGCAAATGCCAAGTGACAGGGACAATGTATGACAATGAAAGAAAACAATCCAAACACTGCTACCAAATCTGTAGCGTGCCTTTGGCTCTTGAGATATCCAGTGCAAGAGCACAGATAATGCAATGTTTCCTGTGAACAAGAAATTGCTTTACACTGACTGAATCCTCTGGCATCCTGATGCTCTAGAACACAGCACAGATCACAAATCTCACTAAAACAGGTATGATCAGAGTGCTGGGGAGTAAATGGGCTAATACATTCTCCTGCACACCCTCTTGCTTAGCAGGTATCCGTCCATTTCTCCCTTGGTCCCTGCACTGACTTGTTCTGGAATCCTGCTCTGCTCCTCTATGTACAGCTACAGGGACTGGATAAACATAGAAGAAACAACGTCTTATTTGACTGGGTAGACTCATATCTTGATCCTGAAATGTGTAGGGTTTGGTGTGGGAGCTGGGCAATGAGCTCTCCTGGATATCTTTGAAAATTTCCAGTGCACAGGCAAGTTTTGAGTAGGAACCCAATGCCGTGGAAGTGCAACACAGCAGAAAAATGGAAGGAGGAGGAGGATATGGCTGTGAAAACTTTTGTTTCCCCTGTTCCACCTGGTTAAGTAGCACATTTGACATAGAACAGCAGCCTCTGTACAGCTGCTGGTGAATCAGAAATAGCATGATACTTTATTTTCCTCTCTGATGGATATATAGCCATGGCAGGCTCTGAACAAATGTATTTCAATTTAAAACATTATGAGTTCATAAAGGATTGCCAAACTGACATTGATGCTTTTATTGTCAAATCGGTTCAGCATATAACCTCTCTCCTTCAAGGAAAGTCTTGAGCAAATAGACCTTGCAAAGTGATGTGAAGGTTAATGAGCATAGTCCTTGCGTGGCTAAAACTGACAGAACAATGCTACAGTGGCTGCTTCTTCATTTGAGATCCCCAAGGTGGCTTGTGGAAGTTGTAGCTCTTTGCCCTGCCTGTGGCCCAAGATCCTTCTGTGAACTACATCTTCCCTAAAGCACTGTGTCAGTCTTGGTGACAGGCTGTGAGGTACAGCTTGGTCACATATATTTTAGCACAGTGTCACACTGGAAGTATCAGTACTTCAGGAGATCCTGTCCAGAGGAGATGGAAAGGGCTCAAAGTATAGGTTACCAGAATAATGTACACCCCTACCTCTTTTCCAATTAGCTTGAAATAAAACTCCATAGATCCTTAAAATTCAAAGATGGAAAGCGACCTGAAATGGACTTTTCAGCTTTTTGTCTGGAAATAGAATGCCTTTAACAAGCCAGCAGGAATTGTATTTGCTGCTGAAATATCTTTTGGATATCAATTTCCTGTCCAACTCTACGAATTCCTAATGAATTCCTAAGAGACCAGTCTTCCTAAATCCCATAAGTATTTTGGAAAGCCCCATTTTATTTTTTTTTTTCCTAACCACTGAGAACAAGAATCTGGTGTTCCATATTTCAGTCATCTTTTTTGTTACAACCCGTTAGGCAAAACATCAGTGAGACACTATAAAGGTCCTCAAGGTCTTTTCATCATGCACATCTCAGGGCCTTTAATACAGCTGACACACACACGGTAGGAGGGCTTTATGTTCCATCTTCAGCACTCTGGATTACAAGTAGCAAGCGTGTCCTACAGAGCAGAGGTGCAACGCACTGCAGAAGTGCTCCTCGTGGGTATGCTTGTAAAGAGCTGAGCAAGGGGATTGTAGAGAACTGTATGTCTCCAAATCTTCCCCAAGGCTAATGGCAAGAAACTAATGAACTGGCAAATAATTAAAAACCAAAACCAACCACACCAGACCCCCTCTCTCCCCGAGGCTGAAATATTCACCTTTATGGAAAGGCAGAGGTTCTAGGAACACTGTGAATACACAAAACTAACTGTTAAGCTACCTGTTTCAGTATGGGTTACACCCAGCTAAAACAGAAGGGCTTAATCACTGGTCCTTATTTACAAATCACAAATGAAACTAGACCTGGTCAGGAATGTACAGAAGCACCTCTGCTGCCATACGCACCAATGGGTCCCACCGTGGATGTGGATGATCAGAATGAGTTCTTAGATTTGTAGGACAAGAGGAAATAAGGGCAAAAGAAACTACCAGTAAATGTCTATCCATCCTCCTTCCCATTCATCTTACATTCCTCCTTAACTATGAAATGGTTATTTTGCATGCATGTCTTCATATTAAAGCTTAGTATCTTTTCTTCCTCTCCTTAGGAATGTAGAGACTTAATATGAGCCACTTAGAGTAAAAACAGAAAAGAGTCCTTTGGCAATGGTAATGCAGACTTGTAAATCTTTACTTTTTCAATTCATGCACTGCATCCTTTTAGACTTGTTCCCTGCTGAAACCAGCAGGATAAGTGCAAATTTAAAATTGGTTCTTAATCTGAAGACCTCTGAGTTTTGGTACTCTAGACTTGCATTTTCATACTTCATGGCATTTATACCAAGGCACCAGGGTTATTTAAATTTATTTTTCATTATCAGTAAAAGAGCCTTCAATGTATTATATCATGATTATTTGAACACAAGTCCCTGAAACAAATGAAAAGAAGAATGCTTTTAACTCTTAAGCTTTTAGTATTAAGCAGTTTTTCGTAATGGAAATATCCTACATTTTTCTGGAGCTTACTTGAGAATTTCAGGAAAACAGAGATGAAGCTTTTAAAGTAATTGTCCATGCAAAAGCTTCTCTGATCTTCTAACTCCCTCCCCTGCAAAGAAAGGTTCTGATTAGTTTGATTTCTAGTGGTCAAAACATTATAAAGCAAATATTTTACTAGTGTCTCACTGTCATCCAATTTCAACACTGAAAAGAGTATGCGATGAAGACCAAACACATAAAACTTTACTTCTAGCTGTAAGTACAGTTTCCTTATAGTGCAGACCTCAGCCTAAATGCATGCACAGAGCGCCCCGAGATGCCTTCCTCCAGTTTCAGCTGCTAGCTCACTTGAGTGCACCAAACTGCTGTCATGGGTCCTTGCCAGCTGCATTGACTCTAATCACATTCTGCAATTTCCCTCTCTTGGCAGCTTTGGGGAGGCCTTCCCTGCTGGAAAACAGAGGAGGCACAGACATCCCATCATTGCAGAACACAGTTCTGGCACTCCTGGCTGAGGAAACCGCAGCTCTCAGAGCTTGTTGCCTGGGAATGGGCCCTGCAGTTAAGATCACCGGCTTAGCCTGGGTGACAGCAGCAGGGACACGGAGGTGTCACACCTTGCTGTGCTCAATTCAACAGCAATTGCTACTGCCAGCCTTGTGCCACATAAGCTGGCCCCAGTGAGCTGTACATGTAGCACAGGAGGAAGCTTTGCCTGCAGCAGGGTGAGCTGAGGCCATGCCTGGGCCTTGGAGAGAAAGAACAGAGATGAAATAGGCTACACCCCACATATTCCTCCAACAGAAGCCAACAAACAATTACTGCAATTTACAGCTGTCAACCCTAAACATAATTAATGTGCAATCACAGCCAGACAACCATCTTAAGGGAGAACATGGTCTACTTAGCTCACTTACCCGTAGTAAAAAGGACTTTATTTTTAGGGATCACTGCTAATGGCAGACAGTTTCTTGGGGGCCATCAGGATTTAAGCAGATGTGGGAACAGATGGCAGGACAATAATGCTTTTTTGGATGATTGACTAATGCCAATGGTAATAAAGATATTTTGCCAATCTTAGATCAAGCAACAGAGAATTTTTATCCCAAGAGGTGACAGGAGTTGAATTTTTCTTTTCTTTGTGTGTTTGTAAGCACCAAGAAGTCCTCGCAAAGTATACTCAACAATGTTTTTGCGTTCTTTCCCTCAATCTAAGAAACCGTTTTTCTCTGTATATTTTGAAAAAGGTAATACAAATATTTAATCAGTTTTGTGATGTCTCAGCTCTGTTGAAAGCAGGATGACACATATACCAAAGCAAGGGAGTAAAATCTGTCCAGCAGAAGGGAAAATTTATGGCTGCAATTTTGCAGAGGGGTCCCTATGATGCAGTAAACGGCAAGAGTGAAGCATGAAGAGTTTATTAAAGCCATAAGAATCCTGAGATGAGATTACAGCCTTTATACTCTGCCACGCTTCAGATTTGATAACGCATGTCTCCCACCAACCCCCTCCCTCTGCCAGCTCTCCTGGAAAGGCAGAGAGAGAAAAAAATCCGCAGTAGATTGATTTTGATTTCATATGTAGTGTTCTCATTAATTTTCAGGGCATCAGCTCACGCAGATCAAAGTGGCAGAAGACGCTGACATCAGCTTTCATATCTGAGAGGTTATCACTCCCTGATGATAAAATTGCTGGATTATCAAGGAGTGCATCTGAAAGTCTATAGCTACTGTAAAAAGCATTGTGACATATAAATGCACAATGTGACACCATTACTGTATCATCTTTACTGGAACACTTAGCAAACATTTTCAGTGTCACCAAATGACAGTCATGCCTTTAATTTTATTTCTCAGTTTTGTAGCCTTGGAAACTATAATTTGGGGGGATACCACCTTTTTTTCTTTGTCCTGACTGCCTTCAGCAGTGACATGACCATCTGGCAGGGGAAAATGTGCCATAAAAGATCTGGACCAGCATGGCCAAGGAATCTTTCACCTTTTTCAGAGCTGCTGCTGAAATGTCATTGTAACAGCAAATGATCCCTTAACACCACAATTAGAAATGCTTATTTTAACAATTCAGTTTGTTGGGTTTTTTTACACTTGGTTTGCTCCCATGCAGAACCTCAGGAGTAAGAGACATGTTCTGTGGGCTTTATACAAGCTATGACCTCTTGTTTGCTTCTTTTGTTAGTAGGGGAGACAAGTCAAGCAAAATACTGTAACTTTCTTTAGTCTTGCTGTTTAATGCACAGTATTGATACAGTTCTAAGACCACTCAGGGCATAAAATAAATGGGTAAACAATTTCCCAATAACCATGGAGCATATCACCTCTGTACTTGGTTTTAACATCAGAGAGAAGGCTTGCAAATTCTCTGTTAAAAAAATTCCATTCACAGCCACTCTTCTTCCCTGTTCTGTTTCCTACCATTCAGCATAGCAGCCTTAGGGATGAATTCAGAGCAGGAACACAGGGAAAGGGCTACCCAAAGAAGCTTGGACATTTAGCTAAGCATTTCTTTGAAAGCCTGGTTTGTTATACTGCTCTGAGAAAGTTTTAGAGAAAACAAATCTGTAAATATTTCTTCCCATTCTGGGAATCATACAGGAGAGCAGATTTATTCTTTCTTGATAATTGCAGTATGAACAAAAGGTACCTCACCCAAAGTCATAATGTGTTCGCATACTACAAGGATTGTAAAAGTAAGGGTAGAAAGTATGCTTGTAGCATACCTCATTTAGGTTTGCTTCTCATCAACCACTGGGACAGCAGGGAGAAAGGAGAAAGCTATGTTCCTTTTCAGCACAAATCTGAATCTGTGTAGAAATCTTCAGTCACGATTACTCCATGAAGACTAAACTTCAAAATGCATTTCTAAAACAAATTCTGAACCTGTTAAAACTGTGTGTGAGCAGTCCAAAAGAAATTTATTTTTATGGCTCTATCCTTGGCCAACCTACCAACAGCCTACCAGTTCATTGTATATCTACATGCTACAGTTGGCTCTGCACAGCTGCATTGTGTAAAGCACTGCAACTCAACTCTGTCTTAGTGCCTTCCTGATTATCTTTGACCTGAGAGAGGACAAAAGGGTATTGCTTAAGATGTAGATCACATGCCTCAGTGAGAAACTAAAGACATTTGATCAGGTTTATCTAAGACACAAGTGAGATTCACAAAGGCAAGAGGTTTGCAGTAGAAGCAAACTGAAATCAAGAGTCATGTCCTTAGGGACGGGGCAAACATTATCTGCAAATGAAGGTCACATGTCACTAGCATAAACTACAGACAAGAAACTATGAAATCAG
Organism: Cephalopterus ornatus; assembly: GCA_013396775.1. Classification (NCBI taxonomy): domain Eukaryota; kingdom Metazoa; phylum Chordata; class Aves; order Passeriformes; family Cotingidae; genus Cephalopterus; species Cephalopterus ornatus. The sequence continues at coordinate 127,711 of VZRE01007118.1, forward strand.
AATCACCATCACAATAGTTCATCCTGATATTAAAATAACCTATTACTTTGTAGGTATGTTTTATCAAGCTCATTATACAGAAGCTACTTTTGTTGCTTATAATGGCGTGTCTGTGGCTTCAAGTTGACTGTAGGCTCCAGAACACACCAAAGAGTGCACACATCCAGATGGTCTGGATGTTAGCTCAGGCTAACCTGTTGGCTGTGCTGCCTTAACTTGATTTGAACTAGCCCATTCACCATATCTACCCCAGGTATCCTAAGGAATTCCTGTAGATGAATGACAAAACCAAACCCTTTCCAAGGAAAGCGACTAACCTTACCAAAACCCTCCAAACAAACAGAAAGTCCAGATGGTTGAATAATGGTAATAGCTGTTTGGTTTATGATTAGACATAATAACTTGCCACCCAGAGCTAAAAAAAAAAAAATCCTAATCAAAAGAATAATGAACAAACCACAAAAAACAAACAGCAAAGAGTGTTATGCTAGGGTAACCTGAATAGGAACTGCATAAAATGCCTTTTTGGAAAGTTATCAACCAGCTCCTTTATATACAGTGTGAGGTCACAATCACTGAAACACTGAATAATGCATACTTCTCTTTTTCTTAAATGTATAGAGTAAGCCTGTGATACAAGATCAATAAGATGATTACTTAAACACATTCTAGACAGAACTCAGACTGAAGACATAATGATGAAATACCGCCCAGCAGAAGTAATAATACCTCCTGTCAGTACTCGTAACAGTCCAAAAGCAATTTATCGACTAGAACCGTGAAGAAAATATTTCTGTTCAGTGAAGTCTTATGTCATTTTGAAATGCATTTGTATTGCAAAATAGCACAAAAGTTGATATTCCTTGTGAACCTTAAAAACACTTAAAAATTCTTCTGAAACTTGTGAAAGACCAAAAAGCTGTGTTTTCATGCAATTGAATCTTTTTTGTTCAAAAAGAGAATAAGATGTTTTAAATCAACATTGAAGCAATATAAAAGAAAACAGAGAACATTTTAGCATAAAATGAATGTTGTAGTACAAAAGTCTCAACGGAATCAAATAGTATGAAAATTAAATGTTTAACTAATTGAGACAAACAATTCAGCATTACTTAAATGACATGAACAAGCTATTTGCTTCCACCCCTTACCAGTTGAAAAAGGCATCAAAATGTAAATGTACCCATGAAATTTCTGCTTTGCTGAAACTGCACTGTTCCAGTGGAAAAAACACATTTTGACACATTTCTTATTTGTACATATAAAATATGGAGTCTGGTGCAAAAAAAGAGGCTCCACTGTTCATGGGTAAGCAAACTAGCTGTGACAGTGTGACCCTCTTTTTTTTTGCAACTCTTATCTGAGAAACTCTTATCTAAGCTGGTAGATGGTGAGGTCTTTTGAAAATGGTGTTCCTTTTAGCTCTAAGTGTAAATATTTGTAATGACATCTTCAGATCATGCCTGGGAAATTTCTCTGTTTAGCTGAATTTTGAGCTAGAGCATGTTTGATGGGACCAGATGCAACTCAGATATGTTGATGGCAATTTAGCAGCACCAATCCTACTTAGTATCGCTAAAAGTCTATATCAGATTGCGACCTTCCCAAATTCAAAATATAACATCATTAAGCACAACATAGCCTATCATAGTGCTCTTCTACAAGCTTCTACTTCCTTTTCCAACTTATCAACTCAAGTGAGGCTCTTTGCAATTATTCAGCAACACTACACTGATAAATCCAAGTATCTCACTGATGTTCTCAGACTGCTTTTTACTGCAGAGCTTCTGGCCACTTTAACACACAAAGTGAGAGTCCTTTGCGTGCCAAAAATTTTTTTTGTCAGCTAGGGCAGGTGAGGATCTGCTAAGCTGAATGAAAAGCTGCCACTGAAGACACAACTTGGAATTTTAAAACCTAGATCATCCCAAGTCTCTTCTACCCATCATAAGGTTACTATTTAACCTGCAAAATTTTATTTGATTAAGAGGTCAAGCTTTTAAAGGAGTTCATATTTTAATGCTATCGGCAGTGAACCTGTTGAGTTAATGCCCATATTAGGTCACCAAGTCAAGTATTCTTGTCTATTAATATTTATAGCCAAGCAACTGACTCAAGATATTTGGCACCTACACAGTGCATTACTTGGACATACACCCCGAATGCAGGAGATGGCAAATAGCATGACTTTCAATTTACAGAACAAAAGAAAACAAGACGCAGAGGAAACTGGCTGCCACATGCTTGCCCAAGATGACTCTGAATCCCATGATGCTAGGAAATTGCCTCAACAATTCTGGCAGCTGTCCTTTCCGAGACACAAGCTCTTAACCAACGTGCAGCCTTGACCTGAATGACGAAAAGGAGCCTCCACATCTCCAGGCATGTCTTATGGAGAAGAGATAGGAGAGAGGGGATGCCACAGCTCATGGCACTACCATGGGTGGACTCCAGGACAGCAAAAGGCAGTCAAGACAGCAGACAAACATGATTACCAACACTGATCACTATTTTCAGACCTTTTCACGCTGTATTTTTACCCACAAAAGTGGTGTCTTTTTAAACATGCTGATAATATTTGCGTTTTCAGTTCTTGCAAAGTTTGCTGCAATGTCAGGAGTAGAAATGCTTCACTCTGACTGTCATGAAAGTGGCTCCAAACTGAAAACTTCAAACTCCATGTTGCAACTTTTGTGCTCTGTGGGTAACTCATTCCTATACTTTCTGTCCTCCTCTCTTGATGAGTTTATAACATCTTTCAGGTTTAGAATTGGATTAATGACTAAAAGAACCTTCCTATTTTTTAACTGAGATTTTTCAATGTGTTTGTTGACCTTAATTAATCTTGACAGGATGTATTACACATATATCTTGAGTTAATTCAGTTGCATTATTTTAGGTGTTCTGTCTTAGTACCACTCTTTATAATTACTTCTGGAATCATAAATCTCTTGTAAACCTGACATTGTTTCAATTGTTGCCTATTTGAAAGACATTCACACTGAAATGATCTCATCAGCCTTTGCAAATTGAGAAATGAAATGCTGCTAAATATATATTTCATTCTCCTCTTGATCGAAATCATGTATTTCTAAAAAAGGTTCCATATTATTTTTTGTTTTGCAGAAGTTTCTTGTGAGCACCTATGAGGTGGTACTATTCTAAAAGTGCAGTTGATTTATATGGAATTCCAAACCACACTTCCTATAATATGGCTCTAAACCAGTTTCTCAGGATCCAGTGTAAATATACTACATCAAAGTTGAAAACTCTGAACAAGATTTTATAGGGGCCTCAGTCACACACAAAGCATTACTCAACCCCCTGAAAAAGTGTCCCAGCTGATCTCTCCTCCAGCCCTTCTTAATTCAGCAGCCACGTGGCCCTGCAGCCTTTGCCTGCGGCAGTTCCCTTTGCAATTTGGGCTGATGGCCCAGGATGGGGAGATCAAAATTACAGCTTGATTCCCATCTGCTGCAAGAGACCCGCCTTCTCTCGCAGCAGCCATCGTGTCTTGCGCTGCATCCTGAAATTGTGCTCCATGAATGACAGTAAGGGATCCACCATTTCTCTGAGTGGCCCACATATAAAATGATACAAATGATGTCATACATTGACATGCACCTGAAAGTCAGATCTAATTAGAAATTAGACTGTTCAAGTCCCTCTTATTTCTTGGCCTAGAACTGCATGATCTCTTTGGAAGATTGTTGGAATGTTAGCTGGAACCAAACCATGCCTACCCAAGGTGTAGCTGACCTGGCCCTTTAAGAGGCACATTCACACAGATGTATAAATGAACCTCCCCATACTCCAATCCCAAACTTAGATGGCACAGTCTGTATTTGCAGTTAAAAGTTACATTATGAAAAAAAAAAACCCCACCCTTTGATAATTTGATCTTTATTTTTCTATTTAAGTGCATTTCTTTGTGGCATCTGACCTCCCCACAGATCCCAGAAGATGTGGCCAGCAAATGCCACCTTCAGAGCCCATGTATTGGGACTGGCAATAGTGAATTCATTTTTCACAAGAGACAGGCTGTAATGTAGCCACTGGCGAGGACTGTGTTTGGACATGCATAGTGAAAAGAGGAAAGCGTTACCCTCACGCTGACCTGACACCAGCTCTTGCAGCAAAAGGACCAGGCAATTACAGCCAAGAACTGCTCCACCTCCCTTTTCATTTGTGTTTGCATTTTTAGCCTCAGAGGTATCACAGCTCCAGTGCAGGACAAAGCAGGATGTGGAACTTCTTGCAGAGTGCAAACCAGATCACAGTACAGCTCCAGAGCCAGCAATCAGCGCATGCAAGAGCTCCCTGTACAAAATCTCAGTAATTCCTTATCCAGGCAAGCCTGCTGTATATCTTGTACAAACTCACAAGTATATACTTCAGGCCTACAGTGTTTCACACAGCTAATGCATTTATGCTCTCATTCATTCTAGTCTGATAGTCAGCCCTTAGGCATACTGTCACAATCTTGCCTTTTCCAAGTAATTCGCATCGAAGCTACTGCCTCTCCAAAAGAAAATATCAGTAAGAAATTATACAACTCTGTAATAATTTCTTCTTCTTTTACACTGGGGAAAATCCTGAGTGGAAACTGAGCCCAATGAAAACTTCAAAAATTGGTGGAACACAGAACAGGAAGCAAAAAAAACAGTCACGAAATAAAGTAACTAGAGAATTCTTGTGTGCTTGCAGTCCCTTCTCAGGCAAATCGTCTCCCAGCTGTTCTTATGGCATGAATTAGGAATGACCTGATGTGCCAGAGAGCAACAGGCTCTCTCTGTTCCAAGGAATATTTAATGATGCATTCAGCCGCAAATAAGGGGATGAGGGAAAAAAGAAATTCAGTTTACAAGTTGGTAGGTCAAGTTCCCTACTGGGGTGCAACGAACACAGGCTATCTCACAGTTGGGACATGGATGATGTTTCCTAGATCCCCTGAATATCCAAATCCTGACCACAAAGAATGCAGTAGTTCTAGAGTTAGAGGTCTGTGAATGCAAGTACACCTGCAGACATGCACATATTCATGCTCTCTCTTTTCTTATTTTCCCCTTTTCTTTTCCTCAATGCAATAAATGCATGCTCTTCAATTTGATTTCCTCTCCCCAACAGGCCAAACATATGACTCAGGTTTTGTTCACCGAGCCAAACAATCATCTGTGCTCCAGCTCTCATCTACCACACTCCTGCAGCAGCTACCTAGTTAGACTCAGCAGCCCAGACAACCACAATCAAATAGCATCACATAGAAATTATAGCCACTCAAAGAAAATTAATCTAAAGATTAATGACTTTCAAGTAACTGGAAATGCTAATATGTTTTTGTTCTTATTTTAATTAAATGTGTTCAAGTTTAGAATGCAAATGCAAGGATTCAAAACTTCCAGGTCTGAAAGAGAGTAGATTTAGATTGGATATAAGGAGGATATTTTTTACAATGAGTGGGGAGAGACACTGAAACAAGTTGCCAGAGAAGCTGTAGATGTCCCAAGGGAAGTGTTCAAAGTCAAATTGGACAGGGCTTTAAGCAACCTGATCTAGTGACAGATGTCTGTACCAGTGGCAGGGGTGTTAAAGGTCCCTTTGAATAAAAATTATTCTGTAATTGTATGATTCCTACTAAAAGCAGGAGTACGTACAGTGAGGCAAATATGGTTTGGTTGTCCATACAATAAAATAAAATACAATAGAAAAAAAACAGTGAAAATTGAAATTATTCTGAATTTCTTAATTACCTCTGATAAAAATGTTAAAACGATACAATCCAAAGGTAATGAGCATAGTTCTTAGCAGAAAGAATTCAACTCTTGAAGTCAATAGATTTGATTTTATGAGTAATTCTCAGTACAATTAGAGCTTTCAAAATAATTTCAGAAGGGAAGCATGCCTAAGAAAAGACATCTACTGTAATTGTCTTTTGTCTCTAACAAGTGTTCCACCATCTCAGGGAGAAAAACCCCACCTTCTCTCTAACACAGCATAAAAGAAGCCCTGCCAGAGATGCCGAACATACAATTTGGGTAAACTTACTGTTAAACAACAACATTTCAGCTGCCATAGAGAGCATGGCTCACGTGAAGGCACGGAAGTCACATACTAAGAAAGCAAATAAACTCAGAATACCCCAGCTCCCTCAGCCATTGTAGGCTGCCATAAAAAACATGACAATAGAAATCAAAACCAAGTCAGTAGGGCACTATGTGGCATCTGATAACTAAACTTCTTCTATAAGACTCCTCCTCCTTCCTACAAATAGAATATCATGCCCAAAACACATAAATGATAGCCAGGAAGCTTTTCTCATGCTGATGTTCTTGCATAAAGCTTCTCTCCTGTGTGCCAGACAGCCAGTTACAGTTTCCTGTCCTACCCAACCAGTGGAGGGTAAGTGATTCAAGTATTTTGGAGGCACAGTCATTTCATAAAAATATAGAAAGGTAGAAAAAGGTGCTTGGGATGTTGAAATTGCCTGTTTTTATCTAGTGTTATCTACCATTATAACTACCAGAACTTTATTACAAACATTAATCAACACAAATATTTTGTGTCTTTGTTAGCAAACCTGATATCCCTCTGCTCACTTTTTTGTTTCTAAAAAAATTTGAGAAGAGTTTTTATTATTATAATCATTGATCCTTAGTGTTTCTCATCTGACATTTTCTGCTGCCTGTCCATGTGGTTGATATTTAAACTACTGGGCATTGTTACTGACAGACTGTGTCTATCAAATTTTAAATAGCAGACAACAATGGAGGCACTTTACAAGGTGCTGCTAAGAGCTGCTTTTTGATATACTGAAGGGAAACATTGGCTCCATACTTAGCTTTGTTGTTTTTCTGCCCTGTAATATTGATCATAGCATTTTTGTTTATTTTTTTTCATAGCTTATGCCTTTCAGAATTCAGTGTGTCTCTTCACAAGTTTCTGTTGCAGCACGCTGAGGAGTAGATATCCCAATCTGAAATAGTAAGGAGCAAGTGGACACTAAAGACACTAAACATGCAGGTAATTCAATATATGCTGAAATATGCTGTAGTTTCAGGATCTGCACAGATTTCGAACTCCTTCAGATAGAGTCTTCAATACTTATGACTATTTAGTAACGTGTCCTTTGCCAATCCAGATGCTCACTCAAAAATATTTCCATATCTACTTGATAGTGTTTATAATAAGGCATCTGACTATCCACAGGTGTGCTTTAAATGCTGAGAATGACCTGGCACTGCAGTTCTGCCTGTTATGTAGTCATGGACTCACCAGGCCTTTTAGGCCTCCTTGCTGTCACTGGTACGCAAATCTTTTTCATCAAAGGACAACTGACTGCATGACTCTGACAGCTCCTTTTCTTTTCCTGCCCAAGACAATGTGGCTTCATAATCAGTTCTTAAAAAAAAAAAAAAAAGAAAAAGAGAATAAACAAATTAGTTAAATAAACAAGAAGCACCCTTCAGAAATGTGTTTTCAGTTCAGTATCACTCTGATCTGTTAATATGGATCTGATCCTGCAGGAAACAGGTGATGTCACCTTCACTTTTATGCCAGTAGGAACCAAAGGTTCACAAGCCTATGCCTGGATATATTACCCCTGCAGTTTGTACTAAAAGATGCAAAAAGAATGGTCCAGAAAGTAACACACTAGTATTATTATAAATACAGTCAAACTGACATCTCTGACTACTCACAAGCCTACTCACAACCCTCAATCCTTGTGGCAGTTTCTTCTGCTCTTTTTCTTTCTTTTTTTTCCCCTCTGGGAAGTTTTTCACAGAACAATTCTTCACCTAAATGGCTAAACCTAGAACCTGCAGTAACATGGATGACGCTAACAGTCTGGAACAAGAAGCATCAGTCTTCTGAACCAGACATTTTTTTGACCCTAATGGCATTATTAAAACATTATTAAAAATATTATTAATTTTTTTTCTAGGATGTCAATCTTTTTTAATATGACAGAAGCTATTTTATTAGAGCGTTTAATGCCAGTGAATAGTTTTCAGCCCACTGGTCGACACAGTTTCAAACACCACAATGGATCTCCCAATCTTCAGTCATAGCCCAGGCTTCACAGCACTGAAAGATCACACCTCTGTCAACAGCTGCTCAAGTTTACTCCTTGAGACAATAAAAAGTAAGGGGTGTGCCCACACAACATGCTGTCCCCACGTCCCAGATCCCACAGTGAAATGCTGAGATAGACAGCAACCACAACTGAATGATGAAAACAATGAACTGCATCTTAGGCTCCATGACACAAATTACTCTGCTGTCCCTAAAAACTGAGCAATAGGGAAAATCACTGGTTGCTGGGGTTTTCTCCATGTAGCCAGCAACACTAGAGTGGGGCTGCTTGGCTGAAAGCTGAGCTGCATGCCTGATGGAGAGAACTATATGCTACTAATTAGCAGAGAATTTAATTAACAAACACAACCTAATTAAGAGTTGACATAGGCTTCTTTGCCACTTGAAGCATTTACATGAGAATCCAGTGTCTCATTTTAGGAGAGGCAGTATTTCTGCCAAAAATAAAGACTCTGAGCTGTGATCTATCGGTAATACTGAAGGTCAGAAAAGAATCATCTTATTTGGCTTTGAAATCTTGAATCTAATTATAAATAATAAGCCCATGTCATCGTGGACATCCTCTGTTCATGTGTATTATTTTCCTCATGCATTTCAACCCAGACATCATTCCTCCTTCACTGGCACGTTGAAGGGATGATAGGGAGAGTCAGCCTTGTTGCTCCTGCAATACAGAGTCGAGCCTATCAATAGTTTCTCCATCCTCTGAAAACCATTCACAAATCTAGAAGCGTTAAGTAATATCACATCAAATGAGGCAGAAAGGTGGTCCCAGATTTGTAATTCATCAGGAAAAGAAAGTTACAGTCTGGGAGAATGGGACTACTTCTACCCAGACACCAAAAGAGGAAAAGACTACTCACTACACCTGCACAGGGGGCCTTGCCAGAGTCAAAATCTGAACGAAGCTTTCAGGACACTGTAATCTGTGTGGTTAACGAACCTGCAGCATTTCCTACCCAGGAATAAAGAGGCTTCTGTGTAGAGGTATAAGATAAAGGTATGCCTTGATCAATGATTCCTTTTTCCTTTCTTATCAGATGAAGTTTTCAGTGCAAGTGTTAAGCAGGAATGAAGATCAACATCCCTTCAAGTAGTCATTGGGAAAAACAAAACAAAAAACCCACTGTTTTGCCTGTCAAGTCTTAGCTAAAAGTATTTTTAAAAAAGATTTCATATTGGAAAAATGAAAATTAAGAAATTTATAGGTATTGATTATGTGTCTTAGGCAGGAAAAGAAAGAAAGCAAATGGAACAAAAAGATGATGGGTTTATTCTTGGAAGTTATGCTGATCCATCTGACACAAATCAGAAGAAAAGAATTTGACATATACTTCAAAGCATAATTGATGAATAGATTACTCTATTAATTCTATCATGCTGTCTTCTATCTTCCTGTGTCAAGTTTTCTTTCTCACTAGCTCTCATTTTGCAAAATTATTTTCTATTTAATTGAAGAATTATATCCTTGGTTATCATGACATGAAATGCCACATGACAGACAGACCATAGGGCGTATGGAAATATTTCTTGTGTTATTTGAATGGCCAAAGTCCACAGGAGGTCACTGTGTAAACTCTGCAGAAATCTGATATACATGACTATCAACATTTCAAATTTGCACAAGGATACCTCACTGACAACATATGCAGCCTAATTTACAAAGATGCTTGGGACACACAAGTTGATCTCCACAGGTATTCCTGGAAATCAGGGCTTTTAAAAAGGCCTATCCTTGGGGAAATGTGCTTGACAGTGATACTTATATGTATTCAAATTATGTGGCACTGTTCTCCAACCTCCCTGGCTGCTGCTAGGAGAATACTTTCAAGAATCTGGCCATATTAATCCCCAAAGAGTGAAGTTATAAAATATTTTGTAGCCACAATGTGAAAGGAAAAACCTAATATTTAAGGGTAGAAGCCCAAACACATTGTGCTATTCCAAAGCACAGCATCAGTTTGCCATGGACATCACTCCAAGATAAATTTCCCAGTTAGTCAATGACTAGGGTCACCTCTTTCTCTTTGGGCTGTTGAATAATTTTGTAGCTACCAAGAACTGATTTGGGGTACAAACTCTGTGTTTTAAATGGACAGCACACAAGATGCAACCTCCGTTAGAGACATCACAGTTGTTATTACTTCTCTATCAGCAACACTGTAGCCGCAAATGGAAATCTATACCATGAATCTCATTAATATCACGCTATTGACCATCTCTCCCTCCCCATGGTAATTCATAGTACCATCTCCCTGTTTTATTACTCTGAAAGTTCAGGTGACATACTGCAAATATTGACTGTGTGTCTGTATTATAGTTTGCATCACTCAGAATCATTCCCTCCCAAAGGTTTTCCAATGTGTGTTAGTCTTAGCTGACCATTGTGACATCCACTGATCAGCTGCACAGTCAGGATTGAAGTTTGTTCCTCATGAACTGGCTGGAAATTTTGCTTCTTTCAGTAAAAATTGCAGCTGGTAAAACTGAAGGCCCTGTGGAACCCAGACCCCGGCCTTTACCCAGGGTGTATACAGGCATGAAATCACATATGTAACTTAAATCAACAAAAAAAGCACTAAAAGACAGCCTTCAGTTTTTGCTAGGGATGAAATATCTTCACTCAGAAGTGATGTATACAAAATCTGATACTAGAATTTGAATATCAAGTTATTCAGTCCCCTCAGTTGCTGGGGATGTGCAGAATTAACAATGTCTTTTGAGTAGTGGTGGTGGTGTTAGTTTTTTTTAAACAAAACAGAAATCAGTGTTTCTGAAGTGCGTTGTTATTTAGACAGACAATCACCTCAAACTTATGAGTAAAAGTAGATTTAAAATAAAATTATTGAACACTGAGCACTTATGAATGAGGACACTATCTTTGGAGGCAATCCTGTCTCCGAAGTTTATTACATTTCAAAATTAATTAAGTTTGCTTAATCTGTAGTTAGCATCTCCACTTAGTGCATTTTTTCCTAAACAAAGATAAAATACCATGTATAACAAACTAATAGTTTAGAAATAGCTTTCACACTAATCACCAAAGTACCAAATTGGTGCCAATCCATTTATCTTGTCTGTGATACTTTCAGATAGAATGATATATAAGTAAACTGCCACAAAATATGGAGGTGCTTAGCTCAAGTAGAATAAATTCCAGTGTTGGTTAGAAGAAAAATATGAAAGAGGCCATTAAACACATGCTCACACAAATTCATTTACATTAAAGAACAAGGGCACCATTTGCTGTAACTAAATGTAAGATAATTAAAAGTGGGAATTACCAATTAGAATCTGTATATTAGCGATAAGTAGTCTTAAAAATACTGCAATGCTGAATGAGCCAATACCATCAGTCCATTTTATTTTTCAGCACTGCCATTTCTAAGAACTCTACACAGCATTTTTAGTATATACAGCATACTTCACTGATTTCTTGTGAGGACAAAGCACACTGAACTTCCCGTGGAATTAAAGTCCGGTAACAGGCAGCACATATTAAGTAGCCTCCCTTCCACACTGCTCACTCTCACTCTACGTTGACCTAGACATGCATGCACTTAAATCCAAATTTTAGGATTATTTGCGTAGGTTGACTATAGCCTGTATCAGCGACTAAAATAATACAGCAATAACACAGCAATAACCTGATAAGAAACTACAGAGCACCTGCAGAAACAGTAAGGCCTGATGGCTGCAGGCTAGCGCCCAAAAATGTGGGTTCCCCTTCTTCTCTGTCCATGCTGTCTAATCCCTCAAGGGATCTCTTTATCCATGGAACTCTTCCTAGTCCTTATCATCAGGGGACATTTCCAATGTAAAAAATGAACTTTTTCCTTTGAAACCAAACTACCTGAAGACCCGTTCAGCTCCTGGTACAGACAGGGCCAGCTCTGAGTTTTAGGCACTGCCACCATGAGCCTGATAAGGAAATCAATGTCTCTGTCAAAAGGAAACAAACCTGGGGAGCATCAGGAGCAGGAGTGAGATTGGATAAGTGACACATAGGTACCTTCCCATTTATGATTGAAATTGTGCAATCTGCAAGCACTTCTTGGGTAGGTAAGGAACCATGGTGTGCTCTGCTCAGACCCTGCTCAGGAAAGTCTGGAGAAATCCACATACTCTTTATGTAGACCACACCTAACCCCTACTGCAAGCCTCATGCATTGAAAGATGCCTTCTAAATAGTGACTCTGTGTTTCTGCACATCCTCCAGCCCCGCAAAGTCTAACCAAAGGCACAAAGAACAGCAGAAGGTGCTGCCAAAGGCAAGGCTTTGGTGGCAACGCTGCCTAGGCAGCAGCTTACTGCTCTGAGGTCATGGCCCTGAGAGGCAGCACAGTGATAGGACACAGCCAACACCAATTAACCCAGAGCCCAGACCAGCCTGCAGCCCAGCTCAGACTTGAGAGCTAGCTTCCCCAGCCCTGCTCAGTGATAAACCACAAGATTCCCTCCCCCTGGTTCATAAGCAAATATTCTAAGTGGAATAACCTCATTAAATAAATGAGGTCTCCTGTTCTTGTGGGGAATCAGGAGATAGAAGAGCTTCAGGTGCTTTTAGCATGAATGCAGACATATATCTTCCATTAGCTCGAAAGAGCTTTACATACATAGGCACATTGAGAAGATACTGTGGCGTCATACTACTATTGAAAGGAGAGCAAAAGCAGTGAATTAATGGCAACCCTAAATACACTGGTTAATAGAGTATCACATATAACTGACAAGCAAGATTATATCCCTGCAGCCAAGGAAACACATTTTTATTATCACTAAGTAAAAGCAAGTGGATATACTGTTTCTTAAAAATTCCTATTTAGACGTTTCATAAAACCCCAATTCCCTGTAGTCCTGCCCATGAAAGCACTTAATTTCTGCCAGGACCCCATTTACTCTTACGACAGCAGGCTTTAGTCACTTCAAAACAGCAAGACTGAGACTATTGCAGGGTCTGTTGCCTGCAGACTAAGGAACTATCATCCATGAAGATCTCCTGGATGACAGTCCCCGTCATGTCAAAGATACATATGAAGATGATGATGCAGGTCTGCAGTAAGACTGTAAGGAACAGCAGGAAACGTGCAACACAGAGACAAGGTGTCGCTGCAAGATGCTACAATTTAGTGTCTTTCGGAAATATAATGCCCCCATAGCAGCATATCAAGGCCTCAGTAGAAGTATGTGCTGCATAGATTCCTTAACTCCAAAGATCTTGTAAGAAACAAAATTGCACAATGCTTGGGTGGGGCTAGATAGGAAAGAGGCGAGTCTGAGCAGGGAAGTTGCTTATGTTTATGGTTATTTTACATTTAGGCCCAAGCTGTAAGGTGTCCTGAGTGCAGGCTCAAATACTGGTGTTGTCTGCAAAATAGTAAATAGCATCTCCTAATACCCTCAGACATCTTGGGAAGTCTGGCCAAGAGCCTATATGGGAGGCAATCTTTATAAAAAATGAGATCCACCGTGTTTGTCTCATTTAGCATCATAAATTGCTCTCAAGTCAATGGGAATCATTGTTTTAGTTTTAAACTCACCCCTTTTGGTATCTCTGAACACCTATACACCTTTCAGTATGGGTTGAGGGACCATACTACTTCCTCTATTAATCGCTTTATAAAACTTTGCCCTCTATGGTTTTGTCAGGATAAAGGTCTTCTCTAAGTCTAACAAGCATTAAGCTTTCACATTTCTCCAGGCCCCTTTCTGTGGCCTCATATTTCTTCTCCTTACTTGTGAACTCCGTTTATTTGCTCACAGACCAAGTCATGACAACATTTGTCAATGAATTTAATGCTCTAGTTAGCAAGGAAGAAGCTTGTTAGCTAACACTTATTATAAATTCTCTTCACTCAGTGGGCAATGGACTATACAGACATTTGACTAAGAGATAAATTACAGAAAATAATTTTAGGTATTTTTTTATCCTCTGGAAGTAGTCGATCTGAACTGAATCCAATAGGATGATTTTCATGGCAACAGCTGTAGCAAAAAGGCTCCTATAAAAAATATGTCTGTACATAAAATATACCTAATACAAAGTGCTGCCTGTAGATAGAAAGGAACACACAGTATTGAGCATAAAGCTTTTGTTATTCCAAGCAAAGAAGTGCTGGTCAGAGGGTGTACGAATGCAGACCTAGGACCATCTGAAACATTTCAAACAGTGAAGGAAGGAAAACTAAGCTAGGCATCTTATGGGGTGCCTACAGAAATTTGGCCTCTGATTCATACTTAAATCAAGACATTAGATTACTAAAATACTTTTGAAAATCATAGTAGATATGTATCTCCTTCTCAAGGGGCCCATATGGTCTGTGGTGTCTGGCCTTCAAGTAGGTCTACTGGGATCTTAAATCCAACTCCTGAACATCTCAGAGTATTTCTAAACTGCCATTTTCATAAAACATTTCCTAGAGGAAGCTCTGAGTCAGAACAACTTCTGCTGGAAGCACCAAAAGAAAAACATTATTATGATGCATGGAGCATTAGTTGCACACTGCAAAAAGAAACAAAATAATAGAATAGCACTGTAATGATTTTCAAAACTATTAACTTCGTTGATGAGTCATTAAAAATTTACTCCCTGCACTGATTCAGTGAGAGAACACAGTCATTCATTAAAATCTCATCCAAAAGGTTTTAATCCAGCTGCCTCTTGAAATGTGCGGACAATGCATATGTTTGCTTTTAAATTACGTAAGTTTGGGCCGTAGAGAAAAATATCTTTGGAAGGAATAATGCAAAAGTTTCCTCAAAGTATTTACTACAGTTTTATTGCAGATGTGTAACTGCACCTGTAAAACAACAACACAAAAAAAGAGATGGACTCACATCTATGATATACACTAAATCCTCAGCTATTTATCATTATTAAACACCTCTGGCTCCACTGTTAATCATAGGTTTAATGCAAAATAATTAAACACAAATTCACAAAACAGGAGGAATGTATTAAAGGACAGTAATATTTAATTTTCCAGGAAAAAGAGTTCAGTTTTAAAGGGTTTTGTTTTTAGAGAGTAGGCAAAGGACAGAAAGTTTGCAGTCCTGCTAACTCCTATGATTTCATTACAAATCCAGTGACATTTCATGCTCAAGTTGTGGCTCCTGAAGCCCTCTAACATGAAGGAGATTCTCAGCTTTTCTTTTATTCATAAGTGACTTGCTTTTCAGCTGGCAGGGGAAAGCTTGAAAATATAAACCCTAAAAAAATACCCAAGAGAAATACACACATACACAAAATCCTGGAGCCTCAGAATTTCAAGGCAATCTCATGACTTACGGAATCTTTGCTCACAGTTTCTCTACTCTGTCAAGTACTGGAATTTTCTGAAGTAATCTATGAATATGAATATGCAATTACAGTATCAACACCAGACACTATTGTATTTTAAATTAGAACATTTTCCTTTGACATGCGGTGAACTAACACACAGTAGTTAGTGAGAAAAGTCACTAGGGAATAAAAAGCAGGCAGTTCTCAACAGCACACCAGAAGGAAGGTGGCTTATTGTCCTCCATCATGCTGCCAATTCAGTATTGCTATGGTTTAGGTTCTTAGATAAAAAGTCCTTCCCAAGATAGAAACAGGAGCATCTGCTGGAGTTGTCTAACTAGACAAGTCAAAAGAGATAATCTGGAAAAAGAAAGAAACTGAGAGACTTTTCAAGTCAGGTAATGGTAAAGACAAAGAAAATCTGAAAGGCATTCTTAGTTTGTTTTACTGTTTCAGCACAGCCAAGAGTGTGACATGCAAGACTGTAGGAATACCCATTCCAGCATCAGTCTGGACTCGCAGTCACAAAAACCTCACTACCTTCCACCACTCTGGTAGACATTTAAACTGGTTCTCTCAGGATCCTCTATAAGAATAAGTGCAGTTTTCAATGAAACCTCTGAGAGTAGTATCACAAAAGAAATATCTTTATCTTTGGTAAAGAGAGAGAGAATGAATTACTAAGAGGTAGGAAAGTTTTATATATTAGTTTCAATAAAAGGGTTGTAGATCTGTAGAGAAGCTGATAAACCTACAAGACTGCCCTCAATATTCAGTGTGAATTTTCTTGTGGGACCCAGAATTCTTCCAACCCTAATGAGAACTATTCTGTGTATTTTCTAGATTAAAAAAAAAATCCTACTAGAGGAATACAAACCTTCAGAAAAATGTTAAGGAAAATATTAGGTGCAGAAGGCTGCACAAATCTCATGCAATGGTAGTTAGCACTAAGTGAAAGGAGTACTGCGGTTACCTGAAGGTCAAGCTACACAGCAGAGCTGCTTTAATCATCCTGACAAATGGATAAACTATAATTAATTACCCATCTCACCAACTCAGGCCAAAGATGAAGAAAATAATAAACCTTGCTAAAGACCTTCAGTTAGATCACCAATGAGGTTGATTAAGAAAGTCCTCCCCTTGGCTGTACTTATAAAGGTCTAAGAACGTTTACAACAGGAGGGTAGGACATAAGCTGTCCTGCTGCCATTGTCTATTTAACCAGGAAGGGGAAGACTTCAGAATCGTTCAGTATATGTTCATGTCACAGGCCAGAGCATATGACTGCTGTGCCCCTGATCTTCACAATGCATTTACCTTTGCTAAATAGCAGCAAGGCAGAATAAAACCCAACAGCTTAATGGATTTCACTATTTTTCTTCCTGCCATGAGAAACAGCAGCTGTGCTAGCTCCCTCTCCCAGTACTACTTCTGTCCTCTCCCTTTGCTGCTGCAAGAGTTTGTTAACCAAAGGCCATGAAAGCAAATGTCGAACTTTCTAAAGCTGTCATTAAAATCATAATCAGGGTCATTATGTGAGTATCCATGTTGGTCTAAGGCAGAGTGGGACTGTTGAATACTGGGTTGGGATGCAGCTCAAACTAAGGGCCACTAACTCCGGTAGGGCCCATATTTCATCTGCAAATGCATTCTTGCCTCTGACACTAGAGCCCTGGGCAAGTAATTTCACTGCTCAGTGTTTACCTTGCCTGTGCAGCACCACTGCCTGTGCTGATAATTGTGCCTGCTCAGGAAGGCTACTAAGGCTCTATCACTATGCTTACACAACAGTTAGAACAACAAACCCCTGAGCTCTACATTTTTCCTGTCAGTAGAGACTGAATATATCTAGAGATTTTCTAGGGGCCTTTTGAGAGAGCCATCCCCATATTCCTGTTTGATTTTCAGTTCCCCTGTCTAGTAGTAGCTTATTGTGAGCAGGAGGACAAGGTTTCAAAGTCTCTCCACAGTAACCTCCATCCTCTCCTCACCAAAGTCCAGAGGACTTTTCTCAAGGAGATGCACACACTTTCCAGTGTGCAAGCAGTCTCCCAGCTGCTGAACTGCTTTGTGGAGATCTCTCACAATAAACAAACACAAATGTGTAAGCACATCCAAGGAGACACTTTTCCAAAACAACAGATAATCACTGGAAATATGGCAGCAACCATGTTAATGAATCATGATTAAATGTCATCATTTTATGTTTATTTGTTGTGTTTTCAACTCCTTTGTCTTGTTCTCATTGCCAGTGCAAGAGCTACTCTTGTCTATGGTGGACTGATTCTGAAAGGTGCTCAGGGCAGCTGTTGAGGTGCTGAGTGCCTCTAATTTCTATCAGTATTGTATGGGAACTAAGCAGGCTGAGCATGATGTCGGATGAGGCCCAAAGAGCATTTTGAAAATAGATGTTTCTCCTCTGGCACCCAGCAGGGATAACACGCAATCGGCTAGCACACTGATAATTATTTTTCCATTACTCTGAGAGCAGTTTCATCCTTCTTTATTTTCCTCTAATTGCCTTGACACTATTTTCTAATCTGATCAGAGTGAAGCAGATTTCCAAAATATATGTTTTCCCTTCTACACATGTTGTTAACTGTTGACAAGCCTTAAGCAGTTTTGTTACGCAAAAACGGCTGCTTCCTCTGGACCATTTCAAAATATGAGAAGCATTATGTTTCCCAATCGCTGTGTTCTGATTCTTGTGCACATGAAGGATAATACAAGATTAAAGTATCCTACTGGAAATGAAGGCACTAGTGTTTGCCTCAGGGCTGTGCTTGCAACTCCATGGGTGATCAGAAAGTATCTCTTAACTTCTATATCTCCCTGAGTTGATCAAGCAAAAATAAAAAATATTTTCTTTCTCTCAGTATTTTTGCATTATCTACTTATTTTAGCACATCTTCTGGGACAGGAATGGCTTGTGCTGTATGCACAAACAATACAGCATTGCACAGTATGCCAGATCCTGGCTTGGCTGGTAGCCTCTTGCTGCCACAGTAGTATAAAGAGTAAAAATTATTGGCCATATCTAAAGGGCATTTGAAAACTGATCCTGCTGTAACTCTGCTGAAAACCCCTACTGCTTCTGCATTAGAATTAGTTAGCTCATCATCAGCTATATTCCTCTTGAATTTTTTTATCCCAAACTACAACACAAAATAATTTCTTATTGCTTTCCACTATGAAGGTTACTACATTAGTCTCAGCATAAAAAGAACAAATGAGTCTGTGTCCCCAGAAATATACTCCAGATGGACTTCTATTTTAAACATGAGAAATGTATGTCCACCGAGGTCAAAATGACAATTTCAAAGTCACACTGGAAGCGGAAGCAAGGAGTGGTTACTTTTGTCTGAGCTGAGCAGCATTGCCTCTTCACATTAAAATTCTTCCTTCCCACCCCCTGCACACAACATTGTGGGTTGGTTTTAGCACAGCTTTAACCTTCAAAAATGGTAGTACTTTCACACTTCTATAACCTATTTCTCAGGGTATGATTTCTAAATGATCAAAACACTTTCTCTTTGAAAACTCCACCTTTTTCCAGTATTTTGAAGCAAAAGCAAAAGGGTGAGGCAGGAACAAATGATTTGCAGGTTCAGTCTGCATTGGGTGGGTAGTTACAGTTAACAAAAAACATAATTTTTTCATCAGATGAACTATTCAACCAAAGCCCTGTGCACATATCTGCTGCAAACATTTTAATTCGGTGCTTCTTTATTAAGTTTTAGAAGGAGTTACTGAGTTTCCTCATTGATTTTCAGTGAGTGAGTGAAACAGTAGGTTTTTTTTGGATCTTGACTGAGCTAATTGATAAGTGCTTGCTAATAAACAATAGCGGGGCAAAAAGGTAAAAAAAATGCAATCAATGCAACTCAGGGCAAAAAAATGCCTTCAGAAACTTGCAAAATGGTATCATTATAGCAATAAGCCAAGTGTTGCTGCAGAAACACTTCAGAGCTGTTGGAGTAATGAGTGCTACTGGAAATGTAATGACTGCACACTGAGTAATTAATATGTTACATGAATTACTGGTACATCTAAGGATGCATGTTTATTTTAGCTTGCTGGGCAAGATTAAGTAAAATAAAATATTCTATAATTTAATCAGTATGGAGATTTTATTTCCTACAGCTTGGTTATAACTTAAAATTGAAGATGCAATGGCAGACATATCTTGTGCATGCACAGTTAAATAAATCAGTAGGGTTCACCTTAAAAACTATATCAAAGACCACAGTCTGATCTCTCATTGCAAACTGTTAATAACTATTGACCCGATGTTCGAAGAACTTGTGAATGGCAAAATACAGTATAAGTCATTGTACGTTGTTGGTCTAATGCCTTCCAAATCATGCATGATGCAATCTTAATCAACTCACTCAACAAGCAAAAAAACATCCAACCTATGGTTTTAGAGCAAAATAGTT
Organism: Cephalopterus ornatus; assembly: GCA_013396775.1. Taxonomy (NCBI): domain Eukaryota; kingdom Metazoa; phylum Chordata; class Aves; order Passeriformes; family Cotingidae; genus Cephalopterus; species Cephalopterus ornatus. The sequence continues at coordinate 147,526 of VZRE01007118.1, forward strand.
ACTTTGCCCAGATAATGCAGACAGAACGCAGTTGTTTGATCAATTAAGAGAGTGCTTGCTTTCCTTCTTTCTCAATACACACACTCTTTGAAATATTATTAATGGCCATTATGAAATTGGCTACAGGTGATAGTTCAAAACCTGAATCCATACGTTCAAGGAGGAGAGGCTAATGCAGTTAGTGTGGAGCACATTGCACAGATACAGAGTTCATCCTTTCAACACTGCTGGATAATAAGGTTAAATTGTGCAAAAGATGGTGGCAAAGGCTTGGAAAAAAATGTAGAAAAGTATTTTTAACTGAAAACAGTTTCTTTTTTTTTTTTTTTTAATGGAATGTTGAACACTGAAAATTGTCAAGTGCCACTGACAGTTAACTGGAAATACTGCTGTGGCTCCTCAAGGGTATTTCTGTGCCAGAGACTCTCTCGAAGTCAAGGCCTTCTGATGGACTTTATTTCCCATGGGGTGCTGAAAAATTCCCCCTTTGAGAGTTGCCTCAGAGTCCTGAGTAGGCATAACCCAGAGAGGAAGTTCTGTTCCTGAGAGAGAGGGAGAGGCTCACTGACACCATCCACAAAAGTTGCAGCAAACTGTCAGCAAAAGACATGCTCTGCCTCTTACCAAACCCACATCCCTTTACAATAAGACTTGCCTCAGACCCAAACTGACATTTTTTCCCCTTTCCAGATTTTCAAGCTTGCTTGCTGCTTCTGCTTTTCGGACCTCAATTAAAAGATTCAAATGGATGCTTCTCCTGAAACTTTAAACACGTTTCAGACTTACCTTAAATGAGTCCACAGAAGGAGGTGGCAGATAAGCAGAAAGACAATGTGCTTGTCAAAAAGACCCTCTGCCCATCCCATTAATTGTAGCAAGGCCTAGAGAAGGGCCTCTTCTGAAGTCTGCTAGCCCACTTGTTTGTATAAAAACCACTCTTAGTTTGTCAAGTCAGCTTACAAAATTAGGAGAATATACATGCAAGAATGCCTGGCAGTCCAGTTCCTGCACACATTAGACAATGACATCCTCACACTTTCCACGGAGACAGACAGACAGTGAATTGTAGAGTATGCTGAAACTATCCAAATCATCACACAGACAAGCCAGTAAATTGAGACAAAGTGCTTTGGAAGGGAAAATTCTGCTTAATACCTGCTAGGCACCTGACTGTGTCAGGCCACTTGAGCACCCAGTTTGAGACAAGAGGAACTGAAAATGGAAAAAGTGAAAAAAAGAAGCTATTATTGCTCACTAACAGGAAGATGCAGAGGAGAAAAAAAGGATACAAGTGGGAAGGGCTGGAATAGGTTTTGGCATTAAAATACTAACATAGTTAGTAACCATGTTCCTTTGAACCTTTCTTTCTTTAATTCACAGACCAAGAGTCGAGGCTCTTTAATCAAAAGTGATAAATGCCCTTGTTCTGGCTCTTGCTCACAGGCTGTGCTATTATACATCTGCACGGTTCAGGTAGAGCACAGCTTCCTGACAGAGAATGAAGGATGGCTCTCCTTGCCCATATTTCACAGGCCACTGGAATCGGTACTCTCATCTCATGGAAAGAAGAGACATTTCAGCCTTGCCAAGACAAGTCAACACCAACTCATCCTGATCTCAGTGTCTCTGTCCAGCTATACATGCCTAACCCAAGCTCCTGATCTGAACAGGTTCACAGGTATTATACTTATTCCCTTCCCTAGGAAGGAAGGTACCTAAGAAATGTCTGCTTTACCTCATAGCCCTCCATAGGGCTCAGCATGCCCCAAACATCCACAAAGATCAAGGATCTCTGGGGTGGCAGTATCTGGGACTAAGGAGTGAGTAGGTGTTCTGGTTTTACAAACAATTATGGGGTTCCCTCACAGCTGAAGCAGGATTGGGCATAAGCATAGACAGAACTGGCTTTTAAAGCAGCTGTTCAACTACTTGTATGGTAGGTGAGACACTCAAGTTTTTTCAAATATTCTTAATGAGATTTGTCAACTTGCAGGGAGAAGGAGAATCAGACAACTGTAACTATGGCAATAAGATCATTACTGGTGCGGAAGACCTAGCCATTCCCAATGCTTCAGCAGCCTTCATGCATGATGCCAATTAGACAAATTCTCTGTGATTCTCTCAGACTTCTACAGCATCGAATGCAGAGGCTCAACCTCTAATGAACAAGATTCACTTCAAATTATGTGACATAACCATTGTTGTAAAGTATGTTAAACAAATTTGGCCATTATTTTCCCTGGCTGCATATCTTTTTCCACTTCAGTATCATCTTTTAAGGACTGACAGCTAGTTACTGAAGATGGAGACACATGCCTGTATTGTAGTGGGTCAGAGCATGCTCTGCCAGTTTAGCCTGGGCATATCTCTTTATGATGCTTGGGCAATAGATAGTTCCCAAAGAGTGCTGAGCCATTCAGAAATCTGGCCCCTTTGAGTATACAGAGCTCTTTAAACAATCATCCCTGCTGTGGGTGCTACAGGTGTCTGGAAACCAGGCACACAAGGTGATTAACTGGGTGGTATTTGTTAGTTCCATGGTCATATCTGCTCAGTCAATCTTGCAAAGACTTGGGCACTCATTCAATTTTTTTACTGTGAATGGCTTCCATGATATTGCTTTGACCATTCATTAGTGTGAAATAAAAAAACACATGTAAACATCTCTGAGGGCTTATACCTGACACTGATTAGCTACTTTTCAGTAGAACTGTTTCCATTAGAAACAGCTAACTGCCAGAATTGAAAGGCTCTGTTAAGTACTTCCCTTTTGATGAAGGATTGCTTTTTCCTTTCCTTGCTGGCTTACCTTACCAAATCCTCAGCAGTCCTCCTGTGAGGATTTCCCAGCTCTCAGCTACCAGAAGGAGGACTTCCAAGGACCACACATCCTAGCTGTGGTGCTACTCCTCCAATTCATCTGCTGGCCCAGGATCCCCAAGACCTGGCTTTCTCATAACCTAGCCATGGCCTTACACCCAAGATTGATGCTCTCCAACTACTTCTGCATTTTCTAGCTCAGCAAGGTTTTCTGCAATCTATGTTTAGTGTCCATTTCTTTATATCCTCCAAAGCTTTACAGACGAAATAAGACAGAGGTTAATGAGAGGGAGGTCTCAATTGACTGTGAAGCACTCAACTCATACAGTTCTTTTTCTACATCAGCTTCCTCTCACAGTTTTAGCCAACTATCACTTTTCTTTTTTAATTCTGGCCCAAGTTGTTGTGTCACCTTGCTCTGTGCTCTTAACAAGTTTCAACTCTGAGCTATGCAAAACCTTTTTCTCAAAATACCTTGAGACTACTGAGAAAGATAAATAATCAAGGCCTACAAAATGCTTTGATGTTAATCATCAGATGAAAGATGCCTTAGGAACCGAAATATTGTACAATAAAGAAGAAACAACCCTTTTTTTTTTTTAAATAGTTTCTTCTGATTCCCTGCATATATAACTCATGCTTTGAAATGGGCAAAGTGAGTCACCACTCCATTGAAGATACAACTGCACTGTAATGGCAGCTTAAAAAATTTTGAGCAGAAGTGTCAACCACAAAGTCTGATTTAAACCAACAACTTATTTGTAAAGCCACTAAGCCCACTGTTTAACTCTTCTGAAAGAAGAGCACAGCATTCAGTAAGAAACATTTTTGAGCAAAAGTGGACTGTGAGGATGAAGTGGGTATGATTTAGTTACAGAACAGAAATCTAGCTCTCATCACACTTTACTAGATTACTGAGTCATCTGAACCAGTGGAATTACTGTGCTGGAGTCAAGAATGAAAAGTGAGAGGAACTTGTAAGCATCCTGTCATTAAAAATCCCCTATATTTACTGCAAATCTCTTTGAAACACCCTCATTATGTGCTTTGCATTGCCTGTTTCAACAGCTGTTCTTATTTAGTGTCACCTACATTCCCCTTTTAAAGCAAATTATTCATCTTACTGGTCAACTCTTCTTATTGTGCAAAAGTTACCTGGTGCAGGCAGAATATTAGGTGTTTCTTGTAAAGGTCGTCTTCTTGTTACTGTTCAACAAGCAGCTGTTCATAATCCCAAAGCTTAACAATTATATTAATTTTAAACTAAAGGTTGGAGCCATAAATTTTCTCCAGTATTTCCTACAGCTAAACTCAGTAATCAATAAAAAGAAAACACTAATAATATTTCATGACTTTTTTATTTTCTTGTCACACATGCTGCAGTAGTGTATGGAGATAAACAACTGCCTGTTTTTCTGATTTCATTTTAAACACAGAAATCACTGTAGGGCACACAATAAAACTTGATTTTTGGCTTATGCTCCACAATCAACAGCTAATCCTCAGCTGAACATTTGATACAAGGTGCTTTGCTTAACCTTTTGTCTGCTGTCTCTCTCACCTTTTCTGCATGCTCTTTCGTTTCAATTAAGCTGTAACTGAATATATCACCCCTGGGTATTATCTTTCCTTAAATTAAACAGCACTTTGCCTTGTGATCTTAATCAAAAGCTCCTTGAGGGGGAATCTCTGCTGCTGCACCTGGGCACTCAGTCCTCCCCTCCCAAGCATCTCTGAGTAGAGCAGTGTGTGTGAGAGACCAGAAGAGGAATGGGGCTGCTACACACAGACAAAGTGATCAGTCATTGATGATAATGTGAATACCGATGCCAAAAATAACAACCTGTTCTAGGAGAGGATGGTAAAAACTCAGCTTTTCAACCAGCACAGTACAAATACATGTAACTCAAATGCTCAGTTTAGATGAATTTGACTGTCTGGCCTATCTTCTCTGGCCAAATGTTTTTTAGGGTCATCCTAAAATTTTCAGAAGCCAAGGTCAAACCATAAACTTGTTGTGTCTGATATTTTGATTAAATAAATATGAGATACGAGGCAAACCATTGTGAAAAATGGGCTACATTCTACCAGTGTTAGTATTTCTGTGATCCTGAAAAATTACTTTTCTATGAACTGTGAAGTGTCTGTGCGAGGCTCCCTGTGAAGCAGAGAGATACTGTTGCTGATACTGCTCTCACTTACAAAATAAGTGAACACTTATTTTAACTGGTTCCTTGGGTATTTGCTTCTAAAAGATGAAAATGCTGAAGACCCATGGCTTGGATGGAAAGGTTAGTCAGCCCTAATGAGAGCTCCTGATGTTTTCACTACACCCATCGTCATCTTTCTTGTTCAGATCTGGTCCAGTGCAAACAGCTCCACAGGGCAGACAACCAGTGAGACAGACATATCCAAACTACCACAACTGTCCTCCTCTTCCTCTATTACTACATAAAACTACAGTGTATTTACATTAAGGTATTCAGAGACACCCAATCTGAAATCCACTGAGTACATGCTAAAGATTCTTATAAAAATGCCATTATTAAGTAAGCACTTGACTTTAAGTAAGTCTTACAAGGGACGACAAGGGACAGCAAAGGGCTATTCAGACAGCTTGCATTAAACACCTTCCTTCTGATGCTTAAACCAGAAGGCTGGTCTCTGCAGGCTCCCTTAACACCACAGGAGAGAAGCTCAGATGCAATGACAGTGCTGCAACTGAACAACACTTCATCTTATGTGTGTAGATTCAAATGCCATAGCAGGTAACTAAGAAAAACAGCAAAGGAGAAAAATGAATCTAAAATCAATGTTACCTCACGTACAATCATTGGAACTCCACAGACTAAATTGCAATGTGACAAAATCGCATCAAATGTGTTGAAAGCTGTTACTGCAATAAGAGTTGCCAATTAAGAAACACACTTTGATTTGGGAATATATATTTGTTTTATGATTGATTTTACCCTTTTTGGTTAAAATAAGATAAAAAAGTCAGGTTTTAGCTAACTACTAGACAAGAAAGTAAATACTTTCTCCACTGCCAGAGTTCCCACGATCTGTAGCTAATAATAATTAGTGAGTTGCTGTAAAGGAGTGTTATACAATGCTGCAATCTCCACAGAGAAAGTGGTGATGCTACAGACATGCAGTGTTGCTATGAACATGTAGTTCTGGCTTTTTATTGTCCATTTCTCTGCTTGCACAAAGAAAATTTTGTAACAGCCTCATATGGCCCCTGCCCCCTCCTCCCGCCCACCCAAAAACCCCCCCCCAACAAGAAAATCCCCCCAAAAAACCCAAAAACCAAAACCCCACCCCCCAAAAAACAACTACGAAAACCCCCAAACTAAAATACAAACCAAAACAGAAAAAAGGCTCCCTACCATCAAAAGGGTCTGATTAGCTATAAGGGGATATGAAAGGTGTATGCTATGTGCTTTTCTACCTGTCAAGTCATCATCTTTTCCATGCTCCTTACAGATCAGCAGGGCAAGACCACTTTCCTTCTAAAACAAATATTTTAGATTTACTGTATCCTTAAAGATCTGACATTTCAGGGTCTCTATGGGGACATGTGATGGTGAGCATGTAAGCCAGTGCCCTTTCTGAGGTAGCATGGGATGCTCCCTCAACAAATCCTGCCTCTGCACATAGAGAGCTTCATTCCCTAATGCCACATTTACGATGTGCACACAGGCACATGGAGGGATTGTACCCCTACGCAACAAAGCAGAAGTGGGGTTGCTCAGTTCAAAAGAGCTGGGGGAGGACCAGGGGATCCCCAGGGGCTATGACTCTGTGGATCCTTTCAGCCTTTCTTGAGAGGTGTCTGCTCCCCAGATCAATACTTGGCCTTCTTCTACCATAATTCCCCACTGCACCTGAATGCAAACACAAACACATGCAAGTATGATTGCTCTCTTGTGTCCTTTGGGCTTGTTTCTCTTTATAAATGCCAGAAAAGTTCACCTCCATTTCATGAGTGGAATAGAAAATACTCAACAGCTTTACTCTCCAACAAGACTCTGTTTGTTCTTGGGAAAATATTGTCTTGCAGATGCTATTCTTCAAACATGTGTTCAGCATCCGTTTAAGGGTGCAAGTGGCAGAAATAAGGGAATAGTGTTGTCACATGTGCTTTGCTTAACTCTTTTGCACATTTCCCTTCTCTGGAGCACACCATTTACAATTGCCTAGCTGTAGACTACATATTTCTTTTAGTTAGCCTCAGTCTTAGGTAATTTATTACGTTTTGTGTGTGTGTATGTGCGCTCTTATTTTTGGTAAAAGATTAAATCTCCCTTCTGACACAACCACAGTGTGGAACCTTTGGCATGTCTGATTTTTGCACCAGTTCCTGGCAAGAGGGATGGATGTTTCCTGGCCACTGTCTATCATAACTGTACACAGCTTAGGAAAAGGGATTCTTTAATTATTAATGAACTCAGTGCTTCCCGCATTGAGAAAGGGCTCTCTTTTGGGATCTTAAGCATTATTAAGATAATAAGGGAGAACACCCTGTGCAAAGAATTGGTTAAAAGATTCCAAATTCTATGGGTTTTTATTTTCTCCTGTATCAAGCCTTGTGACAGGAACAAGATGGTATTTCTGCCTGGAACAGTCTTCTGCCTCGAGTTCGAAGTGACAAAGCATTAATGTATGCAAAATATGCAGCCTACAGCTTGTTCATTAGGAAAACGGAGAAGTAGAGGGGAGTATGTAGACTAAATGTCACGAAGGCATATAAAACTCTTTCTGGCTATATAAAACTCTTCACCATACATAGGAAAGTGCAATGTATAAAAGGAGAGAATATGCAACTGCTCCACTGCCAAATGCCTAACGGTGGGTAAGTGTGACAATAAGCCAGGAGCACATGGAGGCTGTAAACTTCAGTGAGGACACCTCTGCAGCAAACTTGAATATCTCCAGGACTAAAACTGCCTGCAAGATGTCCTGGTTTTACTTGGACTCTCGACTCACAAGTTTGCTCTACCTGGACGTATTTTCTGCATTTCGCAATGCCTTGACCTACTTACTCTTCCACATAACCTGTACAGGCTCATGTTTACTCACTCTCTGTAGCACTAGCAGCATTGGGCATGTTGCTATAGAGATAGGCTGTCCCAAAGGACTAAGATGGTACAAGGAATAAGTAAATTTCAGTCTTGGATTACTGTTTCCATACCACAACCTTGGGCCTTGCTTCTTTAAGCAAGTATTCCCTGAAGAAACTGGATTTGGCTTTCCCCTCATCAGAGTAGTTCACAATTTCCTAATCTAATCAGCACCTTACATGTAATGGTTTTCCAAGTTCGTGGCCATATGCAATACACAAAACAAGATCTGAAAGCTGAACAATGATCCACCAATCCTGCTAATTGCCAAATGGGGGTGAAGAATTATTTATGTCAGCCCCATTATTAAAATTCATCAGACATGTTTTGAGACCATCCAAACTGTCACTGAGTTTAAGTCAGATTCGGAAGGCAGTGGCAGGAAGAGGGAAATCAAGTTGTTTAACGGTAACATTTTTAAGACAAAAGCTTTCAATTTAGAATGCATTTAAATTATATGAGGTAGCCCAAAGTTTTAGTAAGGCTGTTGTATCAATTCACAATGGAAAAAGAGCCAAGAAGCTAATTTTCAGCTGATCTTACACATGCCTGTACTAATTTTCACTGCCCTACTTCCAGGCCCTAATGTTCATGCAGAGTCAACAGAGACAGTACAGTTCACCGCCACAAGCCATTTTATTTTTCACCAAAGAGATATTTCATCCATTTGCATCACTTATTTTGCTGAAAATGTGAAGCCACGCCTGCACTGTCTGAACAGGACAATTTATTTATTTTCAGCATTGCCCTAATTTTTTTTCTTTGCAAAACATGTGATCAAAATCAAAACAAAAACTCTGCCAGACCTAACACTAATTTTTGATGAAAAATTCATTTCAGAATTCTTTTTTGTTATTCCATTTGGAATAAAAATAATTTCAGACTACAAAACAGCTTGCATAAAAGAAAATCTATGCCCAATGCCTTCCTAATTTAAGCAGAGAAAAAGCAATGAAGCAAGAAAATACCCACTCTTAGTATATGAATTTTATCAATATATGTTATTAGTGAAGAATTGGCTGTATGGGACAGTCAGTGAGTATTCCTGGTTTTAGAGCTGGCTTGAAGCTTTGTTCCAGGGGTCACATGACGAGTTATAAATCAGGAAGACATTGCAACTCAGACACAATATTTGACCTTCTTCATAAAGCTTTACCTCCTGCTCTCAAGAGATAAAGGAGTGAGGTGAAGGGTAATTTCTCCCTTTTTCCTAAATAGCTTCTTAGCTCTCATGATTGAGGAAAAAGCCTCCTGATCTCTTAAGGCATTAAGTCCAGAAAATATGAAAACCCCCTAAAAAGGAATCAAAAGATAAGGGTCTCCTCTTTTATAGATAATATCTATCTCAAGGAAAATAACAAATCTGTATGTTTGGTGCTATGCTTATGTTTTTTCACTACACAAAAAACAAAATCCCAGACAAGACATATTTCAGCAATTTTGTCTTATCAATCCACAGAGCCAGCAGATGGAGCTGAGGTTATGCTTTTAGCAAGAGGGAGCACAATTAATTTCTGGAAGGATTTTAGCGGACATTATGCATGTATATAACAGAAAAATGTGTGTAGGCACACCACACTCTGTATAAATTAGGTATATTTAAGGTTTAAACAAATAATTTGAATGAGCCATAGGAACTAGTAAATCAGGTTCATAACTGTCTCTTCTGCATGCTTTCCTGCTGTCTAACAAAGGGTTAGCTTTTCTTGATTGCAGCTCATCTATGAGCCACTAATCCTTCAAAAACTTGTAACAGTGCAGTCCTTCTGACACCTCTGCTTCTCTTCAAAATATAATTGAAATTGGCCACCAGGTACAAAAACTGTTAAAGAGATGAATATACATGTCCAGACAGCAGAAATATTTAAGTCACGCTACCTGCCATACCTAAGAGACTTAGGCACCAAAAACGGGGCTTATACTCCCTAATACTTTGCACATGGAAAAATACAAGCTTTTCCCATATATATATATGTATATACATATACACACCCATATACTCACACAGAGGGAGCAAGTACTGCAAAGATTTAAGCCAAAGCATTAGTGCGAATCTAAGGAAACCATACCACTTCCTCCTTACATTCAGACAGTGTGCAAGAAAACCCAGACTAAATTACTGGGACAACAGTAAGTGATCCAAGTCAAAAGGTGTATATATGCCAACACCATTTAAAATGACTTGCTAAGATTTTCTTCCACTGTTTTAATGAAGTTGGCTTGAATCTCTGGAGGTTAAGGTTGTTAGAACTCAAATGTGTCAAACTTATTGTATATACAGTTGTTGTTAATGCCTGTTACAAGATATGTGGCCTGAATTAGTACCATAGTAGACCCTGGAAAACTTGATGGTAATTACTACTCCTTTCTGCTTCACAGTTTACATAGGAAAAGGCAGTTCTTTCCTGAAGAGATTTCACCCCAACTAGTGAAGATTCAGGGTAGGAGGAAGACACTGCAGTCTGTGCTATGCAGCGACTCTACCATAACCAAAAGCAGAGCACCTGAACAGAACTGTCCAAAAAAATGATGAACATTTGGTTTCATCAACAGCTTTGAGATTTCTAATTCTGAACTCATTAAAAAGCAAAATTAAACATGACATTCCCGGAGAAAAATAATCTCTTTGGACTGATCTAACATTGCGCTATGAAATAAATTACATTACTTTTATTCATTCCAATATAACTTAAAGATGCCATTAAAACCAAAACCAAATCCAAATGACAAAAACAAAAAACAACCAAACAAAATCCTCACCCAAATGGAGACTTCCCAGAGTCAAAATGGGCTGTTTTGACATTGTTCAATCTTTTCTGTCCCCATTCCTTCCAAAAATAGCATCGCAGAAATCAATTCATTTTCAGGAAGTATTTGGATTGTGATGAAAGCAAAATGAATACATCACTTTCACCAAGGTTTCTCCAACTCACCCAATCCTATGGTCCAATTCAGCCCTTGAACCTTCAAAACTCATTCAACGTAATAATTACTATATTCTACCAGGACCGAAAAAATCACCCAGATGTCCTGAAGCCTACTTGTGCTTCTCCAGATGGTATAATCTCCAGGAGCTTTAAAGCATTCAACCACACAGGGTTCATCAGCCACATCTGTCCTCCCAGCCACCTTCAAGAATTCTCTTTTCTAACCTTCCTCATATCCTATGCTTCCTTTGCAACAAATGGTTTTTTTATTGACCTCTTTGCCTGAAAAAATATTTTCTGATCATTCACCCAGAGCTTCACATCCAGCCAGACCTGCTCCCTCCCACAGCTGGTGCTGGGGTGACAACACAAGTGCTGCTGATTGCAAAGGAGGGACAGGACTATGGCTTGTGACTGGAAAAACGCAGAGCAGTCAGCAGGGAACAGCATCCCCTGGGAAAACTTTCTTTCATTAGGCAAGAAGGTCATGCCTTTATTAGCCTCCAAAGCTGATGTGCAATTCCCCTTCTAGGCTGGAGGCTCACGTCTATGCAGCTGTGGCCTTTTACTGCACAGCAGAACCTGCTATTGAAGTGAGTTCTTCCGCTGTACTAACGTATTCATGTTCCACATAAAAGGTATATAAGGAAGTGCCTCCAGGAGAAAATACACTTTCTTTTTAAGTTATTTTCCCCATAACTACCGCTGTAGATAAGCTTTGTCTTTTCCTGACTTAGGAGAGAACTGCTGGTGAAAGGCACTTTTGCAGCTTGAATGATCTAAAGCTACTTCTGGATGGCAGATGTCTGAGCTGCTGAGATAGAAGAGTCTTTCCCTTCTTTCTCCTCCACTCTATTTCCTTGGCCCAGCTGAGGAAGTATCAGGAGTACCATGAGGTATAAAGTGCCTTCCTACACTGTCCCATGCAGTCTGTTAAATACTGCAATGGGGGCAAGAAATGTCAACCACTCAACCTTCTGATACTTGCCTATGAAAAGGAAATGCCTCCCCTACAGAACTCAGGTTTAATTGTGTCCTCCTGCCCCAGAGGTTACATCACAGCTTTTATTTGCTCTGCAGCTCTGACAGGTTGTGAGAAGAGAGGCCCTGCTCCCAGTGGAGTCCACTCAAGTTAGGTGGCTATTCATTCCAGCCTCAGGAACAGATTAGCAGCCAAGACAGAGGCTGCATTACTAGATATCCCATGATTTTCCTGTGAAATACCAGAGTCAAGCTAATATTTCCAAGGGCTTCAGCAAATCCATACTCTACACTCTCATGGCTCCGCTATAAATTAAGGGTCTTTGGTAACAATACAGATACCTGAAAGGAGAGTGAAGAGGCATCCTAGTCTCAACACGGATTTCTAGGAGATGGCTTCATTCTTTAGTTCAACACCTTGAGCATGAGATGGATGAGAACTGCAAACCTGTAGACTTATCACCTACTTTGCCTTCTTCATGTAAGATTTCATCAGTAACTGTACAAAGCAGGCACTCTTCCTATCTTTATAGCAGCTTTAATATTAAGAGTCTCCAGTATATTACACCTAACCTAACCACCACTTAATAAACCGTGACATCACTGATACATACTCCACTTGTATGACCAGGCAAAGGAGTAAGACAAGAAGTTGAGGATATGAGTCAGGATACACGGTAACATGTTAGCACATGAATTCAAAGTCACAAGTCAGCAACTTTGGTGTTGGGTCCAACCCTGGATCCATAAGCAGCATAGAACTGGGCTAGAAATTTCAGTGCTGGATGAACTTTCAAGCCCTATCATCCCTCTGGTCACTGGAATCCAATTCTACATTAAAACAGTTTCCTCAGCAACTAAAAGTCAAAGCAGCCTTCAAACAATGCAGACACACAAACCTTTCACTCCTTATAGCTTTTCAGTTAAAGAGGGACAAACACACATTTAAATTATGAAACAGTAAAAGCTTTCTAAAGTGCCCAATGCAGTGCAGCAAGCTCTCACAGCAATCTATCTTAGCTAGACAACAACACTGCCTGCAAGGTTTCAAGGACAACCATAAGACATGGTAGAAAAAGAAAAGGATCAACACAATATGCTTTCACACAGCACTCACTGCAAGTATCACAAAGTCTCTGTTTATGAGTCCTTGCCACAAGAACTCAGTTTGGACACACTGTGGAGGATAGAAGGCTAGCTTGAAATCCAAGCTCCACCGCCTTTAGACAGATTCTGTCTGGTCTGATAATGGCCATGGCAGTGGCTCTAGAGCATCCCTGCTGTGCAGCCACAGCACTGAGGTCGCCAAAGGCAGATGAGGCCGTGCTAAACCTGTGCAGCAGCAGTGGGTGAGGCAGAGCTCAGTACACTCCTTGTAGCAGGGCCCAAGCCAGCTGGGTTGTGCTTTAGGGTGGAAGTGTAACGTAGCAGTGCCATCTACTACCACTGGAGCAAGGGCTCATTCCTTGATTTCACAATGCCTGTGGAACCATGGATTAGAAAGAAGCACACTGCTGACAAAAACCTGCTGTGGCAAGACAAGAAGTTGCCTTGGATGTCGCATTTGGGCTGGGAAGCCTGAAACTCAAGGAGAAGAAAAGGCAAAGTTATGGTTGATGACATGGCCTGAAATGATAAGTTAACCTTCCCGATGCCAGAGAAGTTTTGCCTTTTTACATGAGGGAGAGGCTGGACAAGCGTCTTGTTACCACTGTTACTTTACATTGCCAAAGAGACACTATGAAATTGAGTCCTTCACCTTAAATGACAGTGTGCACCGTGTCCTGTCACTGCAGAAGATGGGACTTTGGGCTAAGCAGATGGATTTCTCTAGGTGCATACTCTTATGTACCAAACCTGGTGAATAAATTGGCTGGGAATGGGCGTATCCATCCCTGTAATAAATGCAGGTGAATTGCTAACAAGAGAACTGAAAATATTCAGACTCAGGCAGAGAACAACATTTCAGGCCGATATTTAGAGTTATCATTAAGAAACTGAGAGTGATTAGTGCATTATAATGAGTAGTGGCAAAAATACTTTAGGAACAAGGCTCAATGCCATGATTAAAAGGCGTTTGCCTGATTTCTTGAAGACCTATAGTCCTCTGTGTGTATGCATATGGACGTACATTCTCATTTTTATGGAAGATCACCTGTCTTTCTATTCCTAAGGATTTCATGGCTTTATGTACATTCTTGTTACATTTAGAATCTGCAATAATGTTACCAATGAAATTGTCTATGAATAATACATTACTGCATCACATAAAATAGTCGATGATTTCTTGAGGGATAATGAAAACTACTAGTACTTACTGGGTGTTCGGGCCAGGCAGCACATTGCTTACTAATTCATTTTAGTCTTTGTTAAATAAAATATTCAATTAATTAATCTCTAGCATCACACATCATACAACACCAGAGCAAATGAGAAGTTGATCTGAACACCCTGAATGATATCGATCACCCACAGCTCAGCTCTGCTGCAGCGCAATTACAAGGGGGATGCTGAGGACACTGGAAGGTAGGTGTCACAGCTCAGCTGTTACCCTGATACTCATGAAACCTGAGCCTCGTGGGCAGTGCAGAGTCTAAAACAGCCACCATTGTGCACACCAGTCAAAGGAAATAAGCAAACAGGCCTAATCAGCCGGATCTTTGCAGGTAGCTGGGTATGTTCAAAGGGCCCAAGATGATTCCAAGGAAAGTGGTGGAAGCCAGCTGTGTGATCCTACCCCGCATTTGGCCACAACTATCTTTTCTACCTCAGCCACTTGCTAGGACAGGATATGTTTAAGTAAGGATGCTTCAAGGTGCAAGCAGAATTGCTGAGTAGAAATCCAGAAAATAAAAAGTCTGGTTTGGAGTGTTTTATTATCATTTTAAAAAATAAGTATGAACAGGAAAACTTATTTTACCAAATAGAGCTGCCTTCTGAAGTATCTGCTTCTATTGTTTACTTTGTAAAATGCTGCTTTTGAAAATGTCATTTTCATGTATACTGCATATTCCAAGGTTCATTAACAAGCGTTAACATCCTTGTTAACTAGTCTTGACAGTGGATTGTCTCTGCTGGGGCTTAGAGCTCTTACTGCCTTTCGGGTCCTGAAGCAATGACAGCCTGTACTGCACAGCAGAGCTCAGCCAGAACCCAACAGTGCAGGTACTGTACAAATGCATAAATAACAAAAGCCTTCTTCAGGCACTCAGTCCTAACCTGCTGATAGCACACCAATAGAGATATTAAATCCTCAACATTTGACTGCTAGATATCTGAAAATATTTAGACTTTCCCCCTATAACACTTGGGAAACAAAATGCTACCAAACCAAAAAATCCCTGCTTACTCCTCCAGGAAAAACTGACACACTGATATGACACTCCATTTGATTGCCAGTGATTGCCAGACTGAAAACTGGCAAGAATTATCTGTACTCTTCACATGCTATTTCCCTTGTTTACAAAGCATCAGAGTGTTTTGTTATAAAATATATTACATTGTAAGCAGTGTTACCTTGTTTCAAACACTGCCTCATTCCCTTCACCAATAGGTAGAGCTGGCTAGAGTGGTAAAACCTTCTGAGAACCCAAGTAAATTCTATGCTGATACAAATCAGAGAGGACAACTTAGGTTTATTTTTTTGCATTTTTTTTTCTTTCCTTGCTCTCTCCTTTTTATCACTACAAAGATGGATTGAGATAAGAGAGAAAAACTAGAAACAAGGAGCAACAGTCTCAAGGGGAAAAGAGACAAAGCATCCCATCCCCCTTCAAAAGCATCTAAATGAAAATGTTGCATTTCTTTTTAATTCTAAACCAATATTTTTCCATTCATTTCATCAAATAAACAGGGATAAAGCATGAAAAATAATAAAACTATTTTTGTCATAGTGCTCTTTTTTTTTCCCACAGCACCTCAACCCACTTTTTCAGGAGACTCTATTAAGAGCTGCATTTATCTTTTCATAAGTGAATAAACTAATGCAATGCCTTCACCTGCTCCAAATGAAGTCTCACCTGATCCACCTACAAAGTGTGCTTATAGAGGACCTAGAAAAATATTTTAAGAAATGAATGGTCCTGGAGTGACTGTGTTTTGGTTCAGTGCCAAGTGACCTTCAGACACACAGTAATTGCTCAGGAGTGGGATCCAGTTCAAAGCAGATTCCCAGAGATTCCAGTAACTTGTAGATGGAGCTGTCCTGCACAGGCTAAAGCATTTGCGGAATGGGTTGGGGTTCCTGTGGCAGGACAGGAGTGAATGCACGCATCTTTGGCCAGATCACTTTGGTCATACTTATATTCTTACCCTCTTGACTCCTGTCACAGCAGCAGAGACTAGACAATTCCCTGTGAAGCTTTATATCAAGAATCACATGAGATGTCCACTTTCTGATAAAAGTGGTCCACTATAGACCACTGAGCTGAGGAGGGGGGAAACAGTCTGAAAGGATCCATGTAGCTCATAACGGCATCCAGACAGACTGGGCTGTTTAGAAACCAAGATGCCCAAGCCCAGGCACAAAGAAAACTGCGTCCTTTCCATGCTTTACATAGATGACCCTTCACAGCCTGCAGCCATTTCACACCAGCTAGTATAGAGGAAGGCTGGCAAGCAAAACTCCACCTCTAATACACCAGACCAGCTCTCAGTTTATACAATAAATGTAGCAGACTTTTATGAGAAAGAGAAAGGGGTATAATTTGGTTAGCTGAACAGCAAAGGGTTGAACAAGGGGGAAGAAGGAAGGGAGCTATGCATCTGAATAGATGATATTGCAGGCACTTGAGAATTGGCAGTGTTAGGTTAATGGTTTCACTTGATCTTAGAGGTCTTTTCCAGCTGAAATGATTCTACAGTTTTGAAGATACAGGAAACGCTTTCAAGTGTATTTCACTGTAGTTAAAAAAAAATAAAACAAAACCCACAAACCACACAGACAAAACCATTAAGCTGAACAGAAAATTAATCCCTCAAATAATGAATTCCAAAGCAGCAGTGAGTTCAGCAGCAGTTAAATTATATACAGGATTTCATGCCTATGAAGAATGATGATGATCTTCCTTAAGAAACTGCAAAACACAACCTCTAAGTTAGCAACTTACTAAACTCTGGCTGCCAGGGAAAATAACAGCAACTGCTACTAACATTTTATTCTGCAGACAGATTCTGTCATTCACGGGAGGAAGGGAAGAGCAGAAACCAGAAAACCTTCACGCTCATCTGCTCTATTTCCATTTCACATTATTATTCCTTTTTTGTATTGCAGTGTGCATGCAATCTCATTCCCTGGGAATATGAAACCTGCAGCCACTATTTCTTTAAAGACAAGTTTCTAAACAGTCCAATCTCACTGCCTTTCTCTATGGATATAATCTCCATTTCTCTAGGTATTGTCTATCTGCCCAAAACCTCATCTATAATCTTAAAACTCAACAGGCTTTGTCACAAAGTTAAGAGTTTACCAAAACTTTCTGATTCCAGTGATAATCTCCTGGCTCTCTGGACAACTGGCCATCACACAAGCTCAAACCCAACTATCCCTAATACTTTAAGAGGGACTTCTTGTGGCTGGTGACACTAACATTGAAAGATAAATGTTCGTGGTCTGCTTCACACTGCTATCCACAATCTCCCTCAGAAATCTGGTCCTTCCTGTTTAAGCTTGAAACTTGGCATGGCTGATGATACAGCATAAGAGCAGAAAAGTGTATATAGTCTATTTGGGTCTAAAATACTGATATCTAAATCAGCTGTTTTGAACTAAAATATAACAATTGTAGCAGCAGCAATCAGCTAGCTGTTTAATCCTTTCTTCCTCAGACACTTTTTCACAGCCCTGAGCAAAAGGATTCAGTTGTCCTATTCTGAATGTGGAGAAACTGGAGTGAATTGAAAAGGATGTGTCTTGTCCCTGACCAAGCGACAATTGAGGAGTTAAGCTGAGATTAGCACCAGGTGTCCTGGGCTCCAGCCTAACCTGCCATCTCAGGCAGACTGCACTAACACACCAGAGCAACACTGAAGTACATT
Source organism: Cephalopterus ornatus (assembly GCA_013396775.1). Lineage (NCBI taxonomy): Eukaryota > Metazoa > Chordata > Aves > Passeriformes > Cotingidae > Cephalopterus > Cephalopterus ornatus. Next base: position 165,413 of record VZRE01007118.1, read on the forward strand.
TAATCCAGTACCTCCTGGGGTGGCACTTGGGCAATGTACTGATGGGAGCCCACTGGACAGATCAGCACTTCCTGAAGGAAGCTTTTTTTTTGTCTGATACAGCTCCTCAGGAATACATTTCCATGAGAAATTGATTTGAATGCTTTCCAAGGAAGTGTGACACTGCCTGGCTATACACATTTCAGCATGGCCCCTTTGCTGTCATCTTCTAAATCAATTTCTTTCACTTGGTGCCAATGCAGCATATTAGTTTTTAAGTTGCCTTTTCTCTGAAAACCTGTGAATTTTATTGGTTATAAGAAACCTTTGAGAGGGAGAAGAGTAGAGAGAAATATCAAAGCTAAACTTCAGACCACATATTGCTTTTCCTTTCAAAAGCAAAGGGGAAAAATTCGTGCTTTATCATGTAACGTGATTCATGGCTCTTTCCATAAGGCATTGATAATACAATTCATTAATTTGGCATTGGAAATCTTCACTATTTTCTTTGTATATATTTCATTAGCATGAACCTATCCACACTTTAAAAGGTGTCCTGCCTTAAACATGTGAGCACAAGAGAAAACCTGAAGCAGTTGCGTGGAACACAGGTGTTTTTGTGAGGGAAAGTTACCCAGTGTTATCAGACAAAGCTAGCCAGAAACACAAGGAGATGAATTCAGAGTTTTGGGGTAGCTTATTAATTCATTGCTTTCTTCTTACAAAATTGTGTTACAGAAATTTGATTTTGAGATAACAAGCAAAAAGAAAAATGTCAACAAATAGACCACTCCCAAAGCACTTTATGGAGAAGGCCAAAATCACTGCTTTCTTTTTGAAACCCAGCCACGTACAGATGCCCAAGTACAGCAAAATGAGTCTCTCATAGCAGTCTAACAGCTAAGGCAAAACCTCACATTTCAGTGCTGTGCCTACCAGCCTGAAGACATATTCTTTGGAGGTGTAAAACTGCCATTAGGAGGAGGGAAAAAAAAAAAAGCAAGCATCAGATTTACACTTCTGTTACAGGAAAGGTTAAAATATTAACTGATAGAGCATTTAAGTGAAGTAGCTTATCACCATAAAGTCAAGTTCCTCTAGAACAGTGTAGGATTATACCAGCCTATAAAGTAGTCCTACAGAAAATGGCACATCCAAACTACATGCTTCCAACCCTACAAGTTTAACTGATAATAATTCCTAAAATAAAATACCTAGGTTGGAGTTTCAAAAGGTGAAAGACATTCAGACACACATTTCCAATCAGCTTTCAGTTGGAAGAATTTGACCCACTTCTGCTTTGATTTTACTTTAAATAAAAACTGCACTTCACATTTTGGGTGATCAGGTTTGACTCTTGATACAACAGTCAGCCTTGTGATACTCCGAGCACAAACAACCCTGGAGACCTATAAATGTCATTTGATGATAATTTTTCCATATATGTGGCAAGCAAGAATTTTAACACAGGGAGGGAAATGTCTGTGCTGCATTGCCTTCTTAGCTGACCGTTGACTCATGGCTCACGTGGGGCTGATATTAGCGGTAGCGGATCATAATCTAAACTTTCATATTTTTAAATGCTTTGAATCTGCACAATGGCGTGTAAGTGCCAAATAACGTTGTTTCACTTTAACAGCACTTAGTCCTATTCACGCACAACTGACTCAATCTATAATCATCTGGACATAAGAGCATGCTGTACTGTAAGAAGCAAAAGGGAGTAGTTAAACATCAGTTTTCACGATAATTTGTATTACCTAATTTCTAGCTAACTCTAGCAGACTAGCTTGCCTCTCTCTTGTAACAACAATTCATACCTGACAGATAAACAAAATGTTCTCTAACAGGAATTTATTGAGAAAATGTACTGTAACAAAAATACTGTAATATCCAATGGCAGGTATTCAAGGTTTACCTTTATTTGCCAGTATAATCATCAGCATATATCCAATATCCATACAGTGTTCCTAAGCACTGCAGTATCTATAAAGCATGTATTAAACTTCTTTGAGCTGTTCATAATGGATCAACTAAATTTTACAGAACATAAAACAACCCCCAAAGCAAATAGTGTTTTGGGAGAGGTAACTTCTTTATCTTCTTAAGTAACCTACATTAACTGCAACAGTGTCTAGAAAGCACTGCCATCAAGTACCAGTTATGCTGCTAACTGATGAGAATTTAACTACTCCACTGTCTTTGCAACTGTCTGTGCTATGTTACCTGCTGTTCTGCATTCTCCCCCACATTGCATCACGTCCTTGTTCACCTTCTACACACTGCCGGGATCCTAGAGCAGGGGGAGGAGAATGTTTTTACCCTGCATGGCACTGGCTACTTTGAAACCCTAGTACCTGCTGGGGCTCCTTGAGAGGCTGCAGGACCCACAGAGCGCAGATGGCAACAGCACTGCCACCTCACATCTTGGTGCTGAGAACAGCTTGAATCAAATCCGTGAAGCACAACAGGACTGCTCTGTGAACACCTGCAGGATCTTTGTTTTTGTTTCCCTATGAGGCCTCCAGACTGAGGCAATTAGCAGGAGGTTTTAGTGACTCATGAAGCATCAAAGTAAAGCTCTTCTTCAGTCTTATAATCATGACAACCTAAGCTATTCTGGATTGTACATGTACTAATAACTCTACAGAGACTGTATGAGACCAGTTCTTCCCACTTCAGTGCTAGCGTTCACTTCTGTCATTAGGAAGATCACAATTTCTAAGTGTCCCTTTTTTTTCCCCTCCTACCTAATTTAACTCCTGTTAAGTTGTAATGTGCAAGCAGCCCTGAGCCCGGCAGATCAGGTACTGGAGGCATCTGGTTTGTGATCAGTCCCATACTGTATTTATCTGAGATACACAAAGGATACATACATTTAAAAGGAAAGACACACCAGCTCACAATTTTGCATTACTTACTGCAGCTCGTTCTGAACCAGCGTGGGTATTTCTTCTGTACAGCACTGGCCCATGTAGATGTACCCTAGAGGGAGTTACTTGCTTAGTTAATACTACTGATATATGAGAAGGTTTCCTATTCCTACAGACAACTTCTGTCAAGAACTCTCCCTGATGCAAAAGATTCATAATTTACATAGAAAAGGCTCTAAATAATTTCTGAAGGTGATACTTATGAAAGCAAACCATTTTTCATGGCAGAGCCCCAAACAAATGATTATCTGTCAATAAATCTATCATGCATGACATCTGTGCTCCCACGGGGTCGACCCCACAGTAAACAAATAAAAGGCTTTTTTAATGATTCACCATTGCCTAAAGGGAAGGAGAAAGAAAACATTATTTTTTCTTGAAATGTAGGTTGGCAGACCTACACTGGTGAGACATTTACATCCAAAGGATATTTTCCTTATGCAGAGACACAGCTTGTTTCTAACATTCTCTTTCTATTAGGGAGTGGCAGGGAACAGCCCAAATCAAAATCAAGTGCTCCAAAGATGTGGGACATAAACCACTGATTGCCCTTAAGCTTAAACCTAAAGAGTAACAACATTCCTCAGTAACCTGTGAGTACAGTCTAAAACTGTAGAGAGTCATTAAAAATCCCGAAATGTGACAATTTCCCGTTTCTGTTTCCACATATTGGGGGATAAAAGAACATCTGAGTTGTTCCACAGCTAATGCAAGAATCTGACAGAGAAGCCCAAATTGGGTAAAATGAAACTCTTTTCACTCTTCCAAACAAGTCCCCAAACAATGTGCTGCTTTTACTGGAAGGAAGGCGCTTGGACCTTGTTTTTTTCTTGTTTACCATTTGACCATTGGGACAAGCCTTCACCATTATCACTACAAAGCACATGCTGGTTAGTGGTTTTCACTGGTTCAAAACTGTGCCATCACAACTTTGGGTCTGATTGGCCCTGTGCATTTGGGGTGAGATAGATACCAGAAGAGAGCCATGCTGAGATCTTGTACAGCCTTGAGCCTCCCTGACGTCATGTGAGAGCAGCAGGAAAATGCTGGAGCTGGAAGCAAGGATGTGGCACTGAAAGTGAGTCCAAAACTGTGAGCCCGCTTGGTCTTCCAGTAAGGAATTTGAGAGAGAGCGTAGAAAGAGGCTCATGGGGACTTTGCATCAGCCTAGCTGGAACAGTACTAGCAAATAGCTTGTGATGTTCAGGACTTCACAACTGAACTCCAAGTTTCCTGCATGAGCATTCTGCTGGCAGAAGCTTTGGAGAAGAAATGTGTATCAGAGAAGCCCTCATTAGATGCTACATTCTAAGCACTCTGCTCAGAAGGGTGGGGAGCCCACAGTCAGCTTTAGCTGAGCAGTTCCCTCATGTTAACCTATTTAACAAGGTCTCCCAGTTTGTCTCTCCAAGTTCCTGTGCAACTGAGTCCCTGAGCTACAGCTCACATACACTGCTGTCTGCCAGTAATGAACTTTTATCATAAGAGGTTGGAAAGAGCTTGGGTTTGCAGAATTTGATGGTCCATTCTATCACACCACTTCTCAATTGCTCCTACACCAATGGTCATACTTGCATGGGTGGGGACAACACAGCAGAGAATGGGGGGGGTCTGTAAAGCACCACAGATGGTATTCGTTAACTGAGCTAGGCTTCATTATGAGGAAGCACACTTGCACCTTAATATACAGTTTTCAGCATTTATTACCACTGGAAAAACATACACATTACAGCTAAAAAAAAATTAATCCATTCCAGTCTAACAGGCCCCACTGGTGAATAATTCCATGCACAAGTTGCACTGCTGAAGATAAATGAGCTAGATTACCTAGGTAATATCTCATCCAGCTGAGTAAAGGGTGCTAAATGGTGTATGAATATGCGTAAAGCCAAGTGACAGAAGTACATACTCATTTTTGAAAAAGGAAAGAGTAATAGAATAATGTTATACCCAGGCTTTCTAACACAGCTCAAATTAAGGGTGGAATTTCACTCTATCATTATTTCCATTATACACTTTTATTTGGAAGGGTTAAGAACTCAGCTATTAAAATGCACTCTTGGATGAAATTTCACAGGTAGAGCATTCCAGCATGAAAAATCAGCATTATATATCAGGAAGAGAAATTGTAATTTTTACATAAGAGTTCAGCACAAAACAATTCTCAAACTTTTCCATTTCTTTCAATGAGAGTGTCAGATGTCTGTGTTTGTAATAAAGCTCTTAATGAATAAACTATCAGCATATAACGAAGTGCACACCAGAGCAGACACTGCAATTATCATGTATGTTAAAAATATTCTTTCTCCTCTACTACATATATTGCTTAGTTCTTCCAAGTTTCAGGAGGCAAGATGAAAAATAAACCCGGAAGACATAAAGATATGTTCTCTGGCATGCAGATCAAGGCTGTTTAGCATTTGTTGTCTTCGCTCCCGACAGAACATGGGCACTTGGGAAAATCTGGAAACAGGGAGAAGGTGGGAGAGCTCTGCATCTAGTCTATTTAAAGCCAGGTGCCATCTCTTAGCACAAGGATATTTATGTTACAGCTTCAGACTTCACATAGAAGGTGTTCAAACCCTAACTTAAAGACAGCTACCACTGAACTCACAGACACAGCAAACCCCCAGTCTGCACAGCACTGGGTGCTCAGCAGAGCTGCAGGGTGCTGACACCTGCAGAGAAAGTGCACACCATATGGAGGTGATGTAAAGTAAGGGGACTCCCCGGAATGTTTGTTTCCAAATATCGGATCAACCTTAAAAGATGATCTTTGGTGATTTGACCTTGTACAATGTTGTCTTTTTAGTTAAACAGTGGGAAATATTATTAAATACTTCAACTATATCTTAAGATTAAAAATCTCATTGTCTGCATAAACTGCTATATTCCAAGCTATTCAAGTGAGAGCAATAAAGACAAATTTCATTTCAGCAGGATCTGTTTAATTAGTCTGCAATGAGCTTTGCCCTGTTAGAGGTTTATAGCAAATTTTGTGGAAAATGCTCTATGCAATTCTATTTAGTCTTACTCCATCCCATACAAACACCCCATAAAATATTTTAAAAGCCTACCATTACAGGAATGTGCTGCTCAGTGAGACATATTACTGAGCTAGCTGGAAGTGCTTTTACTTGGGAGAAATGCTACCCAAACCACCACCACTTATAATTTACAGAGGAAGAAAAAGGCATATCTCCATCAGGAAGATGCACCGTGTAACTTAATGTGAACTCATTCAGCTGAGGCTGACCAGTCCTGCAGGATGCAAGAGGTCTTGATGTCCAGATTGTTTGCCAGGATCCAAAGTCCAAATATCACACTGGGAACCCCCTATAGATGGGGGAAACAAATCAAGAGAGGTGAAATGGTATGTCAGAGGTACCCAGCTCATTTCTGTGGTAGATTCTGGAATTTCAAGTCTAGCAGCATGATCAACAAGATGAGCTTTCTCTAATAAAAGGCTTCTGAGAGAATGGTAGGAGCAGCAAGGCTTTCAAAAAGCCATGTTTGTTATAACATATATGAAATTCAGGCCACTTATGTCAAAACATAAACTCAGGCTTTAAAATCTCCCCAATAGACAATCTCTGCTTCTTGCAAAACAAAGTGACTGTTAAGGCTCACAGCGGTTATTTGATTTTCTTCCACCCTTCTCCTAAACAAAAGCAGTAAGAAAAAAAGTGCCAATTCATAAAGTCTTAATTCTCAAGCCACTGTGTCATTCCAAAATCTTCTCATTCCCAGGCAGGAAGGCGCCATTCTCCAGTGAAAACAGCACTTAAGCATCTGAGGACATAGTTTCGCTCCACAGACATACATTTGCCTCAAAGCAGAAATATTTAGTTTTCAACTTTAATGGTTGTTTGAAGTGATGTTTCTCTAGCAGTCAAGAGGAATTGGGAGTGACTGTAAATATATTTGGATCTTACCTTCTAAATTAAAGTCCTTTCTCTATGCATCCTGACACTCAGCACAGAGATAATAATGAGCCCTTCTCAGAAACAGCACTGTATGGCGAGCTACACCAAGCAGCTTAGAAGAGAAGAGTGCCTACATATCACAGCCTGGGGTACAGAAAAAAAGAAATCACGACATGGGGGGAAAAGGGTGGGAAAAGTGATGCCAAAGGCTTTACATAAGTGCTTTATTTATCATTACAAGATGAGATAACCAACTATTTGACACCCAAATGATGATGTCCCTCAAAATCATAAGGATAACTATATATAACATCTGACTTTCTGGTACCTGGCTACCTGAAAATAAATTTGCCTAAAATCAGGACACAATCGGACATCTACTTCATTATGCCAAATTACAGCAGTAAATGGAAACAGAGATAAATAAACAAACCTAGGTACGTGAAGGAAGCCCTGGAGGACACGTGAATTAGTCACTGTAGAAACAGAAGTAAAGTAGGTAGACTGGACAAACTTGGAGACAAGTGACTATCTAGAAATCACTCTACCTTTCTGACCTTAAATGCAGATCCTGAAAATGACTCCTTAAGAACCTGGTTAGATGTTATCTATTTCCTTCTAAAGCATGAATACTTGTCAAGACTCAATTTGGATATTAAGATCACTTTAAAAACGTAGTTCAGAAGCACTAAAATTATTTAAGGCTATCAAAACTGAGGTGAGATTCGGATCTGAAACTTCAGCTGAACCCCTCTCCTAAAAAGCATAAGGACTAGTTACACAGCAACATTTAAAAGATCCCACTTGTGTTACTTCCTGCCCCAAAGAAACCAGCTCCAGAGCTACATAAAAACTCTTACTCCGCATGTGCTACAGTCCTTATTGCTCAGAGGTGAGATTTTTTCATCATCTGAATATAAAACAGTGTCTTCAAACATGCATACACAGATGGCACACTCAGTCATTGTTAATAAATGACATTAAAGAAAATAGTTTGGCAGGAGCTGCTGTCTTTAAAAGATAACTGAAAAATATATTTATCTGCATCACAGTTTCTCAACAGTCATAAAACAAGCAAAAAGACATAACACAACCAACCATCCAGATTTAGAGGCCTCTATTTTAAAATGTTGCTGTTTTTTAACACTACTATATTGTGAAGGTTGTCAAGGAGATAACAACACCTAAAAAAGAAAAAGTCTAATCCTAAAGGTAGCCGATTAAAGAAATATATTGTGGGTCACTTGAAGACTGGCAATGACCGGTTTTGACAAGAAAGATTCCGGAGAGAAGTCAAACTGTCTTATTTAAAGGCACAACCAGATTGTAAATCACTTTCCTGAAAGTAGTGGCAAATATTTGGCCTTAAGCCATGGCAGAAGAACTACATTACAGCTCTTGTGAAAAGCGCAAAATTCATTGCAGAGCTCCTAACTCTGAAACAAATAGCTTTTTAAGCCATAGCTCCTTCAAAATTATCTTTTCTATTACTTTGGACTCTCTTCAAAAGAATTTTAGACTTAAGCTTTTCATGCCCAAAATTTTGAACAGAATCAAACAGAGTTCTCTGTCCCACTATAAATCCTCTAGAACCACAGATTTCAAAGGAAAAATTCTGCAGCTTTATTACTAATCTGTCAGAACCACAGTGCCCAATACAAACGATCCTCCTTTTTATAAGAGATACAGTTTGCTCTTTGTCAAAGAAGGAAAATACTGTCTTTTATGTATCAGTTTTCTTTTATGCTATTGTTAGTACTCTGCTAAATTGTAACAAATAGCAAGAATGTTTACGCTTTTTTGCAAGTGACAGCTTTTCAAAGTAGTGCTGAATATATTAAAATACCTTCCTCCTCCTTCCTGTTCTCCATCCAAAAAAACCCACCACAACCAAAAACCAGAATAATCCTTAGAAAAATAGAAGGGCAAGGAGATTGTCAAAAACTTAATGTCATTAATATCACCTACTAATTTGGCAGAGCAAAGCTGAAGCAATTTGTTTCAAAGTATGATACCTAAAGTCAACCTGATATTCAGAGAGACTTTTGCATTCAATTTTCTGTGGCATTTCTGGTAATCTACACTCTTAGAATTAGAAGGAGATTTCAGGACTTTAGGATTTTTGAAGATTGAGGCAAATCAGTTTGTTTCCTGAAGATTTACTTAGTAACTAAGGTGTGGATACTCATCCTGTAAGACTGATTCAGTGCTGCAAATGTGAATAACTCAAGAAATACCTTGCTGAGAGTGCCTTAAAGAACTCCAGTATTCCCAAGAACACCAAGAAAAATTGTATTACTGTAAACCAGCTGTGTTATCTCAAAGCATATGATGAAGCACTTGTTTATAAACATTGCCCTTTTAATGGCAACCTCTAAAAGCAGCATTTAAAAATTACTATATGCACCAAAGCATCTACATGAAGCCTTGCAAGTACAAAGATGTTAGACCTTTTTCTCTAAGATGATTTATACTACTCTAGCACCAAGCAGAGAGCCTTCCACTGCTCTCAGGCAGTCTATAAACACACAGTAAAGAACAATGTCTGTTTGAGCAAAAAGACCAAGTGTGAGAAGAGGAGCTATGTCATGCAAGTAATTGGTTTAGGGCTAGACAGCAGGAACTGAGCAGAGAGCTGTGGTGGTCATGGTAAAGTGCTTCTTTTTCAAGGCTCCATCCCTTCACAGCTGTGATACTGAACAAAGTCTGTCCCAAGGAAAGGACTGCAAGAATTCTGGATACCTGACAGGTATCCACATGACAGCAAATGACAGATTTAGGAAGAGAACATGAGCAACTGGAATTCCTGCCTAGTGGTCTATCTGTCTCTTAAGAACTACTGTGCATAGATGAAATTCTATTTCACAGCAGCATTGCACTTCTGCTTGTTTTTTCAAGTGATTTAACTACTTACCTGCTTGCATGGCTGAAAAGAATTTCTCGAACTAATGGCAGAGAGGAAAATCAACTTGATGCATGATAAGAAAAGCACAGCTCCGGAATTACATATAACTGAGGCAAAATGACTTCCTCAAGATTCTCTACAAGATCATGTTAGAGCTGGAATTAAAACTCAGGTCACTTCGGCTGTATTTCCCTCTATGTACTTCCCAGTATTTCTCTACAGGTAACTGTGTCCCTGAGTACAAAGTGGTTTCATAACCAGGGATCCCAAGCAAACAGTGGGGCTGCATGCTATTGAAAACACGGCTGCAACCTAAGGTAAGTCTCGGACCATAGTTCATATCCACACACACAGTTGGAATAATTCACAGGATTTGAAGCTCATTTGTTGCCATTGTCTTCCCAAAGCATGCCTTCAGTGCAGGTGGAGACCCAGTTGGAAGCTGTCTAGGTGCCACTTGTTGTCAGCTCATGCAGCTGTGGTGCAATCAAATGCCAGGGGTTGTGTGTTTGTAGGCTGAAATCACACACTTGGCTGCGATGCATGTGTCCAGCTACTGACTAAAAAAGGAGCCACTGAATGTAAACCTTTTATTCTGTCAAGGTAAACCAGGAATATTGTACATTGCTGAGCTAAACCAAAGGACAGCTCTTCCCTAAGGGTCACTTTCTGGAAATACACACAAGCAAATATGTTTTTACTGCATTTTGCAGTCTGGGAAAGAATGGTTGCTGTGGAAATTATTAGCAGAGTAAGAGAATATCAGCTGAGTAAAACACAAACACAGAAATGGACTATCTTACTCTACAAAGGATGAGGGGAAGGGAAAACAAGTAAACAAGGGAAAACAAATAAACAAGTACTTCAGTAGATGTGAAGTTGCCAGATATCCTGTTAAATAGATGTTTCAGGTGGGGGGAGGCAAGCAAAATAAACAGCCTAGTAGTCTGACCATGAAGCTCCTTGATGCTCTTTATAGTGCTGTGTCCCAGTAAGTACAGCCACCACTGTACAATCAAATGGAGTGGCCTCAGTCATATGAAAGACACAACTTGATGTAATAAAGGGCAATGTTTGTAAATTTGTGTGCAACTGCATATGCTTTTTGACTTTAATGAATTGTTGGCAGAAAGAAGCTCTCATCTTTGTGTAAGTTGACATCCCCGTATCTTTCTGTGCCATGGCCTCAGCTATATAATTTTTCACATCAGTAAAAGATGTACGGTAATAAAAAGAGCAGATGTCTTTAAACAGCTGCAACATCATTAATGGCATAAATTCCTTTTGTGTGACGCTCTTGCATATTGCTACTACCTCAGGTTAAAAAGAAAGGAATCTAACACTCATAAAGCTACATTTTGGTACTGATATATGGGAAGATCTATTTATTTTAGGTAATTAAAATTATTTCTTTATGAGCATTTGAAATAAGCAGAGAACCACTATTTGAGAAGGTCGTATACAAAGTAACAGATACAAACCTCCAATTACTTCTAACATACCTTTACCCTGGTGCTGTGGAGAGAGAATTTATGTACTCACCCTTGAAAATATAATTTTTTTTTGTTTAGCTCCTCTAATTTGACTTTTTCACCTCATGTCTGCACAGAAAGGTCAATGCCAGTCTCAAGCCCTCGGTGAAAACAGATGAGTCTTGAACTACAGCCAAGAGCTAGTACAGATATCCAGATATTCTGCTCTTCTTATAATGAGATCTCCATTTACATGTAAATACCACAAGAATTCCTTATTCCCTGATCAAGAAATGCAGACAGCAGTGGGAGTCTAAAGTGCCCATGGCCTCTGATACCTGCTAGTGACCTGGAGCTTGGGAGCCTGAGATGTGTGCAGAGTCCAAAGCAGTTTCAACACCCTTTAAAGCACATCTCTGCCCTAAGGGACATTCAGGGTAGACAGACTAAGGCACACAAGTGGTGGTGTTTATCTGCAGGAGCCTTCTGTCTAGGCACCGGATGAAGACAAGCTGCTGTCAAGCATGTTCTTAGCTAAATATTTATAAGTCAAGATGAGAGAGATTGAAAAGAAATGGAGTGAAAACAACACCCTCTTCCTCCAGGGTTGCCCTGCTTCCTCCCTGTCTCAGAAGGAAATAAGTTCAATCTGAGAACATTTTAAAGTAGAAAAAGGCCTGAAGTAAAAGTTTGCGTTAGAACACTACATCTAGACTAAACACCTTAGCTCCAAAGCAGCCAGACATTAATCTCTGCATCCAGGTCTAAACTTCTCCAAAATTTGGATTTGATTTAAAGCAGAGAAAAGTTCAGGGCAGGAACTTGGATCTTAAAATCAAGAACCCATCTAGTGACTTGGTCCTTGTATTTTTGAAAATTGAGGAAGATACCTGAGCTGAGTGGTTACAGTGCAATGGGATCCTCTTGCACTATGTTTTTTTCTCCATTTCCTCTTTTGAACTTTATCTGGTAACTCTTGAATCGTACAACAGAGGAGAAAGAAATTCTCTTTCATGTTAACACCTAGTTAAACACTACTTATTGTAATTGCTTGGCAGTAGACCAAAGTATCTCCCTTAAAGTAATAATTTATGTTAATAGTACTATGCTAGCTGTTGCTATTCAATATCCAAACACCATTTCAGGTATTTGAGATGGTTCAAGTAGCTTATCACAGTCTCAGAAGCCCTGCAGAGCCCTTCTGAAGCATTGCTTTCTGTACCCTGAATACTCACCGACTAAAATCTAGGGTTGCCAAGCTGAAGGGAGCAGCTGCGGCATTGCTCTTCCAGTATAAGCACATGCACCGTAACCCTGAGTTTGCCAGGATCATGTTGTGTTCATGTACGCTCACAGTTTGTGTTCAGCCAACATGTGCTGAACACATGGGTGAAGATCTGTGTTTGTAAAGCCTGAGATTGTCAGCATTCAGGATGACAGCAGTCCAGCTCTTCCACAAATCATATCATTATGTAGTAGAGGGCTCCACCCAGGGTACAACTAAATTACAGTTTCTGGGCTTAATGGAGCTCAGGCTAGACCCAGACCTTTTGTAAAATATGCGAGGAACATTCACACTATCAACAGAGCTGGATTTCTGGGTCTCATCAGATGATGCATCTGAAATGTTGTGGGTCAGATAACAGACCAAATGATTAATCCTTCAAGAACTTAAAACAGTAGCTGGGTTTCAAAACCGGTGTGCACATCTAGAAAAAACAGGAACTGCTTACTCCTGAGCTTTCTTGAGAATTATGTTCTTAAAGACTCAAAGTTCTTTAGACTATTTCTCCACCAGTATTTGTGTTGCAAACATAACCCAAGCAAACATACTTTAGTAAAAGTTGTCTGTGTTTAATGATTTACATGGACATTATAACTGAGCTTAATGGAAATGCTTTTTTTTTTTGACTTGCTACAGAACATTCATTCCAGTTCATCAGCAAGTGTCAAGTGCCTAGATATTAGACAGCCAAAGGAACTGCATTGCAGTGCTTCTAACTAATTTTTCTTGGAATATACTAAATTTGTTAATTAACTATAGTGGGTTTTTCACCTACTTTGAGTCAACTCTTTGCTGCTAGAATAAGCTCCTCTTTAGTGATTCTGAAGATTCTCAAAAATTTAGGAAGCATTTCTGCTAAGATCTGAAATACGTGAGTGCAAACTGCCTCAGATCCAAAGTGCATTCTCACTTTCCTCAGACACTTTGCAAAAATTTCCACTTTCTACTGTGTCATCAAGCAGTGATCCTATTTCTTCACTGAAAAATAGGTGGGTTTGCCTGTGAGGATATATATTTTTGCAACTGAAATAAAAATGCAAAAGTAGTTCTTAAAAATATCTCAGTCAAAAATGACTTTGTGAGTGTTAATACACATGAGAAGAGTATCAGAAACCTGAGCCAGACACATGCATCAAGGGGAAGCCTCACAGTTTTCCGCTGACTGACTTCAGCTGGCTTTAGATTGGAATGACTTGCTTCTCTATCAGACAAAATGGAATCTCTCCACACAAAGGGCAAAGAGCTGCTTGTAGCTTTATTTCTTTCCAATGCTTGTGGAAGCCTCTCTTTACTAGCCACTGATTCTACAGGGTCGTAATTTTAATAGAAACTCATATTTATTCAACTATAGCACTTGTGCGTTCATGTCTGAACATATTTCCCTTTCCTCTTTCTAGTCAATATTTCATTCTAAACTACGCTATTTACAAGAGCAGAAAATCTAGCAGGTGCTCATTTTTCCCCCTTTAATAATAGATGATATCTATTTCAAAAGATAAAGATATTTCCTTGCTCTGGGATGTGTTCTTTTCTTTCCAGATAAACCACTATTTTGTACATTACATTTGCTGCCTTCCAGAAACAGCAGATAACACCGAAGAGATTTAATTAATATGTACCACAGCATGACCTCAATGGATAGAACATCTACCCTAAAGGAGTAGAGCTGTAGGAGGTAATTAGAGCACACCATGACATTTATTACTAGTGCTCTTCCATTGACATTTGCTGTTGACAGGCTGCATATAAAGTTTTCCTCTGTTTGCACTGCCTTACAATGATTTAGACCTTCCCACATACATAAGTGAGAATGCTTTGGCTGTTTACAGTAAATTAAAGCATAAGAGACAGGACAAAATCTTTGCCTTTTGAGAGCAACTAGCTAAACTCCTGCCAACTTTCTGGACCCACATTTCTTCTCCACACAGTGCACTTTGAAGGGCTGCTGGCATGAAATAAATCCTTTGAGAAGGGGAGAAGTCCCATGTTCCTGCCCCTCTTCTCTTCTGCTGTGTAGATTTAAGAAAACAGTAAATGCTGAATGTAAGATGGATAAACAGAGTGCCAAAGAATCAGGATCAAGGACCCGCTTCTTCCAATCCCTCTCCAGGCCTACAAAAACACTTTGCTACTGAATTGCATTACAGAGTATTTTACTAGCATATGCATTCAGATAATTAAATGATGCTTTCAGGGTTTAAAACATATCTCAGAATTAATAAAATTTGGCAAAAAGCACACAACAGGTGGAGGGCAAACTCCACTGATGTCAGTAGAACTGTCTAGAAACACTGTAAAAGCCCTGGTAAAGTTTAACAAATGGTACAAGACATGAAACACTCAGTGGTAGAGTGAAGCTGGAAGAATTTATTTTGTAAAAATTATTTTTAACTGGACTGAAGCAGCCTGATAAATTCAGCTAATTTAATTCAAAAAATTGTTTTCCCCTTCCCTCTTGCAGCACACTAAAACTTACAATGAAAAAAAGCTGTTTTGTTTTAATGAGCATGCCCCTTTTTGGAGTGGCCTGCCCTCACCAGTAGACAATTATATCTGTAGCTGTTGGAGGACAACTCTGTCACCTGAAGAGAGACTGAAAATTTGAATTCGTTATAGTGAGTTATGAGGAAAGAAAAGTGGGTACTTGTAACACTGGAGACAGTGCAGGTCAAGAATACCTCAGAATCGACAGGAATTAATCACAACCATGAATAGCATCTCATGCATATAATACCACAGCTTATTCTTGCAAAATCTTCCACAGGTAGGGAGCGGTTTATGTTATTGACTAATGGGAATGTAATGGGAGTTGTTACATCCCACTTAAATTATATTCCATCTCAGAATATAATCTATACATGTTTCCAATTCAGCGGATAAAGAAGATTTAGCAGCCTCGTTCCCATATAATATTTATGTCTTTGAGAACCTTATGGATGTTTCATTTGAATAATTTCCTAGCATCCCAGTCATTTAAAAAATACACCAACAGAAAGCAGCAAGAAGAGTACACACAGGAACATTGTAATTAAAGATTATTTACTCACAGCGAAGAAAAGCAAACAATATCTGATAAAAATCAAAACAAAGCCATGTTTCTGCTTAGGCACTTGCCAGTTTTTAACATGAAAGGAAAAAAAATGCATTAAACTTCTTTGCACAAAAAACTGTTATGATTCGACCAGGGTTTATTGCATTAATCACATTGACCTCATTAGCACTCTGTGCACTGCTCACTGCTCCCTCTGCAGTACTCTCCCACTATTTCTTATCTTACACTAAATTTACAGGCTTTGGGTCTGGGATTGTTTTTTCTTTCCTGGTTACATAAGACCTTACTCCCAGAGCAGAGAAATAACAAGTGTAACCACCAATCAATTAAGATTAATTTTACTTTTGGTTATAATGAGAGAAAACTACTGTGCTTACAGCGCTATTTGAGAAGGTTTTTCTGTTCGTTTTTGAAAACACAAACGATTCAAAAAACTGGAATCTCAATTCTTGGTACAGAAAAGAGTTGCCTACAACTTACTGTGCTCATCCCCGCGACCTGAAGTGATTGACTGCTATGAAAGACGGCCAATAGGCAGAGGGCTTGTGAGAGCTGGGAGACCTGGGACAATCAGGTTATTGAATTAGAGAGGCTGAGTGAGGCTTATTAGCTTGGGCACAGCCTTAGTCCAAAACTCGTTTATCTCCAGCCAGGTCCGTAAAAAGGCGGAGTGAACTCAGGTCTGCCAGCACATGTCCATGTCAATGTGCTTTCCTCATTTCCCCGTGACAAATGGCTGTACACACAGAGCTGGCTCCTTTCCTGTAGCCAGGCATGGCCACAGGGTGTTAAAGAAGTCCTTTCAACATGCAAAAATGGTATTCTGACACGATTAATCTTCTACATTTTTAAAGCCCATTTGCTCTACATGCCATTCCTACGTGGCACATGAAATATGGGAAGTTTCAGTTCAGAAACCGTGCACTGCTAAATGGTTAAATGCTACACAGTGGGTGGCTATGCAGACATTCCTAATTGTAAAACATTAAACACTCATTGATGCCGTAATCTGAAATCACCAAAAATCCAAATGCTGCTTTCTGAGCATATTCATTTCTTATTCAGTGACACAGCTACAGCAGTCAAAACCCAGCAAAAAAGCAGAGATTTTCCTAGGTTTCTTAAAACAGCATGTGAAGAATAGAGTCATTACTCCTCTCCCCCAAATAATAATATTTTTGAAGGACTTTGCTTTAGCTATATATGTGTAATCGGGACACACAATGTATTCCAAGAACCTTAGGACCATAAATATTGCTGTCTATGCATTGAAAGGAGAGGTCTAGCTGCTATGGAAAAATTAGAATTGTATCCTGAACATATTCCCCTCATCACATTTGGTCTGAAAAAATGGTCACACAAGCACTTCCCAGGAGTTTAACTCTGTAAGAGCTTGGCAATGTATCATAATAAAAAAGAGACATCTTATTAAATATCATATTTGAGTAAAACATTATAAGCCCTTGTAATAAGTCCTTGATGGACTATTTTGCAATCTCTTCACATACATATGTATATAGTGACCTTTCTTCCCCAAGTTTTAGCTCCTTTATTTTAGACTATGAATAAATTTCACAACTCATGTATAAAACTGCTACCAAAAATAAAGAATTTGTAGGCAGTGGGAAATAGTGTTCCTAAGCTGGTTTCTATTTAGAGTGCTGTCCTCCAATTCTGTCAGAAAGATCTGCAATGTTAAAAGACTTGCAAAAGCCAAAGCTCCATGGGAATACTCAGTCAAGTCGAATCACCTGAAACTCTAAAGACAACATACATAACTTATAGCATGTTAAACCCAGGTGGTTAATATCCTGCTTTCAAAAAAGCAGTAACTCCATGAGCACGATACTACTGCAATCATTTTCTAATGGAGCCCACGCGGAAATGTGGATCAAATGCTGAGCAATTTAGGAAAACTGAAACTCTAGTCCTACACCTGCTTCAGTGAAATTATTTTGAGATTTTATCTCTATGATTTGTTACATTCATCTTAAAAAACCAAGCACACACACACACAACACAAAATGTCATTTTGTACCTTTTATACGAGGGAAAAAGTTGTGGATTTTCCTTCTGAATTAAGCAAACACTGTGGAAACAGAGAGAAAGCAAGCAAGATATCATATACTCTATCTTGAATGAACTCTAAATGGCAAAAAAACCCACCAACAAAACCACAAAACAGACCCCACATCTCCAGTTTTTCACTTTTTTGCCAGCTTTCTCACTGAAGCTCTACAGGACCCTCAATATACTCCTCCAGAAAATACAAAGCTAACGTTTGTTCTGAAAATTCAGAATTGAGCTGATTATAGGTGGCTTGTCACGGTTTGTCCTTGTATTAGATTTCAACTAAATTCAATTACACAGTGTTCTCCCTGCTGCCATGAGGTGAATGGCAGGATGAAGATGAATGAACACAACTGCTGAAACTGATTGATCCCAACATGCAGGCAGGTTGATTAAAGTGTCTAGAAGCAAAATGAGGAATAGTATTCATCTGTAACTACTGGTTGGGGTCTTCAATTAAATGCTGTTTTCAGCAAATGCCAAGTACCAGTCTGATTCCTGTTGGTTTTGCAAGAGCATGAGTACAGCACCCAAACTGAAGTTCAATGAACTGAAATAAAACTTATTTTTACATCAGTCCGTCTATAGCTTTCTTTTCAATGACTACTTAGCTGCTGCAAACATGTACTTGGAAATATTAAACAACTAAAAAGCATGTTAATACAAGGTAAAGCTGAATTAGAAACATACTGATAGACATATAACACAGGTGAACAGACAGGAGTTTGCTGACTGTTCCATATTTGCACAGCATTACTTCCTTAACTCCTATGCTAAAGTGGGAATACGTGAAAACAACCACACATTCCTGAGTGGTTAGCTGCTTCTGGAAATATTTCCCAGTCTGGAAATACTGCATCTTAGCAGTATGGAGGCAGGCATTGATTAATGAGAAAAAAATTCCGATACCTTCTGCATGTTGTGGCAAGGGTTCCCATAATCACTCTGAGCCAAAGGTTGACAATTCAAATGCATCTTGATCCCCAGGCAGATTTGCTCAGACTCTGACAATGTAGAAAGGTTGATGAAAGGTGCCTGAGTACATTTTCAAGGGACAGATATGTAAATGTCTACTCTTCTCTTGCAAAAACAGCATTTTCTATATGTAACCAAGGATTTGTTGTGGTTTTTAACCCAGGGATAATCCATTCTCAGATGCTATTAAAGAGTGTATCTATTCAGTTGGACTTGGTGATCTTAAAGGCCTCTTCCAACCTTGATGATTCTATGATTTCACCTTGTTAGCTACACATTTGTTTCATGTCTTTCCAAGGCAGAGGCCAGATCCCAACTGTCATCCTGGACTTTTAACTATTTTCTCTCAACCATCTGTGGTTTCTTCTGCAGTCCTAACACTATGGTTTCTGGCACCATGTTGGCTTCTGAATCTATGTCCAACTTCAATCTAATAAGTGTCCCTTTACTTTCAGGCTGACAGGTCATTTGTCTTGTCTTGGCACACCATCTGGTTCTCAGAATAACCCTTGTAGTACTATCTTCTCCCTCAATCTATGCACTGCACTAATCCTTGCACAGAGCAAGGCCATCTGTGCAGGGCCTGAGCTCTCTCAAATCCTTCCAATACCAGATTTTGCTAGGTTTTGTTGACTTGGCTTAGGTAATTTCCCAGGATCCATTTTCTGCATTTCCCCTGCCTTCTGAAGTCTCTAACAAAGCCAATCTTAACTGCTCAGACCTGTGTTGCACTTTCAGAGACAAACTCCAGCCAAGATAACTGAGATCTTTTCAACCCTTCAAATGCTTCAGAGGCTGTCTTTCTCCTAATTTGTATTTGCTCTCTGCAGTTAGATGGCAAAGTGTAGCTGAGGTGTTCTCTCAAACTGTGGACTTTGAAAGAATTTTAGCAGTAGTAGGGTTTTCTAAGAACCTTGTGTTTCCATGCATTCCTTCCACTGCCAACACCATTTGCTGTAGAGAAATCACTGAGAGCCAGAGACTCTAAGAAAGAATTTCTTCAATGCATGGCTCATAAGTGCCTTGCTCTGCATCCCATAAGCACATTCAGAAGACAGCAGGTGGTCCCAAGCAGCTCCTGGGAAAGATTATAATCGAAAGACACAGTCACCTTGTGACACAATCCATGGACTAACTCTGCAAATCCACAGAAGTAGCTATCTACCAGCTTAGTCCAAACTCTTGATGCTCAAGCCCCTCACCTCCCTATGTTAATTCCCCACCAATTAGCCTTTGCAGCTATTTGCTCATTTCATTAGTGCCTCCTCTGTGCCTTACCCTTCCTAGCTCTGTACAAGGAGACAAGGTTTTCAGCTCAGGCTGAGAGTTTGACATGGCCAGCAGTTGTGATGGTCCCTTGCAAAGCTGCTCTCAAGTGAAGTTCAGAGTCAGAAGAGGCTAGTGAGTCCAGCATCCAGTGTCCTCCAGGATTTAGTAGCAGGCCAGTGCCTTTCCACAACAGGGTGGTGGGAACTTTAAGAAGCTGAAGTCTTGGATATCCCACCTAGCAACTACATGTACAGCTCCCTTTTCCAACTCACACCAGAAATAAGCTGAATGAATCTCAGGCACAAAAAGATTTGGACATGTGCTTTAGAAATTCTGAAAAGTTGGTGGCCTCCAGACTTGCTCATCTGTGAGTCAAATAACTGAGACTTTTGGATTTAGCTAATGGAAACAGAACTTATTGGAATAAATTGCACTGAAAACACTTCATAGACAATCTCACTGTGATTTTTGTGTATTGTGCATGATTAACACAAGATGTAATAAAGTATCATATCCTTAACACAAAAGATGCCATATCCATACTAATGAAAAAGTAAAACTCTTGGTTAGAGTGGACTTAAAAAAAATAAAAATAAGTTTCAATCTTGATGAATTTCAAGGAACTAGGTCTGAAACAGAACAAATGTAGATATAGTCCAATTTACCACTTGTTCAGGGGCACTGTCCTCTCCCTTCCATTTCATGTACCTGTAAGATAACATGGTGTCTGCTTATTTCCAAAACTCTAATTCTGCCCCTGCAAATAAAGAAATCACTCACAAAACAAAAGTCAAGTAAGTGCTCATTCATATGGAACAAGTCCACTGATTTCCCTGCACACACTAATATGCTCTGCCTGATGAAATGAAACACAACATTAACCAAAATTATGTATAAGTCAAACCACATTATCTATGAAAAGAAACACTGCATATGTTTCACGCCAGTTAGGGAATCTTTCCTGTACATGGGCAGTGCCAAGAAGGATATGGCCATAGGACTAGGAAATTTTTGCAAGAAGCATGCCATAAAAACACTAGGATCAACCCCTGAAACCACCATAACCAGTGGCGGTTCTGCCACCAAGATCAGAGTCAGGATCATCACCCATACGTCTTGATGAAGTGCAAACTGTTTTCCACATCCACTGTCTGAGGCCTGAAGCAAGAAGGAAACACCAGTGACACAGATAGGCTACATATGGTGATGAAGAAATAATTAGTGACTGTGCAGTGAACACCCACAGAGCAGATGCAAGATGATATTGGATACAGCAGGCATCAGTTAGGTGCAAATGGTGACAGCTGGGGACTTCGTGCATGATGAGACAGCGGCACATGGGGATCTGGCCTCCTGGAGACCAAGGCAACAGGACACATGCAGAGCACTTCCACTATTCACACAAGATGTAATGCGAGGGTGCCCCTTGTTTTACAGTTGAAAGGATTGGCTTAGGGCCAACCAGGAAAATCAGATGCATGAAAAAATGATGGCCAGTCTTCTGAGAAATTGCTAATGGGTAGTTGACCTTGTTCTGGGATGAGGAAGAGAAGCTAGGGCATCCCCCTCTCTCATTTCAATCAGTGCTTGCACTTGAGCCTTCAGGAGAAGCTACCTGAAAAAGCAGTTTGAGATGACAGTAAAGCTAAACTAGAGGAACATTAAATATGCAGGTGATATTTTGCTGATGCAGTAAGATCCTTCAGTCTCACTTTACTCCTTTATTGGGCCTTTAAGTACAGCCTTGCCAAATCTCCAGCTTTAAGATGAAGCAGAAGGAAAATACATTTTAACTGCGTGAATACACTTTTCAAAGAGGACTGAAAGTCAACACATCCTTCACATTCTAACATTTACATCAACTCTGGGTGAGTCAAACTAATAAATATGTTATAACAGTTAGGCAGATTAATTTTTTTAAAGGATAAACTGAATCACCAAAACTTTTCATTATGGAGCAGATAGAGCTTTGTCAAAATAGTTAGCTGGATCTGTATTTGTTTGCTCTGGAGATACCCAAGATATATCTTTGCAGACTTGATTCAGTTTGTGAAAGTGATCTTTTGGGAAAAGAAGAAAATTGCAATATCCTTATATATCATGAATTATAGAGTTCTCTCTAAAAAATGAGACTGGCATTGTTTCCAAATCTGTGACTGTATGCAAGAGTGAACACAGTCCTGTAGAAAACACATTTGCACAGTCGGCTCTTAGAGTCTTATTTATGCAGAAGTGGAGCACACCCACCTGGGCACATCTTCCCTGTAGCACAGCAGTAGCTTGAGGGCAACAGCAGCTATGAAGGCTCTCACATAACACAAATAAACAAACACTAAATACAAACGTCCAGTTCAAATTGGTCTGTTCTCTTTCAACACATCCCCCAGTGAAATACGCATAGAGGGAAGTTATAATACTGGGATCAATGAGATGAAAAGATGATGTACGAGAGAGAATTTATATACTTTGAGCCCAAGGAATTGATCGGCTTTCAAGAGCTGGAAAATATCAGTTAATAAGTTTAACTTGCTGAACAAATATTTCCAGAGAGGTAGATGTAGAAGAAATATCTGTGGATTAAACAGCCTGTCATATCAATAGGTCAAATGCAGCTATACTCAGAAAAGTTTTACCTGGTTGAGAGGCTGATTACAGTTTTCTGACAGCTGGCATACTAACAGAAAACTTGGGGTCGATCTCTCTGAATTTAGGACAAAATTTTAGCCCAAGTCAGAAGTTTGTGACCACTTTTTAAAATGGAGCTATTGACTTTTCCCTTCAAAATGACATTTTCTATTTTTTGTCCCCAAATCAGACAGTTACAGTTTCACTTAAAATGAAAGAAACTATTTCTGACCTGCTGAGAAAACAAAACATTGACTTAGAAGTTGCTGATAATTCTTTATGAAATTTGCATTGTTTAGCAAATACTCACCCCCACTCCCCCAAAAACCAAGAAGAAAATCCCTTTCACAGAATAATAATTGAAATGTTTTCTCCAAATTCGTCTCTGGGAAAAAATTAAAAACCCAAGCCTTTATGGAAAATGAAGCCCAAAGCATTTAGTCCTGTGAAGACCTAGTTAAAGAAAAGTCCCACTGACTTTTGAACCCCAACACTGAGTAACCAACATTTACTATTAAAAACTTGCATAGATCTGCCACAGCAGTAATACAAGCTAAATACACTATTAAATGCTGAATCTGATTAATTACATTCTAGCAAAATGTCAACGGTCAACTAAAAAATTGCCATATCCATTCAGTTTGGCAGAAGAGATAATTAAATAATTTCCAGTTGTAACTCCACTATAGGTACAATGTATAAGCCCCAAATAATTTTGACAGGTTTCTGAATCTCACACGTATAGTATATTTCCTTCAGTCCCTGTGTAACGGATAACAGCTGCATTTTCACACATTAAATTATTTGTTCTTACAGAGAATAGTGTGAAATTTTATTCACCATTCCTCAGCCATTAGGAAAAAATGAAAAGATTATATACCAAATTATGCAAATTGACATTGCTGATCTTTTAAAATATTGCTGGAGATTTCTGAGATATATTACCAGGATAACCTCTGTACATCAGGAAAACACCGCAGTGCTGGCTATCTCATTTCCATTTTATAGCCTGTGTTACAGACATAGGTACATTATATTTCAGAGATATATAGCAAGGAGGCTTATAATTTATCCTTATCTGTAGAATATGAAGTAGGGTTTTAGACACTCCTGCTTAGGGCTATTCTGCAGTGCAACTTTGATAAAATTGACAACCTATCTTTTTACTCAAAGATTTATAGGTCGTATGACTGCTTCAAATTTGCTTTTCAACCAGGGAGAGCATTTCATGTAGAAGGCTCCCCCAGCAGATTTTGGGTGCAAGCATTACTATTGAAAGGGAAGGAAAATGCCTTTTGCTGACATAAATTGATTTTTATTACCTAGGTGAACCTCTCAGTCCCTACGGCTGGCCAGTACAGGACCAGAGTATCCAGCTCCCCACCCCCCAACTAAATTATGGGCAAGGAAACTCAGGGGAAGGAATGTGCTCACTATGAGCAAACGAGACCTGCAGAGCCATGAGTTGCACTAAATTAAGAATATTTGATGTCACAGAAAACAGAACCACTACATTATACATTACGCTAAACCTTAAGGGCTCCATCTACCCATCACTGCCTCCATCCACTGTCCATAGTGACCCTATTCTTCTGGGATACATCTCCCTTAGGCTAGCTCAGCTCTGCAGCCAGACTCTCTGTATTCCTCCAAGTAAATTACTGGAAACTGGAGAACCTGATTGCCTGAAATCCTCTGACATATTCCTGATACAGCGCCCATGTGGGAGATAACTGGGCACTCAGGTGCATGCACAGTCCTGTAATTTATGTCCAATACAACTGTACCTGCTCAACAAGAGTGTTATGATGATTAATTAATTCATCTTTGCAAAGCACTTTGAAAGATTAAAAGCTGCAATTAAAGTGCT
The DNA here is from genome assembly GCA_013396775.1 of Cephalopterus ornatus. NCBI lineage: Eukaryota > Metazoa > Chordata > Aves > Passeriformes > Cotingidae > Cephalopterus > Cephalopterus ornatus. The sequence continues at coordinate 189,774 of VZRE01007118.1, forward strand.
TGGCTTGTACAAAGCTGAGACAACAAAATACTTTGGAAGAAAACAATAACTGATAACTTTGAATATTAGTGCTGCCACTTAGAAATAATGCACAGACAGTAGTAAATTAATGAACTGGGTTTTAATGAACACTATAACCTGAAGGGATGGAAAAATTGCAAAGACGTGCTAAAATATTCTGAATTGCTTAACAACTGTGGATAATATCCAGAAGCTATACCTGGGTATAAACAAAGGATGAGGTAGTGGTTTTTTATGCTGTTACCAAGTCTAGGAAAGTTTCTAGAAAGTCACTTATCTTTCTGGTATCTAAACATCAAAGAAAGTTAAATTGTAAAGCAGATTATATGCTCTCTGTCACGAAAAAGCTGTAACATAGTGGAAAAATCTGCTCTGCCTAGGAATTGTGTTGAAATAATCGATGTAACTTCAGTTTCATGCTCTAAACCCTGATCAGCGCACAGCACAGAAAAAGCCATCTTTTCATCTGCTAGCAGTAATGCAACTCCTGTTCTTTAATTTGTACTTGGAAAGACAACAGGTTTATTCTCTTCAGGAAGAAAAATTCCCTACAGAGAAAGGGCCCTTGAGTGATTTGTTTTCCTAGCAATGCTTTTATGTTTTGCAGTACAGGTTGGTATTGTGAACCTCGAATGCAACTGCAAATATATGTGTAAATATACTCTGACAGTGGTTTTCTTCATTCCTCCTTGCAAAAGAATGCAGAAATTGCATATCTCTAAGATTAATGGGAACTCAGCACTGAAATGAGCAGCACTGACTTGTCTTGCATATCTTGTTTCTCAGGGTACCCGGTTTCAGCCAGGCTTATGTGTGGGTATGACTCAGTGTTAAATAATTTGAAATTCATCCAAGGTAACTCTGAAGAAACTTGTTATACCTCACATTACAATATGGTATTGCTTACATTTTGGGTTGGATCCTTCACTGCTGTCAGCTAGACTGGTGTTATAAAAACAGAAGAGAACTGTGTGCAACTACAGCAGTGAGAAATCCAGAAGCAGGTGAACAGCAGTAGAGGGAATAATATAAGTGGCAGAAGTAGCATTAGTCCTCTCTGAAATGCCCATACCACACTAATGACAGAATACACACCAGCAGAAAAGTAGAGCCTGGAAAGCTGTGCAATCACATTTCACAATGAAATGGACCTGAACCACAGGTAAGTAGCACTGTCCAAAGTTATAAATATTATCAAATTGTTACACATATATTCCATTACATGAGGCAATGTTTTTGTATAGCTGTATATGTGATTATTAGTTTTTTATAATGCACAAATCATCTATAGTATATGGGATCAAAGAATTGCTTAACACCAGAGCATTCACTGCCTGATTTTATAGCTCAAATTTATTGTTTATTTTTTGGCTTTCAGATTTATATGGACATGCATTGGACTACAATCATATATCAGCTAGAGTTTAAGAATCATAGTTGCTTCTTTTACTTAATTAATCAAAGATTATATTTCTCCAAGGATTGCAGGAGCAGCTACCACCATCTCATTAGTGTCTCCAAGGCTTTCTGCAGCCTGACTACTCCTGGCTTCCCTACAAGTGTATATGGGGTGGCAATGCCAGCAAGTCCCAGTTTGGCCCAGTGACTGTAGCACTGCCTGCTCTTATGCAGGAACACAGGTGTGGTGCCTACCCCACTCACCTATCTCATCATCAGAATTTCAGTTCCAAGAGAGGATCAAAACCAAACACCTCCATGGCCTTAATGCAAGCAGTCCCCAGGAAATACTCTCCCAAAGGATTTTCCATTTGCTTACCTGTTCCACATCACCCTCTTGGCTAAATCATAGTCTCATGGCCAGTATTTCCACTTCTTTTCCAAAACAGTATGCACACTTTCACAGCAAAGCAGGAAATCTTGAGCTAGAGTTTCAACTTCCCGCTAGTTTCCTCAAAGCTCCACTGATTCTACAGGGTGTTGTTATCCAGCAAAGATGCCAATAACTCCATTGCCACACTCAATTCAAAGCTTATTTCAGAACAGCTGCACATCCTTCACATTTTTATTGACATAGCTATCACAGGCTAGTAAAGTTTCATTAGCTGTACTTAAAGACATTATTATCATGTTGTGTGTTTATATTATACGGAAATAAATCTGAAAAGAATCATTTTCATCCATAAATGCATAGCCATTTAGACATGGGTATGCAAGTATGCAATATATCATATGAAATGTAAACTTCCCTCCACTTTCCTCATTATAAAATACCATAGGAACCATTCCTACCTTAGGAATGAATTGCTTCTTCATTCTTAATCATTCCTTGGCTATATTTGAAAATACCAAGAAGTCACCAGTGATAATGGCTTCTGATCTGCATACCTGAACGCCTAACAAAAGTCCTCAGATGAGCAGGAATTTGCACTATTCCTGCACTTAATTTAGAATCTGAATGAACTGCCAACATTCAAAATATCCCCTTAAGTACATATTTCTGTAAATATTTCATTTAATCAATTAAAATAGAACATGTTTAAAAATATAATATTATAATTTCTCATCTAAATTTCAAAGCAAAAAATCAAAAAGCTATCTTTTAATGAGGTAAAAAGCTACTTCACTTTGATTTCTTTTATAAATGGAGTGTGATTGAAGTCTGTATGTTCCACAAAATGTTTTGATCTTGTTGAATAAGCAGTTTCTGTTGGAAAATTGCATTTTCATCATTTCTTGGAGAAATTGGTATTGCTCTATTAACTTCAGTGATTTACAGCAAGTGAAGACCTGGCTTGTAACAGCAGCAATCTTTGCTGGTATCTTGTGGACACTTTTAAACTGAAAAGGTATTGTACAATAACAGAGCGTGCATTTTGGAAAGATTGAGAATGGTGGATGCACAGTAAATTACTTTGTATTAATAAGCTTTGTTTCAATATGTTTCTTGGCAAGCAGAGCAGAAGATGAGCCTTAGCAAAGAACCATTCCAATATATGCCCACAAATGGCTACCATGGTATTCCCTTTAAAAAACAGATTTCAAAATACTGCCTAAACCCAGATAAATGGATCAAGCAGGGTCACAGCAAGACAAAGCTACAGCTGCTTGAGAGAAAAAGCTGTATTTCTTTAAGTGAGAGCTGACAGTCTTATCAACCACTAGACAGTGGGGACAGAAACCAAGAACTAGTGTTTATACCTATTTATTGTGCATGCAAGCTTCAGCAAGTGTATATATGCACATATATAAAATATATGCACGTACAAAAGGCATCTTTAATTAAAACACCCCAAACACTAGCTTGCTGATGTCCTCAGATGACTGCGACAGTATGGCAGAGTTTTATCAAAAGGTGTCAGAGGGTCTCAGTGGCATATCGTTCTGGTACGTTGTGGTCCTTTGTATTCACTTGCCTGCCTTCATATTTTTGTCTTGTTATTGGATCAAAAGAAACATTTTAATTCTTTCTCTGTGTACGTGTAAGTACACTAGATGTCATGTAGCTTTGGTGTCATTAGGACTAGCAATAATGAAAGCTCTGTCAGTCCTATTTCAGACCTAAAAGCAAGTTTGAGCTGCTTCAGTAGCATTTTTATTTTGATGGGTTGAAAACGTGTTGCTTGGCAATTATTAAGAACCATTTATGGAAACATAACCCCTGACAGACAAAGGAAAAAGAGGGAAATATAAATTAAAAAAATATAAATCAAAACCTACATGACTCATTTGTACCTAAGTTGCACCACTTCAAACAGGGATAACCTTCATCAAGAGATAAACAGAAGCAGGTAACCCCATTCTTAGAGTAAGATGCTTTCATGCTTATTCCCCACAACGTTTGTTTTAGGACAGTCATTTCAGTGATTCAATAGTGACAAAAACTTACCACTGAGGACCATATTGAACTAGTAGGGACATTATCCACATTGCAAAACAACATTTGAGTCCAAAAATTATTCTGACAAATTGGACATAATAGGTGGAAAAGAAAAAAAAAGGGAGCAGCTAGGCAAAATTCAGAAGGGAACACCATGAATAATTCAAGTCTAGAAAACAGTACCTACCGACAAGACAGAATGAGTTTAGACTACAACCTAAAAGGAAGGGACTTGAGGGGAAGTATAATAACATTAAATGTAAAACATCCAAATGTTAAACATGCCAAGGGCATTGGAATAATCTGTCTTCCTTATTCTTAAAGGTACAGAGAAGTCATGGGAGTAAGCTGCAGCAAAATGGTTTCAGAATAAATATAGGAAAATATTTCTACACGATTCTATGAAAAATCTGGCTGGGAAAGGTAAAGAATCCTCACTGCTGAAGGCCGTGAACAGAAGGATAGAAAAATATCCTCTGTCACAAACTGCATATCCCAGATCTCTTCGGTGCCAGGTGATTTCTCTGTGGCAAATTTGTCAGCTCTCTGAACCATAACTGATCCGACTGACCTCACTGCAAGCAGCCTACACTAAAACATGGAAACTTCTCTGACAGCATGGGAAGGTACAACAGCAATTCCAATAATATTCACAGGGTTGTAGATGTGTAAAGAAGAGGATCTTTACCACAAAGTATGTGCAAGAGAGTGAATTCCTACGTGAAAGCAAATTATATAGGACCAGTTTATATAACTTTACTCCAAGGGAGATTTTTTTTTTTTGTTTTAGAATGAAATACAGCATCAAAACTGAACATTATTTAGAAGACAAGATATAATCTTGCAAAGATGATCACAAACCCAAAGGATGCATTGACATAGAAATAACATGGTAATAATAAATTTGATTGAGAGCAGATTACAGGATGTTTAGATGACATATCTTTGAAACATATCAGTGTTGTTGCCAAGGCAGATATTTGAACAAAATGCCCAGAAGACTACCAGTTTCACTCCTTTGACTTAAGAAGATCCTCAGCATTGAGTAAGAAAGCTTATAAGGAAAACAAGCATGATTTCCTCATAAGAAAAAAAGAAATTTTTTTCCAGTTACAACCTTTCCTAGGAATTAGTGTGGGGACTGAAGCTTTCACATCTACTCTCCACCTAAAAGTAATTTTTTTCTTTTTTTTTTAACTGGAAGAAAATCTGCTCAATTTTTACCAAGTTACTAATGAGAAAGAACTGGCTCCCTGCACTAGGATTATTTTCGATTTTGAACTCTGATTAAGGAAAAAAAACCCAACAACCAACCAACCAATAAAGAACCACAACCACAATTGTCTTGATCAGGTTGTTTCAGCAACTGAGAAACTTTAACCCCTGAGAAAACAGTAATTTCGCTCAGTAGATGGAAAGCAAAATCTTATCTTATTACTACATAGAACTCAGTTTGAATTAACAGGTCAGATTGGTAAGGTCAAATACACATGGAGCAGAGTACACGATTCCTCCTGTAGCATAAAGCAAAGCCCTTCCTTCCTCTCGTTTTGATACTTATTCCCCAGCTCCTGCCAATGCTCATGCTATGGGAAACAGTCCACACAAAAGAAGTCCAGGCCTTAATCTCTGAAACAGGAGCAATTTCAGGTAATTCAATGTGCCATTAACATTGATTAAATAATTGGCAGGGTGAAAAACTGTCAGCTCCAGTGTGAAGTAGTTGCTCCATATTGGCAAACACAGCATGAGCAAGTCACTTCAGTAGTGCTGACAGTGTCTCTGTGAAATACAAACCTCATTGCCTTTGTAACAGAGATCTAGCCCAATGGAAGTGAAAGCACACGCAGAGGAGAACAAAACAAAAAAGTGAGCAAGTATGTCTCTAACATGGTCATACTAATAGAGAGACAAATGGTGATAAAGACTATACCTTGTGGCTCAAGAGAAAACATATTCTCTGGATTATATGGTGGTGATTTATTATAGATGGGCTACAGTGATTCATTTCACTGAAGTAATTAAATTTCTGTTGACACAAAAATCTCATAACTCAAGAGGTTCAGCAATCCCTTGAGTTACTTTCAAGAGAAAATGAAATTAAGGTATGTTGGATATAGACAGAATGAACAGACCAGGCTCATAAAAGTAAGCTAATCGAAAAATTCTGTGCCATAGACACTCAACTAGCTCTGTACCCACTTGATTATTCTAATGTCCTTCCTTTTATAGCTCATACCTGCATTAATTTATGGCCTATTGAACAAAAATGTCAGCTGTAGCCAATGTAAAATTTTATAGTGCAATAAGAAAGCATGATTGCACTCCACAGCTTCAGGTTAAAACAGAGGTGTTACACCACCTGCTCTCCACGATAAAGATCACAAACTGAGAATAAACAAGCACGGGAACTACTTTTACTGTTTCAATACTGTTTTGTCTATCATATGTATTACAACATGTTCCTTCACAAAACCCAGCCTGCTGAAGTGCAGTTGAGATTGTGGGTGTCTACTAGACCATATATCTATTACCACTCAGGAAATTAAAACATGTCATGATGGTTAGCATCCAAGAGCTACCCTGTTGTGCCCTCACTCATAGGAAGATAGACCTTGCTCAGGAGTTGCTCAGCTTCCAATAATAAAGGTGCAAAAAGATAGGCACTGGTCTCAAAGGGATAGAAGAGCAACAGCTCCACAATTCTCACGAGAACTTCCTCACTAAATAGACACAGCTCCTCGTAGCTAAGAAACCTGCCTCCCTCAGCTGCCTCTCTTGCCAACCAACTCCACAAAGAATTTTTCTTTTACAATGCAAGCTTTCCTTATGCTCCATGTTTCTTTCTGATGTTTGTCTTTGAAATGACACAGCACAAGGCACTAACTTAGAATTCACGAAACTGCAGATCCAACCCAGGAAACTGTGTGCAATCCACTAACTTAACTGTGAATAGAGTTAACATGAAGATTGATGTGTCTAACATTCCCTCTCTTCAACTACAGATCAAAGCCCACTAAACAACAGAAACTTTACTTTTAACTTCAGTGGGTCTGTAACCACACTCAATTATGTTAACTTAGCACATCAAACTAAAACTCCCTGAGCTGGCTGCCTGCAGAGGCATTTCTAGTTTAAGCACTAAAATTTAATGCAACATTGCTGTAAGATGACACCTTCTCTTCTTCTTTGGTTCATCTATGCACTGGTTTTCCTCTTATATTAATAATTATTAAAAAAACAATGAGAGAGAGAGAGAGAAACAAATCTAGAATCCTATGAATACGCTAACAAGTAGTTTATGGAAAATCTTAAAAAAGTCACTTCCAAATATTTTGAATTCTGGTCACCACTTCACTTCATGAGTTGATTTCTATCTGGTTAGTATAAACTGGGATTAAAGTCAGGTCAGGTCTTCTAATTTACACGAGCTGAAAATGTTTCCAACTGAGCTCTAAGCTTACCTGATATTACAAAAAAATAAATCCTGAATATTATAAATATCAAAGACTAACTGCTAAAAATCACACCACGTTAAACTCAAAGTATGTTTAAGGTATTCCTACCATTCCAACCTCAGAATATAAATTCAAATCCCACAAAAATTCTCTTCCAAGACATCTCATCTTCTTTTGCTCCAATGGCAAGGCTGCAAGTTTGGCTTCCCTAAAATACACACAAAATTTAAAAAAATCTCAAGGTAATCAGAAGGCAATGATTTTGAATCATGCTACACAAAAGCCAGAGTAAGTAAATCCACAGCTAATGTAAATCCATAGTAACAGGAACAAATCTGATTTATCCTAGCTAACTAATAGTTTCATGGGTTTACTTTCCTTAAGAAAAAAAAATTACATAGCAGTACTGCATAACTAATATGATCTTCTAGCTTGATTTGTTCCCTAATTAGTTTTCAAACTTACATAGTTGCCAGTCCTGAATTTCTTTATGCCTTCACTCTGCATTCTTAAATTATATTTAAGCTGAAGATGAGCTTTAATCCAAATCCTTCATGTTGAACACCCCACTTAAAGAAAAAAAAGAAATATGATTCAGGTTTGACTTTTTCAAAAACTCCCCCTCAAAATTCAAAAGTGACAGTCCTCAAAACATTTTGAAAAAACAAGCTCCTTTATGAGTTCCAGTTCAGATTACTTTGATGTTTACAAACTCTACTTCATAAAAGAGCTCCAAAGATCACTAGGAAATTAAAAAATGGGTCTTAAATCTATAGTTTAAAATTATATGGGCTTTTGAGAAATACTGGTACCTAACAATGAGAAGCCAGACAAAATACGATACCAATCTGGGCAGTTAAAGCTAACTTTGACCCCTATCCAACATGCAGTGCTTTCTCAGTCCTGACCTCATGTCTTGGCATAGGCTGTCCCCCTCAAATTAAGATATTACTACAGGTAACTAAACAGCAGAGAATATCTCGGCTATTCTCACAAAACATGACAAGGCCATCAGATCCTCCAAGCGTGAGAGAATGTCCATGGTGTCTGTCAGGCTTCTGAGACATGAACAACTGACTAAGGGAGATATTCAAGATGTGCCTGTTGGTACTTCAACCTTTCCTATCATGCCTTGACAGTGTGTCAAGAATCCCACAGACTTAAGGAGGAAGAGACAGGCATGAGGAAAAGGAAAATTCGTCCTACTCACAATGGGAAGAGAACAAGGAATAAAGACTACATGCAAGACTGTTCAAACATCATCAGCATTCATGTGCAATACAAAACTAAATTAAAGGAGCTTATCACATGGGGAATGCATTTTGCCTGCGAGGCTATGGATCTGTTCATTCCCTTGGTGCATTAGAGGGCTTGGGGAGGAACTCAAATAAATATTGCCCTTAATTAGGTAAATTCGATTCTTTATATAGAGCAATTTAAGGAAGGAAACAAGACCAACCACAAATCCACCAAAACAAACGACTTCAAACAAAGTACTGATGTACATGAATAGATGCTTTCTCTTGCTTATGCAAAATTTTCCCGATATGCAAATGAAATTTACAGAAAAACTAAACAGTATGTCTCTCTAAGCCTTCAAAAAAAGACAAATACATTAAAAAAACCCCAACCTGCACAAAAGATTTGATCACAGTCTTTCCTAGTATCTGGCACAGTCTCAAAAGAATCCTCTTTGCCTAAGCAGCCAGAGGCTACAACTTCTCTCATGCTTGAACATCCCTTTGCTGGTGGGAACCCAAATGCACCACTTACTGACACCTCTGGCAGAAGACTGTTTGTTCCAAGTGTTTTCTGGATCATCTATTTTCAGAAGAGTTCAGATCCCTTTAAAAATCCTTTTGCTGAAGTCTTTAAGGAACGCTTGAGTCTCAGATATTCAGGGAGGAGTGCCAAGAGCTGTCTCAGCTGATGCATTATCCTTACTATATTGCTCCTACTGAGTGGAGAGCTGATTTCTCTCCCTGTGGCATTCCCCACATCCACCCCATATCTATTTAACATATAAATTCACCCCACTGAAGGTCCCAGTTCTGTTGTCTGCATCAAGTTTAGGAATTTAGAAGTCCCGAAACAGTAGATTTGGGCCCTTTTGTTCACCCAGCTCTGAGTTTCCTTAGCAAATCAAAGGTTTGTATGCAAAGCCTGCTGAATCAAACAGCCAGCAATCCATATCATTCAATTTGCCACTCTGGCTGAAAAAAAAATGAAAACTGAAAAACTTATTCTTGCAAGGAACAGAAATCAAAGAGCAGGAGAAAGACAAAGCTCAGCTCAGTCTCAAAAGGCATTCAGTCTCAAAAGACACTCAATCCCAAGACAAGGAAGAAAAACATCACTGTTCAATGTAAGGAAGTTTCCCTAAACAAGCAGCTAGCTTCTTACAGCTCTCTCAGTGAGGTGTACACAAATTTCTTCTCTACAGTGCCAGCATTGTTGCATGGAATCCATGGCAGAAACAGGTGAGTGCTGTTTTCAGAAAGTTATTGCACATTACCGCAGCTGACTTCAACAATAACTTCTAAATGAAGTGTAGATAAGCCCTTTTAATTCCAATTAGCCTTTATTTTAAAGCTTAATTACAGTAGTACAAGACTGTCATGGAATGAGAATTACAATTTATTTAAACATCGATAAGTAAACATTAGGTTTTATTTTCCTACTGTGAAATGTATCTAACCTAATGGGCTGATAATTCCATTTAATTGTGTGCAAAGAAACTGGGTAATTTCTGTCAGGTATCATAAAATGACAATGACTACTTTATCACAAGATATTAACATTTTCCAAAATCAACTGTTCTTTTTATGAATCAGCAGTTCAGCTCAGCTTTATTTAGCTCTCAATAAAAGGACAAAAGAAAAAGTTGGAGACTTGTGCAGTCAGAGAACAAGGTCCACTTTGGGCCTTATTAATAAAATGTAAATTAAATTGTGGCAGAACTGTTCTTGCATCATTCAGGCTTCAGGAGACATGTAGCTACTGTCACAAGGCTGCAAAATTGGTACCTTGAGACCTACGTGGCATTAATCAGCCATGTCCCTTAAGCTATGTACATTTACTTTAGCTAAAATCTGACCTGCATATAGTTATGGCCTTATTCCTGAATCAGGCAGATACTGATCTCAGATACACTGCTGGAAATCAAGATTTGGGTTTTAAAAATATTCCCAAGATGAGAATTGTCCTAAATGGGCCTTGTTTTCTAAACATCCCAATTGTATTCCAGCACTCCTTTACTTATTACTGAAATGAAACAAAATAAAAGAATCAGTGGCAGATCTGACTGTTTAATACTTATAACCAGGTTCTGCAGACACTACGAAGGGCTCAGTTTAAGACTTCAGGGCATCATGAAAAGGTAACAGAACAGTTGGATCAAGCCCTTGGGCACTTTTATTTCTACACCAGAAAAATTAATAAGAGAGACTTTCTCTGAATCCCACCTACCAGATGGTGTTTCTCCTTTTGTAAACACTCTTGGGTCTATTTCAGAATATGAAATAAAGACTTTTTAATAGGGAAGAGGTGGAGGGGTGTAGCAGGACAGATCTTTGTGTGGCCTTAATTAGGTCCAGCTACATCAAATTTTTTTTCAGATTGGTTTTTCCCTATAAAATCAGACGGTTTATTTTACCCTGCTCTCTTCCAAGTGAGCTGGTTATAGGCTGTTTGTCTGACTCAAACAGATTTTTTTACTATGTCATGAGTGTGTCCACTCTCCTTTTCCTCCCTCTCTTTCATTTCTAAAGAGAGCCTCACTATGAGGCAGATTCCTTTCACTTTGAGAGCCATGGAGTTTCCACCAATTCCTTGATTCACAGTATTGCTGATTTTACATTATAATCTCCAAAATATGATAACATGGATACCGAAACTAAGGATTCAAATAAAGGATATGAAACTTTGTTCTTCATTCAAGTTTCCCTGTAAATCTCAGAAGAATTTGAATAGCTGCAAGTCCACACATCCAGAGAGAGTCTCTACATTCAAAGCAGCTGCATGTGGTATCCCACATCACATTAAATCATCTTTCCCAATCTTCCTAGAGCCACACAGTGTAAACCCTGACTGCCAGGACAAGTTTGGCTTCTTCTAACACCAAAGAAAACAGTGTCTACTTGGACAAACAACTCCAATATAACATCCACTCTGCTTTTCACCACTCAGTTCAAATGGAAATCAGCTCAACTTCTTCCTGTCAGAAGGGAAAAAAAGCAAACTAATAGCTGAGGAAAAAAAGTCTGCCTCTTGAAAGGACAGGCTTTCCCCTTTGACTTCTTAGTCTCAAACTTCCTCAGCCACCTTTCAAAATGCAACATCAACAGAAGAACTCAATTCCATTCTTCAGGTCTTCCCAGAAGGAATGTGATTTTTGTAAAGGGACACAGCAGCTGTGGCACATCCCTCTGTAATGGTGAGCTGGCCACACTGATTTACAGAGTGGAATTAATCTGTAGCCACTCAGATACCATTAGCACACTTTTTGCTTTTCCACAGGATCTTCCCATGATGGGATTATGTCCAAGATCCCTCAATCAGTCACCTGGGCTACACAACATTGCATCGATCAACCACTTGCTGCTCTACAGCGCAGAGCATGAAGCTGCTGAGAACCCTTTCTAAGCACTCTGCTCAGATAAACACAAGCAACTCGTTGAGATGTGTGCAAGCAGCTCAGAGCAGTATTTGCATGCTAACTAACACCAGTTCCACTTCACAAGCCTCTGTCTTTATGAGAAAGTTGAAGCATCTGAACATTTTACAGACAGAAAAACCAATTTGTAACACTCCCATTACAAGAACCTTCATTTTTCTGAAACAGAATTTTCCGTGTCTCTGAGCTAAATGCTTGTCAATGATTCAAAAAGGTACTGTGAATATTGTTTGACCTAGGATATAAATAACAAAAGAAGGGAAAAGCTGTGGATGTGAGACTCCTGCCCTCAAAATGTGATGTCATTTTTGTTAACAAAAACAAATCTATGCAGTTTTTACATGTGGATTTAGCTGGCAACAATCTAGCAATATAATTGTCACAGAGTTGTGCTGGTAATTTTCAGATTTGTTCTGCATCAGTAATACTTCTATTTCTGAAAAGGAAAAAACATGAGAAGATGGAAGATATCAAACAGAAACAACTACAATTTTATTATTGCTGCATCTAAAATCATTCAGTTTATGACACGACTGGGTGCTGAGGCCTCTACATGCAAATTATCCTGATATCTAGGTCACAAGATGCTTCAATGTGATTTCTAATTAACAAGCACGAATTACCATTCCAATCAAATATGTCATAAAATTGCTGATAGTGAACTTAACTAACCTTTATCAATATGGCAAGAAATTCCAAAGATAAAATCTAGATATTTATGCTGTCCACAAGCTGTGCTAACAAGAGACGTCATTCCTCACACCCACCATGCTCACAACCTCTTTCAGTTGCAGCTGTCCAGCTCAATGAGGCTTTTAATTGTTGTGCAGGTGGAGATCAGGTTAAGGTGAGCAGGCTATTTTGATTAGATACATTTCTATAACAGTGCAGTAACTGCATGGAAACAAATAGATTCTCACCAAGCAATAGCAGCTTTACATTCTAACATATTGATATAAGACAAGAATTGCGAACAAAAGTATTTTTTTATTGATGCAGCAGGACAGATCTTTGTGTGGCCTTAATTAGGTCCAGCTACATCAAATTTTTTTTCAGATTGGTTTTTCCCTATAAAATCAGACGGTTTATTTTACCCTGCTCTCTTCCAAGTGAGCTGGTTATAGGCTGTTTGTCTGACTCAAACAGATTTTTTTACTATGTCATGAGTGTGTCCACTCTCCTTTTCCTCCCTCTCTTTCATTTCTAAAGAGAGCCTCACTATGAGGCAGATTCCTTTCACTTTGAGAGCCATGGAGTTTCCACCAATTCCTTGATTCACAGTATTGCTGATTTTACATTATAATCTCCATAAATTAGAGATATTACAATCAAGTACAAAAGTGGCATGCATTATTTGGTGTGTATGTGAAATTAGCATAAACGAATAATTTAATTTACTTAGCTTCACCATATCTCTGCAAATTAAAAAAAGACATCAACTAGTCTTCTCATCCATATCTTGTTTATGAGCCCATCTCTGTGGCTTAGAGTCACTCATAGTCAATGGAATTATGTACTATGAACATTGCCAGTAAAGCAAAATGTATTCCCTTCATTAGGATAAGTAAATAATATTACCAAAGTCGGGAAAAACCTCTCAGCATAGTCTAACTTGAGCCAGGTGTAAATACTGCCAAAGCAAGCTATGACTATCAAAATAATGTTCTCCAATGCTAGAGTCAAAGAACTGCTGCCTTAATAGGAAATTAGGGGAGAAGTTCTTTCCCTGCTGAAGACAATAGGAAATAGATAGAGACATTACTCAAAATGCATACTCAATATTGCTAAGCACAAGGTAAAGAAATGTACAGACAGAACAGCAGTAAGGGGGTAGAAGTATTCAGAGAATAGCAGGATGAAGGAAGACACTGAATAACTGCATTTTGGCTCACTTTCCCCTCACTTAAGGAAGCAGCTTTTCCCAGTACTCGCCTCTCTTTTTGCACATATGCATGATAGGGTCTCATTTTATGCAAGGAGAAGGTGAAGTGGGTCCCCTATTTCCCCTGAAATCATACTAAAATAATCTACACACAAAAGTCAGGCTCCTGGTTCTTCAAATGTAGATTCTGCACAGATATCAGTAGCTCCACAGAAAAAACAATTATGGTGAATCCAACCTTTTTCTCATTTTCTTCTCATATTTTAAACACACTTGGTCTCAGATCAGCCCTGAAGAAATTAATTGGCATACCACAGTAAGAAACCTTCCTTCATCTCCAACACTTTGACATTTCCACCCCCTGCTAGAAAGGAATAACTAAGCTGTGAAACTTGTACAAAGAGAAATCACCCCAGCAACTTGATAATTTACCCTGTGTTTCATGATACATCTAAAAAGATAATGAAGCCTGAAAACTTAAACCAACACCCCACCCTGGTGACTGGACTGGAAGGTGGCACTGAGCAATAGCCCTTCAGGACACTTAACAGTGCTCTTGTGCTGAGATTGATGCAGAGGTGCTCCAAACAAGTGCATTTTAAGCACAATTTTGTATCCTCAGAGATCAAATATTTTGCAATGCTAAATGACATTCAGAAGAGTTCAAAGAGCACAGGATAGTGTTGCCTACTTAACATTTTGCCTCCACTGTCAACTTCTTCCAACTACAAGTCTCCAAATATCCCTAATTCATTTTACTGCACAGGGGGTTAAGAGACTCAACAAGCATTTGGGACAATTTCATGGGACAAGGAAATGCTATATTTATAACAAAAATATTAGAGTTAGAATTATGATGTACTTAAAGAAACCATTCCTCCTTGGAAACTGATGGAGCACCTCCTTCTGGAGGCCATCTCTATCTTCATGGATGACACAGATATGATCAGGAGTAGTCAGCATAAATTCACTAAAAGTAAATAATCCTTGACCAATGTGATTGCCTTCTACACTGAAACAACTACCTGGATGGATGAGGGGAGAACAGTGGATATTGTCTACCTCCATCTCAAAAAGGTTTTAGACAGTGTCTCTCACATCCTCACAGGCAAACTCAGGAAGTCTGGACTGGATGAGTAGACAGTGACATGGATTGGGAACTAGCTGACTGGCACATCCCAGAGGGTCATAATCAGTGGCCCAGGGTCCAGTTGGAGGCCTGTCACTAGTGGTGACAGCCCAGTACTGTTTGATCTATTCTTCAATGACTTGGATGAAGGGGTGGATGCTGCCTTAGCAAGTTCACTGATGATTAAAAAAGCTGGAATGGCTGCTATCCCAGAGGGCTGTGCAGACCTTCAGAAGGACCTTGGCAGGTTGGAGAGATGGGCAGAGAAGAACAATCTGAAATTCAACAAAGGCAAATGCAGGGTCCTGCACCTGGAGAAGAGTAACTCCAGGCAGCAGGACAGGTTGGAGACTGACTTGCTGGAAAGCAGCTCTGCAGTGAAGGACATCGGGGTCCTGGTGGGTAACAAGCTGTCCATGAGCCAGCTGTGTGCCCTGGTGGCCAAGAAGGCCAAGGGTATCCTGTGATACCAGTAGCACTAGGAAGAACATTGCCAGCAGGTTGAGAGAGATGATCCTGCCCCTCTGCACAGCTCTGATGAGGCAAATAGGGAGTGCTGTGTCCAGTTCTGGGCTCCTCAGTGCAAGAGAGACATGGAGCTCCTGAAGCAGGTACAGCAGAGGGCAATAAATATGATGAGTGGACTGCAGCATCTCACTTATGAGGACAGGCTGAGGGAGCTGAGCCTATTCAGACTCAAGAAGAGATGACTGAGAGGGCACCTCATCGATGTTTGTAGGTATCTGAAGGGAGAATGTCAAAAGGATGGAGCCAGGCTCTTGGTGGTGTCAAGCAATAGGGCAAGAGGCAATGGGATGGAACTGATGCACAGAAAGTTCCACCTGAGTACAAGGAAGAACTTTACTGTGCAAGTGATCATGCTCTGGAGCAGATTGCCTGGAGAGGTTGTGGGGACTCCCTCACTGGAGATATTCAAGGACCATCTGGATGCAATCCTGTGCAATGTGCTCTAGGATGATCCTGATTGTGCAGGGAGGTTGGATCAGATGACCCCATCAGTGTTCCCTTCCAACCTGACCTATTCTGTGATTCTGTTGCCTGAGCAGCTCCAGAAAAGAAAAGGATTGCAAAAAAAAAAGCAAGAACCAGGCAGAATTTTGAGGATCCATGTGGAGGCATATACATGTTTGAGATCCCTAGACAGTTAGTGTTCTCCAGAAAGCAGTTCACTGCACTCAAGCAAAGCACCAGTGTACTTCAGATTCCCCTTCTGATGATATGAGGCAACCTCTGGCACAGAACTCAGGCTGCTCTTCCTTCTGCCTCCTAAGTTTGATGGTGCAAATACAGTTCCCACTTTCCAGCCTTTGCAGAGAATGTGCTATGCAATACTGAGATGAGACAAACACACACTCCCTGTGGAGTTTCACACTTAAATGTCACTCCTCGAAACTTTCTCTGCAGATACTGCTCCTGGTATCACTCAGCAGCACAGGCCAGATGCACTTTGAAGGGATCCAGGATCCAGCCCTTCTCTCCTTACTTACCTATTGGATGCACAACAAATGATCCAGGGTTTATCTTGTTCAGCATACAGAGCATCTCGGATCAGCAGGAGACACTGCCTTGGTTCCTACACTGCATACTATCTCCCATCACCCATCTAGTGGAATATTAAATTATTCATGAATGAAATAACAGTTTTCAGCATTAATAATTTACTGCTACACCAACAGGATGTGTAAGGTAAAATGTAACTGATATGGGAGTCTGAGCTTTGGCAGCTTTTATAATACTCATTCATCTAGTATTTTCCATCATTAATCCTTGTGCTTTGCTGACTAGAGCATTTGCTCAATGACAGGCATATTTCCCCACTGACATGGATCTGGTACATAGGTTCAGTACCTGCAAACAGAAAGCATATTTTTGTTTGTGGGACTTAATTTATTAAAGTGCTGATATCAGATTTTGCAAAGTCTTACTCTCAGGAGAAGTCACATGGACCTAAGTAGGTCTACTTGCTTAAAAAAAGCCTGCTGATATCAGTACAAGGTAGTGAGGATGGGTCTCAGGTAAGCATGTAATAATAATGCTATTAATAATAATTAATAATGTATTATCCAACTTCACAGTCCCAATGTCTTTCTTCTTAGAAAAATGAGAATGCTTTTCACTTTGGGGAGACCTGAACTAATTATATTTACTGAGGGCCTCATCAGAAAGCTGTAATTCACTGTGGCAACACACAGGCACTGAAGAGATGGAGGTGTGGGGAATTCCTCCAGACAGGCACCAGAGACAGGGGTGTTTGCTACACTCCTCCCTTAGTGGTACATTTGGCATTTCCTTGATCCAACCCCTCTAGCTATCCATGAGATGAAAGTAACAGGATCATGGGCAACGTACCTCCAAGTATATTCTATAAGATTAGGAAATTCAAGCACTTATTTCAAAATTAAGCCAAAAATCTAAAGAAAAAGGTTCTCCTCCTTGCTGTTTCTTCCTCGCCACAAGAAAAACTGGAAAATCACTCTGATAATCTTAAGTTCCTGCTTTGCCTAAGCACCAATGCAAGGCTTGATTTGCAGATCAACAGACACACAACAATTCATCTAACTCAGAGCAAACATCAGAGTTGAACTGAGTGGGATGGCATGTCATCCCACATCTCATCAGTGTTAAACCTGATGATATCCCCCTCCTCTGTTGTATCTAGTTTACAGCCCTATCAATAGGCACCGCCAGCCCTTGATTAAAGACCCTCTTCCTCCTTTGATAGAGCCAAATCCTCTCCAAATTCAACAAGTATGGTGCCATGTAGACCATCCCATTATGAAAGAAAGCAAAAATTTTGGTGGTGACACCAAACATGGAGCCATGTTTTAATACACTGGGTCTGTCTGTTTCTTTCAGTGTCACTACCTCCATCTGGAAGAATAGAGGAAAAAATAACCTGTGCCCCTGATTCTCTCACCAACCACCCCAAGTCCTTGAACTCTCTTTTGATGGCCTTTGGTCTATGCTTTGCAACTTCATCACCACCCACATGGAGCACCAGCCCACATGTTATAGTTCAAAGGTCAAATGAGCTTAGGAGGTTTCCTGGCAACATCCCTAACCCAGGCACCAGAGAGGCAGAAGACTTCCCTGATGGGAGGGTCCTTTCTGCATACTGGACCCTCTGTTCCCCTTAGAAGGGAATTGCCTAACACTACAATCCTTCTTTTCTTCTTTGTGCAACTGGTCTTGATAGAAGGTGTAGGCCTTTCTGGCCTTGACAACACCTCTGGTGGAGAAGGACCTTCATCCTCATCATCCATTGTCTTGCCACATCCAGAGCCTCATACCTATTGTACAGAGGCAACTGGGAGGGTGAGGTGGGCAAGGAGGGTCTGTAGCCTGTTGCCCTGAGCAATTGGCTTGCCTCCATTCACCCTTTCCTCCTGATCTACTGCCTTCAGCCTGGCAGAGGGAAGATACAGGACACTCATGGTCCATGTTTCTTTCTGGTCTCTGCTCCTGTCTCAAGGAGGCCAGAGCATGGTTCCACTGGCCTATCTCCTCCTCAGAGTCCCTGATATTTCACAATCTTTCTACCTCAGCTTTTAGCTCTGCGACTAGGCTGGGTAGATTATTCAGCCTGGTCACACAGCTTTCATTTCTACTGCTGTCCAACACCAGTGCCAGGCTCTGGCACTCCTTATAACTGGAGACCTGGATGGCTGCATGTTTTCATGCGGGCCCCCAGAACTTACCATAGCCACTGCGGCTGCCATCACTGTCATTGCTTGTCTCGATGGCTGACATAAATAAATCAAGTAAACTTGTTTCAGGATGAACTCCCACACAGATGATATTTAAACATCTTGTTAAAAAAAATATCAGCGGACAGGAAATAGAGGAAAAACAGTATTTCCACCTAAATTCAATTACATGGTGATTTATTATTTAATTTACCAAGTGAAGACCTGAATATCAGAATACATTTAAAGACCTGGTTCATAGTTATTAGATCTCTACTTTCTGGTAGCAGCCATATTATTTGAAAAATGTTGAGTAACAAATTGAACACATGATTTTTTTATTGAAAGCTGGGCAAAGTCCTAACAAGTCTTATTAACTTGGCATACTGAGCACTCTCACAGACTTACAACATGCCAGAAAACGTCATGATTTTCACTCATTTGCTTGCATTTGCAATGATTTGGCTGAGCTTTCCTGCAGAAACAGTTTTCAACCTCCAGCTTGCTCCAGAGTCATTCCTGGATGAAAACTCACAAGTTTGCTCATTTCTCTACCCTTGCCTGTTCATTTTACTGGGTGATCTGCAACAGGCCACATTTTTCAAAAGCAGAAGACAGAAGCTATTTGCTTTCCAAGACACCTGTACACTAGCTCTGGGTTTGCCAGTTGCCTGTTGCATCATGTTGGTCCAGTCACTGCTCCAGTTCTGCCATCCTGTGAACTCTCTGGCTGAGGACCAGTCCCTTACACAATCAATAGCATAATAGAGCCTTGATATTTATTGGAGCTGCCAGCTGCCATGCTTAACAGCAATAATCAGAACAAATAAGAAGTATTACATGGGGTTTGCAGTGCAGGGAAGGCTTTTTCTGTACTGCACAGTGTGTCAGCATCAGTGCAGTAACCACCAGTACTTAAAGGCACAGAAGGAACACATTCATTAACAAGATCCCACTTGATGCTGTTGCTCTTTTTGCTGTAATCACACTCTAATGATATTGAGTATTTTAGAGCATGTTACTGGGAAGAATAAACAAAAATAATGCAACTATTCTGACTCAGTGGAAAATTGCTGCTGCTTCAAACCAAAACTACAAACAAGTAACGCTGTCAGTTCAATTGCACTTTCCTTGCTGGACTAGTACTGCAGAGTGCTCCTCCTCTGGGTGGTGATTGGGTAGTTTCTTGCTGGAAGTTTCTCACTTACAGCACTCTGCAGATTCCCCACTGGTACAGCCAAGCACAGGCATTTTGCAAAAGGAAAAAAAAAAAAAAGTATGCTTTTTTTTAAAGACATGTTAAGGAAGCCAAACTTTTAGAGAGCTTGTGATGCATACAGCTTATCAGTAAATAATGCATTTTTCTCTGCAAACTTTTTCCCAGGGAACGAAACCTAACGCACCTATTGCTTAAGACACATAAACAATGAAACCAACAACCTACATGGAGGAACATGCACTTGTCAGAGAACTAAGTAATGAAATAGACACCTGGACCCCAATTCAGTCATACAGTTAAGCTTTATAGTATCAGCATCTATCTCCCACAATTCCCTCTTTGATTGCCATATTAAACGAATTTGAAAATTGCTTCTTAAAACCAGTAAATATTCAACACAATCTTAATGTCAGGGACAGACTATTTCCTTTTGGTTTTAGCTAAACAAGGCCCATTTTGCACAATCAAGTTTTCTCAAGGCTTCTGATTCAACCTTTTGGACAATTCATACAGAAGCATGACTGAAGAAGTGTATTAACCCATATTTGCACTAAGACCTTGATACAAAATTCTTAGCTGTCATAATGCTGCTCCTGGCATGCGTTAGCCACACTGCAGACCCATGTGTCCTTAAGGATGTGTATTTCCATCCTTAAATGGCTAGTACAAGCACTTGGGACTTCATATCCATACCAGAGCTCAGTACTGGCTAGCTACCTGGGCACTAGAAATGAGTTTTCCAGAGCAGATTAAATCCCATTTTAAATAAAGAGAATAAGTGGAATTTGTGAAGCCAAACAAGCTGTTGTGCAGATGTAGAAACACACAGACCTCACCAGTGTGGTGTTAGTGCAGATGCCAGAGTCCCGCTATGCACAGTGGTGGTAAGGATGGTGTATCCACACTGGTGGCCAAGCAGAAATTTCCAAGGTGATATGCCAGCTCTTCCAAAAGAGTGAGTTTGAAACAAATTTGGATGTGTCTATATGAGCTCAGAGAACAAGGCAGAACTGGTATAGTGAGATGTCAAAGAGTTTAGTGGGCCTATGGCAGGTGCACTAGAGAAATACATCAAGTCCCTCAGAAAGAAACCACAAGTAGTTATGGTGTTTCAGGGGTGGTTTCACAGCATCACTAGCACCTATGTGGTGGAGCAAATGTACTTATGAGTACAAACAACAGAGCAGGCAAATGCATTACAAAATGCTGCAAGCAGCTGATGAAGTAAAATTTTGTGAAGACTAATCACAGCATTGCAGTCATACATCCTTTTGTTTGTTAATGTAGCTGTATTCTTAAGAATGTTTGTTTTATTTTGCTAAGTGCTCACTGCTTACAAACACCTACCTGACAGCTCTACCAGAGACCAACCCTTACTCAAATTTGTCCTTTTAACACTTTTTTAAGAACAAATGTCTTTCTCAAATTACTTGCTTGTGGATTCTCCATTATCTGAGCAGACCCTCTGAGGCTGTGCAAAACCTCTGCCTCAGAAAAGGTCTGATTTATCTCAAGGCATGGGCCAGAGCTTGATTTAATCATAGTTATCCTTCCTATATCTTTGCAATGCTACAACTTTAAGCCTTTCTTAACTTAATTCCTTTGGGAAATGTTAATTCGTTCACACTTTTGATCACTTTCTCCTGCCTACTTCCCCTCTCACCAGCTGTGGAAGATGTTATACTCCCAGCTGAGAGTCTGTAGAACAAAGGTGTATCCAGCCCTGTTGTCTGATCCAAGGAGTTTCTGGTATCTTTAATAATGCAGAATAATATTCTCCTCACAGTTTTTAAAAAAAAAGCCAAGATAAACAGTTTAAAAGAAAATACTATGATTTAATTCTCTCCGCTTAAAAGATAAATTTTAAAATGAGGTGATCTTCTAGAATTCACTCTGACATGATTCTAAAGCTCTGGGATGCTCCAGAGTGCAATATACACCTAAAAGGGATATTTGAAAGATAAGGAAATAAATTCTGCCATCAGGCAATGGAGACAGACTCCAGGAACCATTAAAAAGTTTTGTCAATCCATTCTACAAATAGACACCCTATATAGGCAGTTCTCTTTATCAAGTACATTTCAGGAATAATAAACTGGTAAAATACCAGATAGTATGTAAAGTGAATTGATCATGATGTCCGAGTGCCAATATAAGAAGCAAATTACCCGAAGTAGAAGATTTTTTTAATTCCCCAGGAAGGTCATAACATCATGTGTAACTGGAACTGAAGTGAGAAGAACAGAAAGTAACATAAGGTCAATTTTAGTTGCATATATTTAGCAGATGGGACAGTTAATCTTCAGAATCAGCATAGAGAAACAATTTGGGTGGGGCTAATGTTCTGCATGGTCCTAAACACTGTTGCTCTATGAGGCAGCAACTGGAAAAAAGCTTCAGACAGGTACAGTAGGACAGTGATGGATGTTCCACGATGAATACTTGTGTGGGAGGCCACGTATGAGGCTGACCAGAACAGCCTCTGCATCTGTAAAACTATTTCAGTTGCAGTTTGTGATAACCAGTTATGGTGAGATTAAGTGCCTAACTAAGCCCTGTATCCCCCAAAACTGTAAGCTGACCTCATACACTATAGCTTATTTACCTTCTGCTCTTCCTAGTTATCCCTCCTTCAGCTTCATTCATCTCCCTGGGGAGACAGTTCCCCACTTGTAGAATCGACATGATCGTTCCCAGCCTGAGAGGCTGCTGACGACTGGATACCTGCAGTGTGTGATAAGGTATGATGGAGTACCCTGAAAAAAGCACCACAAACTCTGCCGAAAAGAGCTCTGCCTAACTAGATGAGAGGATTAGGTGCTGGGGGGGAAATCCCAGGCAGAGAGAGCTTAAAGTAGCTTGCTCAGTCTTATGCAACAGAGCAAAACAGGGTAGATTCTGCCCACTTTTAGCTTCACTTCTCATCCATCACAGAAACATTTCTTGAATAAAAAAGGGTCTTTTAAAATTATTTTAGTATAAAGACCAAACTAGGGACAAGAAAAAACAGCTGCAGTTCTGACAGCTTATCTCAGCTGACAATCTGACCTGTTCATCTCCTGTAGCATGGATAATCAATTTTCCCCACATCAAAATGTGTTGGCAGTTAATAGCAGCACTCTTTCTTTGTTAATTAAGAATGAAATGTGCCACAGATCATAATTATTTTTGAAAAATGTCTATGATAATTTAGCATATGAACAGACAGAACATTTTATCATTATTTTAAGAAAAATACAGAGCTTGTGTTCTTGGAAAAAACCTCTCTATCTTCTAAGATTTTAAAAGCAAAAGAAGAGAGATCAGATTCAACAACAGTATGGTATTTTAGGAGAGATGAGTAAAAGGACCTTTTTTTGTTAATTCATTAAAATCTGCCCTGTGATCTTATCTCAGTACACCAAGGCCTGGAGTGCAGAAGTAGTGTAATAATTGGGTTGTGTGTGCAGCATATGCTTTTTAATGAATCCATGATGCACGTATTTCACTGCATCCAGAGCAGGAATGTGCGACTTCAACACATTTTGGCATTTTTTTTTTCTAACATTTTCTAGATATTTACAAAAGTACATAACAAGGTGTTACATTTGCCACAGGACAATATAGGTGCAACCGCTCCGGTATTTCATGTTTTTTGTTAAGAGTTTGTTCTTTGAGGAAAACAGAAAATTGCACAAAAATAGCCTCAACCCTCTCAATGCACCTCAGCAGAGAGCCATCCTGCTTACTGCAGTGTTGAACTCCAGCTAGCTGAAACAAATACTTCTTTGTCCATCTGCTTAATCCCCGAAGGGCAGCAGCCAGGTCAAGATCAACAGACACTCCCTGCTCCCTTATTACTATTGTTTTTCATATGACCTTTAAAAGCAAACCAACATGACACAGTGCACTCACAGAACAAACCCTGAAAACACACACACAAACAGAACCAATGCTCCCCAACCCATGCCCCAACATACAATGACCACATCTCCCTCTGGATACCACTTGAATAACAACAAGCCCCTCAGACTGCCAGGCAGATGCTCTTATCTGCTCTAACTCCCCCAGGAAAGGAGAATCACTAAAGTAAGCACCAGTAAGCACCAGACTGCCAAAAAGCCAACCTGAAAAAAGAGAAGGAGAGGTCTTCTCTGCAAAGTGCTCACACATCTAACACTGGTTAGACAAACTGTCTGGATTTCTCCATTTAGTCTACACTACTAATAACTCCAGCAATATATTTATAGCACTATAACTCAGTGAGCATGCTTCAGCTCTGTGCATGAATCTACAGCTTATTCATTTCTAGATGTTTGTAATAGTGGATTACCTTTTTACTCCCCTAGGTCTAATTCTTGAGGTGAAAAGTTGTTACAAAAATCACTTGCAAACTAGTACAGGTTCATCAGAAATCTGCATTTGCTAATGATGTTTAACAGACCACAGTGATTGCTGTCCAGAATTCTTCAAAGAAGCAAAACAAACATCTAAATTATAACTTTATAACATCTGCTTCCTCTAGGGGAGGATTTGTATGAGGTTTGACAGATGTGAGAGCTCTGAAGAATGGCTGTTACAAATGAGCCAGCTCCCAGAGTCTTGGAAAACATAGCCAATCTCAGCTTATTGAAATGAGCTCCAACCCGAGGCAGAAATAACACACAGCTGTTCCTTCTGACTGCTGTTCAGGAGAGGGATGGTATCTTGTGACGGTATTAATAGATCTCATTTTCCAGGTGGTATGCAGAGTAAAAGAGAGCCCACCATTTCATCATATTTCATGTTATTTATAGTGTATTAAAAAACCAAACCAAAAAAACCCCAAAACAAACCCACAAGATAGCCAGTGTAGCAATGATAGTGCTCAACAAAACAATCAAAAAGTAGCCAAGTCCATACACTAGCTTTTCACTCAAAACATGATTTTGAGCATACCACAGAAGGAACTTTTAGGGTCATACTGTCTTCAGAGAAGTGAATTACAGTTCTGTGACTACAACTCTTCTATTCAACACAATTCTTATTACAACTTGTGGTGAACTTTATTTGCTAAGCCCAATGCAAAGAAAATTTAGTGTAACACATCAGCAATCCCTTTCAACAATAATTTTAAATCTGTCTCTACACCCTATTCCCAAGACATTCCTCTAATTCAAGAAATAGCTCCCTTCTGGAGAGACTGAAGGGAAGAGAAAATTCTACGCTTACCACAAGTCCTGCAAAAAAAGAGCAAAACCAGAAATTATGCACCTTTTTAAATTTGTTGAGGTGGTAATTTGTTCTTTTTTTTTTCCCTTTGTTTTAACAGAACTAGTAAGAAGTTGTATCAGGGCTCCTATTTGTTAGTACATCCTGTCCAATAAACACCACGATTGAAAGAATAGTGTCATAAAGCTTTACAGCTGGGAAAGAAAACAGGAAGAGCAGACACTTTTTTATGGCCAAAGAAGGCACACAAAGCCAGTGATGGGCAGCCTGCTGCCACAGACTCATCACCTCAATTAATGCTGCACAGATCCCCTCTCAAACCTTTGCAGTTTCATTACTGTTTTGGGCCATGGGAGGACAAGCAGCTGGGACTTGGGCTCGTCTCTGCAGGACTACATCTCCAGGGCCAGCTGTTGACTCCTTTCCTGGAAGAGATGGACAAGGTCTGGACGAATCTGTCTTACCAGTCTCCTGTGGAAAGGTGAGCAGAGTCAACTTTCTCAGGCAGTAGGAGTGAGGGTGTTTGCTGGCTATGTGTTAAGCTGTACGTTTTAACACTGCTGCTGGTTTGGGGAAGGGAGTTTGACCACATAACTGCTTTTTCCCCTGTGTGGAAAAGCCTGCCCATACAATTGCTTCCATTCAGTTTTGGGTCAAGCTGTGCACAAATCACATGCAGGGTATAAAACCAAAACCACATCTGTTTCTCATACAGCAGTTCCCACACAGCTCTGCATCCTTCTGGCCTCACAGTTCATAATCTCTAATAAATTCAGTCTGTATCTGACAGGATAAATTCTAATTAACATCTTGTGCTTTCCCTTCTGAGATCCCATAGGGAATAACATACATTACATGCCAACCTTAATGGTACTTTTCCTTGTGCCCAGCCTCTGGCACACAGAGAAACAAAGACCAACTATCCAATGCAAAACGGAGCGTCGGCACAACTTGCAGAATTTGATGGCTGTAAGTGGTGAATAACTTCCATCAGTGCTCAAACTGACAGAATGCTTATCAGCTGCCAAACTGAAAAGTTTGATCAGCTCTCAGCACCAGTGCAGCATGCACTTGCTCCAGTATGTGTTGGGAAAAATGTGGTGCCCACACAAATGCATATCTATTGCCTACCACCTAGCCAGGAGAGAGAATATAATTCGCAGCTATTCAGAATAGTATAATATCTGTTTGAATTTCTTCATTTTGCTCAGTTTCCCTTAAGCTACCTTTACCAAAGTGGCTCAAAATGAAGGATATTTAATCCCCTTGTTTCAGAGATGCACTATCATGGACGAACAAACTTCCAATGCAGATAAACTTGCTACGTTGTAAAGCTCACACTGTTGTACAAGAGGCACTGAACATACAATTGGTGTGCCAAGGCTGGGGTATATTATCACATATCCACAATAAAGTTCCAGGTGACACGTAGAATACATAAGATCTGAATGAATAGCACATACATTACACAGCTGATACAGTACTTCAGGATATGGAGGCGAGTTGCCTAAACGCTTTATCATTAAGACTCTCTTTCCAATCACCTACCGTTTACAACTTTGATCTGTTGAAAAAGAAAACAAACAGCTCACTGTGAAAACCATGTGGAGCTCAAACTGCTTATTATTAGGATGAAGACCTCTGACTCAGAGGCTATATGCTACAAGCTGAATAACTGATCTTTACAACTACTGATTAGCCCTCCTCCAATATGGGGAGACTTGTCAAATCAAGGTGCCATAGAGCCTTCCTAAATAAGCAGTCATAAGAGTCATCCAAAAAAGTAAAAGTACTTTCCTGTAGAGTATCTTATCCCTCACAAGTTATCAAGCATAACCTGAGAAAATTAAGGGCAGAACATGTTATTGTCCAAGATGATCTAAGACAGCAGATTGGAAGCAGGTGCAGACAGAACCTGAAGATGAGGGTTTATTTTCCAAAGCACTCTGAGAGCTTCTCTTTAACTATATTCCATAGTAACCTTTCCCCAAAAGAAAGGCTTTATTCACCTGTTACTGGAACTGAAATCACCCATGACCAAGACAGCAATTCAGAAGTGAAATCCTTGCTACAAAAGTGCACCACTTGCAAAGTCAGCATGTTACAGCTACTTTAAGGGGTAATGGACTTCCTAAACCCAAAATTGAACTCCTAAATTAATTCTTGAGCAGTTAAGTTTTCTAGAGGAATGAGCGTCAGCACATCCTGGGGGAGTTCATCTCCAAGTCGCAAAGCACAGAAGTCCACAGATGGAGTAGAGGTAATCCCTCCATTATCTGTATTATGCTAGAAAGCTGTTGTCCCTTTATCAGATCACCCAGAGATAGACAGTCATGTGGAGCTGATTCTGAACTGGGAACATGTAAGTGAGAAGGCTGCAAGGATCATAGGAGTCTCGGGGAAATGTAGAATTACACACAGAACGGACTGGAATGACAGTTTTCTTGCATCATGAACACTTCTGAACTACAGAGCCACTCCTCCTCCTTTCTGTAGTCCACCAGAAAGCAATATTTTGCTTTGAGGGGAAGAGCTTAATGTCTGAGCAAAAAATACCACACCTTTTCTTTAATTTTGTTTTCCCAGAATACGGCAAAAATGAAGGGTTTAACAAGAAGATGAGGAACAGCAGCACCGTAACATCTGGTTCCCAGTCCTACAGCTGGTTCTCAGATGCAGGAAGCAGAAGCCTCCTGCGGAGATACATAAGCATCTGTATGCTACTAGTGGCTTTTTATTTTTCAATTATTCTATAAATGAGGGGAAAACAAGAATTTAGCACTAGCCGAGAATGGATTTTTTTCCTGATCACAGTCTTGTAATCTGTAGGATGGACAAGTCTTGTTACCTGCATTTAGAGCCAATGCCATTTAATCAACAAGAATTTGATAACAAAATGTTTCTAGATCATTTCCCCACTCTCCCTCCCTGTTTGATATAAACAACAAAATCAAAGTATGCACTGATGATATTACCTAGAGACAATCCAGCACACTGAGCATAGAGCAACTTCTACTATATGGTGAACTGGAAAAAGACAAACACTTCAAACCAATAACACCAGGAGACAAATAACTTCTGAAACAGCTGTAATAGGACAGAAAAAGGAGAGGCTGCTAAGAGGGATTGATTAATATTAGCAACCTCAGTGCTGAGTGACTGGGAAGATCTTGAAAACATTAAGTGAAGATGTTGAACTGTATCACTTCTCAGGTCATGTACAAAGAGAAATGAAACTAATAATTCAGAATATATTTGCGCCAGGATGGTGATGGTTTCAGATCCATGGATACAAGTCTCAGGGGGATCTGAGAGTTTTGATCTGTAGTTCAAATCAATGGTTGAGAAACAGTGCTCAGATGTTCTCTGCTCAGCGATTAAAGGATTAACAGAACAGGGCAGCAGCTTTCAACCCCTAAAAAGTTCTGAATCTGTGTTTGTCCATGCTGAGCTTTTAGAGCTGCCCAAGCAGGAGATCATTTGAATAGGATTTTCAAAGGCATACAGAACATGCCTAGATCCTTTCCATATTATAAAGTAAATGAAAACCACACATTTCCTGAAATTAAATCTTGATCCTCCAGTAAGCTCAAGGAGAGAACAGATGTTCTCTCCAATTTCACCAGTGTGTGGTTGACAGGGGAGACAGGGCTTAAGCAGGTAAAGGCTGAAAAACAGGGAGTTCTGAGAAAGCTTCATCATCATCTGCAGGGCCTAGAGATGAGAAACAGGAGTGTCAGAATATCACCAGCAAGTGCTGTCACTAAGATTTCCTGAATGCTCAAACTTGAAAATAGTCTTAAATTAATGATTGACTGGATTAGATACTGGATTACCAAGTATTTGAAACCCAGTTTTGAAAGAAAGATTTATTCTGTGTTTGAAATGCATCTTGAATAAGCCATCTCTATTTTGTTGAAGCCATAATAATAATGTCCATAATTACTTGACATATCTCAATTTTCTATATGGCTAGCATGCTTTTCAACCCAGGAGCTGTCAGAATACATTAAGCCTGTTCTACACTCATCAAGTGTCCTGAATCTGGTCACAACAGCGCAGGCTGCTCCATAGGTAAAGCACAAAAATGAAATGATTGACAGCATAGAATAATCCATTTATGGGGGATGCAACTCTGCAGCACTTTTAGCCTGCCTACCTCCCAAAGCTTCTCAGCTAAGAACAGACATAGAGATTGTAATTTTCTCATTATCCATAAAGCTTCCTCCGCTTTTTTGCCCATGGTGCCTAGCATGTTAGCAGGCCCCCCGCAAAGGCACGATCTGTGTTTCCATCACACCTGCCCAATTTCAAAGACCCCAATCTTCTGATCTGTTTTCTTTTTGGACTTTGTATTTTTGCCTGACAGGTAGATTGAATTTTATTTTCTGTTTTAAATGTAAAGCCAATTAGGCAGTGGCAGATCAAACCAATCAACTGGCACTTCTTCAGCTTAGTATGCTAACTATAAAGCTCTCCTCCTATTCTTAAGCTCTGTCAACACTTTACAGCATCTTAAGAGCTTGATGCTACCTGGAAAATCCTTATAAATGTACTTTCTCATACTAAATTAAGGTAGAAGGTTTCTATCAAGGTTCTCAAGTAAATTTAATGCTTATTACTTTATATCAGCTCTTGTTTCTGTCACTGTTATTCAGCCATTCTCTGGAAAAGTTCACTGAACTTCCTTCAGAGCCATTTTTCTGCTGGAGGCAAACACAGACAAATACCTGGAAGCAGTAAGCCTTCTCCAGTGCTAATGGTCTCCTTGCCAGTTCGGAGCAGGTAAGCAGGCAAAGCAGCTGAGATACAGGAGGAGAGGTCAGACACAGCTCCACAGATGATGGGACCAATAGGTACCTCAGGCAGTGCCACCTTCTCTCCTTGGCATATCAGGCCAGATCTTGTGGCAAGAAGTTTGAGCATATGGGTTCAAAAGGTTGGCCACACACCACACCTGGTAGTGTCCTCTACTCTTAGAAAAGATAGGGAGACACCACACCACTACAATGCACAGAGCAAAGTGGTTTCTCAGCAGGAATAAAACCCTTTTACCCTATTCTATAACTCCGTATGTGGCAGAATAAAGACTGATAGTTGAAGTCTGACAGTTTAGACAAGAATACAGTACCAATTTACAGTGTGAGGACACAGCTATGAGAACAGCTTCCTTAGGTCTCTAGTGGGTTCTCTAGCACATTAGCTCTACCATAAAAAGCACGTCGGCAAGAAAAAAAAAGAACTAACTTCTAATCAAATTAGAAACAATGGTGAGCTTGCATGGTTATCATTGTTACTGTATTTTACATAATGCTAGATTAACTGTTTCCTCATGATCTAAAAACACACACATCCATGAAACTGGAAGGCTAAAAACTAATGCAAAGCACCACCAAGATGCACATTACTCCAAATCAAGCCTTAGTGGCCATAGTCACCTACTCGCAAGTCTACAAGGCTTGCTGCACCTCCATTCTGACTGCTTGTGCAAGGACTCTGTTGGATCCCAGGTGGCTGCTCAGCCAGGCTCCCAGCTTACCACACCCCTGACTCCCTGCCTAGCCCCAGCAATGCACAATCTGCACTTGCAACCCTTCCGGGTCAAGAGTGTATGCAGGCATACACACACTTTCCTCAGAAATTGGAAAAGGATAGTTTAATATTCCTTAAAAATCATGTTGAGCACATGTTTCCGAAGAGATGAAAGCCACAACCAAATAGTGCATGGATACTTTCAGCAAAATTGTTTTAAATGTTGAGAGTTATGGCTCCCAGGTCTGAATCGTTACTTCGTGATTAAACAAATGCATCACTGAGCTTGTATGCTATTTGGTTAACACTGGATCCACAGCACAGAAATTGAAATTAGACTCACAGTTTGAGGAGAGAAGGAAAATACTAATTTTGTAAGCTAAAGTTATGCCAGCCATCCAAAGCTGTTAAGCGCTGTGGATCTCAAAAATGGTGTTTTTGGCACCAATGCAAACAAATGTAAACTGAGTAAAGACTATATGAAAACAGCATGATGAAATTTAAATAGCAGTAAATAATGTTTTCGCTCAACGGGTATTTAATTTAGAAGATACTATTTAAGTTACTAACTACTGTAGCATTTGCAACTAGACAAAGGAGATAATTCATGGGCATTTTTCTTTATGGGCCAGGATATGTAAGTATAAATACTACTGACATTTTGCTGCTACAGAGAATTTGCTATCACCATCTAATCATCAAAATAATACACAAAGTAGCATATATCAGGTGCATGATAACATGGAATGTTACCTTTAGCAACATAAGTTGAGAATGAGCCACAAATCCCAGAAGTTATAGACATAACCCACATGACTATAATAAATCCTTCCTACTTTAACTAGAAAGAATTGATGACAATTTTCTGACACAGGTAGTGGAGGAACCCACATGGAATACTGTGCTGCTTGACCTCATACTAACAAACAGGCAAGGCCTTGTTGGAGATGTGAAGGCTGGGAGCAGCCTTGGCTGCAGTGACCATGAGATTGTGGAGTTCACTGTCCAGTGAGGAAGAAGCCCAGCAGTAAGTGAGATTACAACCATGGACTTCAGGAGAGCTAACTTTAGTCTCTTCTTGGAAGAATCTCATTGGAACAGGTCCTGCAGGGAAGCAGGGTCCAAGAGAGTTGGTTGATATTCAAGGATCACTTTCTCCAGGCTCAAGAATGATGCATCTGGATGAGCAAGAAAGCGGGCAAAGGGAGCAAGAGACACGTGCGGATGAATAAAGATCTCCTGCCATTACTCAAGTGTAAGCAGGAAATACACAGGAGATGGAAGCAAAGTCAAGCCACTTGGAATGAATGGAGAGAAGTTTTAAAGCAAGTAGAAATGAGACAGGGAAGGCCAAGGCCAATCTAGAATTAAATCTGGCCAAGGATGTCAAAAATGAGAAGGGGTTCTTCAAATAGAACAATAACAAAAGGGAAAACTAAGGATAATGTGGACCTGTTATTAAACGGAGGGGGAACCCTGGTAACAGAGGATGCAGAGAAAGCCTGATGGGATGCATCTACAAGTGCTGAGAGAGCTGGTGGACAACAAAGCAAGGCAGCTCATTATCATCTTTGAAAGGTTGTGTTGCTCAGAAGAGGTGCCTGAGGACTGGAACAAAGGAAATGTCGCTCCAGTCTTCAAATAGACCAAGAAGGAGGACTCAGGGAACTAATGGCCAGTCAGCTCCATCACCTTTCCAGATAAGCCTCATTCTGGAGGCTTTTTCTATCTACATGGATGGCAAGAAGGTGATCTGCCCCTCTACTCAGCTCTAGTGAGGCCCTATCTGCGGTGCTGTGTTCAGTTCTGGGCTTCTCAGGACAAGAGAGACATGGAGCTCCTGGAATGGGTCCAGTGGAGGTGCCAAAGATGATTAAAGGATCAAAGTATCTCTCTTATGAGGGAAGGCTGAGGGAGCTGGGCCCTTTCAGCCTCGAGATGAGACGACTGAGAGGGAAGCTCATCAATGTGTGTATGTATCTGAAGGAAGAGTGTCAAGAGATAGACAGATCCAGGCTCTTCTTGGTGGCGCCAAGCAATACGGCAAGAGGGAATGGGCAGAAACTGATGCACAGGAAGTTTCACCTGAATATGAGAAAAAAAATATCTTCCATGTGGATGACTATGCACTGGTACAGGCTGCCCAGAAAGTTGTAGTCCCTTCCAACTTTTTGCATCCTGTGATTCTTTGATTCTGTGAAATGTTGGGTCAACTCCCTTATAGTGCTACCCGTCAGCTAAATTTGCTCTGATTTCAAACCAGTCCTTCTGCTCTAGGGACTTTCCCATTGCTAAAGCAAGTCAATTCTTTACATTTTTTCACCAGCAAAATCCTCAGGCCTTGTGTGGCTAAATTTTGCTATATAGCCTGCCCCCCACAAGACCAGAACTGACAATGCTCTCTGCAATACAGCCAGGAGTGGCTGCCTGGCTATAACCTTAAGAGAGCATTGAAGGCTTTTAGATCTTGTGTGTCACAGCTTTTCTTCCTCCCATCACATTAATAATGCTCTCATTGCCATTCTTTTTGTATTTTATCTGCATATGATAACTTCTTCAAGTTGAAAGCTCCTCCTGTAATCACAGTATTTCATCCACGCTCACCTCGTAAATGTCTCATTTGCACTAATGTAGAAATGTGGCAACGTTGCCTAGTGACCAGCAGCATTCCCCTCCACTCTTTTCTCCCACAATGTGAGAGCTTTTGCCATGGCAAATAAGTGAGTATTTTAGTGTAATAGAATTAAGTTTTATTAGATGTCAGCTTCCCAATAACATTGGAGAGATCTATAAAATCGAACTCCACACATCTGCTTGCCAAATGACTTTCTAAGCCTCCTAATGTTTCCATTTATGCAATACAATCCTATTTTATATGTCATTTTACAGCTCTAGGAAAAACACTTTCCAGTCAAAACACATTCCAATGCACGTATTTGGCTTATATATACAGGGGACAGTCCAGTGTATATCCAAAGGATTGGCTCTTTTCCTACTCCAATCCCAAACAGTCATGGTCTCTATTTCACCTGTATCTTAACAGCTCTTCCATTACACAGTGAACAGTAAGTGCAGGAATTATGGAGTGAAGTTCTTTCATTTGTGATCTGCAGGTGGTGGTAATGGTCCCTTTGGCTTTAAAAATTTGTGTGTCAGATTGAAACAGAGAGAACGTAGGATGATGCACAGAGCAGGATGTCAGCTGCCGTGCTGCCAACACCCAGCTCACAAACCTTGGGCCTGGTTCCAAGAATACGCATAACAGGCTTAAAACCCAAGGATTTTAAATACAGAAAAGGAATGTGATGCCTGCTTGTTTTAGTTGCCTCCTGTCCTTTTCATGCTTCCCTCATCACATGTTTCTTCTGTCAGTAGATAGGAAGAGAGTAACACTTAAAAACATGCCATGATATATTTTCAAATAAAAGCTGCCAGTCTCACATAAAATTCCAGTTTCTGAGGTCTTTGAGAAAAACAAAGTACTGCGAATTTCAGTTAAATTCACCTGTAGACAACATGGCAGCAAATTTCTCTGCCATCCAGTTACAACTTTTCTGTGGCTCCACATGATACTGCAACATCTCAAAGCTTCTCAGAGGGAGATACCATCCTTCAGATGACTCTCCACTCTGTCTCCCTTGAAGCACTGCATTGACATCCCTGAAGCAGCCAACCAGCATCCAGAAGTTTCATCTGTATCAGGGACCAAAAGGAGATATCAAAACTTCCCTCCCTAGCAATGACAACTCAAATTCACAAAATAAATTCTGGCATTTTCCTTTGCTTTCTAGAGCAGACTCAAATATTGACTTAAATACGGCTGCATGAGATATTCTCAGCCAAAATGAACAGAAGATTAAATGTGCGAAGAATGAAGATAAAATTCTGTAAGAGGACCCAAGAGTAGCAACAGGTCCCTTCACATACCATGTTGTCTAATGTTAAGATCATTAAAACCCTTGAATGCTGCCATAGACAAACACTCTCTCTTGTGGAAAAGAAATATTACCTCTCTTGTAAGGAAACAAGAGAACAACCTTAAAAAAAAAAATAAAATGGAAGAAATTCAACCTTTGGGATCTGATTATGAAGTTATATTTACTCCATCCCTTTCTGAACAGGGATTTGGTTTAATGTTTTAAAAGGCTCCAATTCCCAGTTTCATAAAGACTTTTATTTTTTAATATAACTGGCTTCTAATTCAGTTGAGCATATCCAAAAAGTTCACAGTTAAGTAGAAACCATATAAATATTGTTCAGCTTCCAGCAAGCCTCACTGCAGCTGGCAAGGGTAACAACGATAGTTCAGCTTCGGACCAGCCAAGAGGAAGGACAGAAAAAGCAAGTGAATTAAGGGAGAAATTTCAAAGAGAGGGATGAAAGGTTTTGCTGGACATTATTAGAGTACGGACAAAAAGGAAGGACTTTCAGACTACCTGGAAGAGTATACATAGCACAAGTACATAGGAAAAGATACCAGCTGATGTGCCTTAGGCTCTGAACGAGTAAGCTTTCCTGCTATTAGATTTCATTCATGCTAGGGGAATCTGGATTTTTTTCCACCCGTTTATAAATGAGCAAAATTCTTCCACCTAGAAAGAGCATCAGGGGTAGAACTGTTGAACTGCATTTCTATCTTCTGAGTTGTCTACAACAGTGATAGCTGGAATAAAATTATGCTATGGGTTGCACATTTATGGTCTCAGATTTTATTAAAAAGTGGTGGATAACGTTCTTTATAAAGCCTTGCTTGGGTGTTACTTATGAATACCAAGAGGTCAGATTCATAAAGTAAATTAGGGATTATGGTTCTTTTTGGCTCTAAGGAGCTCCTTATGTCACTGAGTATAAGGGGAGGGAGGAGAAGACATGCTGAAGTAATGTATCAGATATGTACCATCAAGTTTTTGCTTCTTACTTGAAGCTTTCTCCCATCTTTCTCCCCATTTAGCCTTCTGCCTTGTCTAGTATTCTCAGATGGCTGCTTTGAGCAATTCAGTTGCTTTCTATAAAAAGAGACTGACACCAGGTCCTTGAGCTCTTATATTGACCAAGAAACATAACTTCATTTCCTACTTCCTCTATCCAGAGGAAAGGCTGGCATCTGAAACGCCGCCAGCTCAGTCAGAAAGTCAATGAACGCACAGAACTTGGCAGACATTCCATGTATGGATATACAGCACAATAATTATCTACCCTATACCAGGGCTCCACGCATGCCAAGGGATCATGCCTTTCTAGTTCAGGACCTGGAGACCACAG
This sequence comes from Cephalopterus ornatus, assembly GCA_013396775.1. Classification (NCBI taxonomy): domain Eukaryota; kingdom Metazoa; phylum Chordata; class Aves; order Passeriformes; family Cotingidae; genus Cephalopterus; species Cephalopterus ornatus. The sequence continues at coordinate 225,687 of VZRE01007118.1, forward strand.
ACCTCCAGGCATTTGGTTGGGAAATGGAAGTAGGTTATTACTCTTGAGAAACACGAGGAAGTCCAATTCCATCTGTGCTGCTACCCCTACACCACATGCATTATCTCACCAGATACAGACTCCCACATCACCCAAGGCAAACCGGCATTAGCTGTCTCACATGAGTGCAGCTAAAACAGCATCTGTAAAGTGCTCTGTACATACGCCCTGTGCCTGTAGGAAAGCAGAGAACAGACACTCTGAGGACCCCTCTGGGTCTACTGCATTGCCGCTTGTGGGAACAGGAATCTTTCCAGCCATTTCCTCCTCCTGAAGCATTTATAACACTATGAGTTGCTTTGCTAGTGAAGAAACAGAAATGAAGCACTAAGTTTCTGGCTTTAGAGAGGTATGTACCCCCAGCCCAAGTTTCCCTTACATCCAGCTTCTCTTTTCATTTATGCTCTGCACTGCACTGCACTGGCACAGTCTCCACACCTCTCAACCCAGTATGGAATACCCCACATTGCCATCTTGCCTAAGTGCTTTATGTGTTTTTAAAAATATCACCACGTTCTGCTAGTTCAAAAGTCACTAAGTCAATCTCAAGAAGAGAGAAATAAAGGAATTACCTGAAATCAGCGACAAAATGAAACTTCTGTGTCTGGTTGCCATCTGTAATTTTTTTTAAGCATATAATTTGCATTACTGACAACAAAGCTCTTATGGAGTCCTTAAATAACATGCATAAAACTCATGGGAAGGTAGAAGGAAGCTGAAAGCCAAAAACCTATTGAGAAAAATAAAATGGGCTACTGAGAAAACAGAGCAGTGTAGACAGAAAAATTTGAGAAAAAATAAAAATAAAAAGCTTCTGAGGAAGTGGTGCCCCTGATACGGGGAGAACTTGCAATGCTACTAGATCAGTTTTCTTTGTCTCCTTTTTAAAAACAGGCATGGTAGGTGTTGCAGGTATGGAATAGAAATACCATATTGTTCTTCAAAGCCCAAGTGCCACCCCAGCAAATCAAATCTTTTCAAGTCAGCAGAAAAGTGTGTCTGATAAAATACTGACAAGTCTGGGCAGCACAACCTGGACCAGTATGATGGAAAAAAAATAGGTAAGGGCATGCCATGGGAGTCGAGCTGGGTTGGAAGCAAGGGAACTAAAGCTTGGACTGTTTCACAGGAAAGAAATTATTAAGAAGCTTCCCAAAGGCAGAACTAGATACCCATGACATGCATTATTTAAACACGAAGGGGAAGAAAGCATCAGTTAGCTATAACATAAAGGATATTTATACACTTGCAAATGGGAAAGTGCTCTGATTTACAAGGTAGAACAGCCAAAAGCCTTGCTTCATTACACCTGTGAGACCAAGAAGGGCTGTCTCTTATCTACTTTGTATTTTTAAAGCAGAAGGTATCTAAACACTGTAGATGAGTACAGAAACATCTTTTTCAGATACTTGATATTTTCAATTTCCCAAAATTTTACAGCAAAACAATTAATACATCCATCTATTCTCATGAATTTTTACTGGGAGTTTCACAAAACAATTCTGAAACTTTTAATTTATTCTAACCTGGGGAAAATATTTTTTAAATGTTTACTAGATGTCAACACTGTTACAGATTGTCTTTGCACTGCCCACATTTCTCATTTATGGTATTGATATGACTTTCATCTTCAACGTCTCCTCTCCTTCCCTCCCACTCCCGAATCTTTGTACAACAGTCTGGTTTTAAATGGTAGATGAACATGGTAACCTGCTTAAAGAAAAAAGAATGTATCAAGTTCAAAGTTCTGTATGCTTGCTTGAGTGTATTCAAACGTGCTCTAACACGTGTCACAACATGACTGCTCAGCTGTATGACAAGCACAGTCAATATGCTTTCCAGACATATTTCTTAACAGACAGGGGAAAGAACTCCCTGAAGATCTTGATCATTAGATAGCTATGCTAAAAGCCCCCTTATTTACCCATACATGCAAAATGCATGTAGCAGCAAAACACACTTTCTTTTCTATCTTGTATTTATTCCTTCCCTCCTTCTTTATTTTATTTTCAGTGGTTGTCTTGAAAACTCAGACAGCAAGGTCATCTTCCTACTCAAATATGATAAAACCCCCAAACATATTAGAAGATGAGCAAACAACACCGCACATGTACTTCAGGTAAACCATCAGTCATATTTTGTTTTTAAAGTCAATTGAAAAGAAATTAAATTAACCAATGGTTGTAGTTACAACCATTGTAGTTACAATGTTGCTTTAAAATAATTTTTTAGTGTTAAATACAAGAAAAATACAAATTATTTCAGTATTAAAACAAATATTTAATTAATAAAAATTAATTACAATGTATGCTTTTCAGTTTTGCTTTTTTATTTCCTGCAACAGGCATTCAATCCCAAAATGTATCTTTGACAAAGAGACTTTTCACCCAAAGTTATACTTGCCTATAATAATCAGAACGTATACACCAACCTATTCCAAAGCTAAAACAACGTGATTGATGAACTCCAATATTAGTATCTCAAAAACAAGTATTATCTTAAAGCAGCATGTCTTCACTACCCACACATGCTCAGAGGACCAAGACTGCTGGGCATGCAGCCACTTCTAAAATAGTATTGAAAGAGATACTTAAAAGAAAAAACAGAACACTACATGTCAGAGGAGTTATCCTGCCAAAAGGAAGCATGTCCACGAGCTCCACAAGCCAGCAGTGTAACTACCCCACCCCATTGCTTTCATCAGGACTATTACAGTACTGTATAATCTAGAGGAGCTGGTGAAAATGAACCATACTGTGCTAAGCACTAAGCATTCTACATAAGTACAAATTACTCAGAAGTCCCCGTAGTGCCATTAGCTAAACCCTGGAAAAGGAAACGGGGCCAAAAAGGGTAAAGCCTGGCTGTAAAAGCCGGTGAGTGGCAAAGTTAGCAGCAAAGCTCCAAACTCCTACATCCCTGATTAAGATTTAATTAATGTCAACTACAAAAGCTTTCAGATTGTTTTTACCATCTAACCAATAAGAGCCAGAAACATAGGTTGCATTTCCAGAAGTGACCTGGAGCCCCATTTCTCAGCAACCCAAATACTCAAGAGTCAAACTGAAATCAAGGTCTCCAGGAACTATAAGTACCTAAAACAGGATATAGCTGGCATTTTTTTCTAAACAGTAAATGCTTTTTTTAGAGTGAACTTCTTATTGAAGCAGCCATTTTGTGAATAAGAAGCACAAATAAAGAAAAAGACCGTCCCCAGTGAAACTACATGTCATTTATGATTAACTGCCAGTGCATCATAACACAGGAGTGAAATGACAGAAAATATTTTGATATTTTAATGTGTACCTCACTTGCTTGAATGCTGCCAAGCTTGAACCAAATTTAACACAGATTTTCCACTTTAGAAGAGGAGCTTCATGCCTTATAATTGCATTGCTTTTAAAAATGTTTTGGTTTGGGTTTTTTTTGCCCCCCCTTTTTTTTAAGTTTTTGGCATTTTTTAAGTGTATACCTTTTTCTTTTTTAGGTTTTGTTATTGTACTATGATATAAATCCTAGTAATGAAAACGCTATAGCAAAGGAATAATTTCATATACCTGTTATTCTACCTAACTCTCCCACATAGTTTTGATCCAAATACATCCAATGAAGATACTTCTCTGCACCTTTAAGTGGGATCAAATATTGGTGGGGAGGGAGAAGTGAGAAGCTGCTGAGCTTCCATTAATCTACCTGAACATAGTAGATTCAGATCTCCTAAACACCACTCAGCTGCAAAGGAAAGATACAATTCCTTCTGCTAAGCAGCCAAGATATTTGCCCATCCTCTCCTGAACATGGACAATCATGTCAGGCAGAGGTACTTACTTTGAGACCTGACAGTCATAAAAAGGAAGTATTTGCAGTCATACAGACCAGGTCCTGGCGTCAGAAGCCTTAGTGTGATTGCATGGCTCAGGATGTACTATTTGCACCACTACTCGGTGTTGAGTATTTGCAATTAGAGAATTAGCTGTATTAATATAAAACAGCTGTATTAATATAAAAGTAATGAAGTCTAAAAGAGTGAAAATGTGCAGAACTGTTAAAGTGTCTGTGAGAAGGCCAGAATATAGAGGAAGACATTTTAGTGTTCTCTACTGGTTTAAGAAAAAAAAACCCAGCCTTTATTTAACAGCAAGCATTTACTTTGCCCATTTACTTTGTCCAGTGGAAATCAGTGCCTGTAACTGTAAAAAGATAAGTCTCAGAAAGGATGAGGGCAGTCCCAGAGTTGTTTGGTTTTCTTAACACAGTGCCACTGAGTGCCTCGAAATCTGTTCAGGGATTTGCAAGAAGAGAGTGAGGTTTCTCATATGGAAGTTATATTATTACAATGAACCCTGTAAAAAAATACTCTGATCTCATTCACTACCTTTTAAATTTATGTTTATGGCTGGGTTGTCACAGATAAACACATAAAAAGAAGAACCACTCCAATGTTTATATTATACCATAGAAAATTAGTCATTAAATTGTAGTGTTGTTTTAGACATGTACAATATAGAATGAAAACTGCAGGGAACTTACCCGTGGCAATATTTACTCCAAAGGCCGCTGAGTAAGTTGGTTTTTTTCTTAAAAAAAAAAAAAAA
>VZRE01007119.1:0-10303 GCA_013396775.1 Cephalopterus ornatus
AGTCTTAAAAACACCTCCCCCCCACCCCTTCTTCCATGTTCTCCCTCCTCCCTCCCAGTGGTACAGGGGAACAGGGAATGGGGGTTATGGTCAGTTTGTTGTTTCTGCTTCTGCTCAGAGAGAGGAATCCTTCTGCTGCTTACGGCAGACAGTCCTTGATGGACCTCTCCAGTGTTAGTCCACCCCTCAGGCAGCAAACTGCTGTCCCGTGGGTCACTCCTCCATAGGGTGCAGTCCTTCACGAATGAGCTGTACCGATGTGGGTCCCCCACAGGGGCACAAGTCCTACCTGGGAAAACCTGCTCCAGTGTGGGCTTCCCTATCCACAGCCTCCAGGTTTCTGGCAGGACCCTGCTCCATCCTGGGCCTCCCATGGGGTCACAGCCTCCTTCATGCATCCACCTGCTCCAGCATGGGCTCCTCCATGGGCTGCAGGTGGGTCTCTGCACCCCGATGGTCCTCCATGGGCTGCAGGGGTACAGCTGCTCCACCATGGGCTGCACCACGGGCTGCAGGGGCCTCAGCTCCAGTGCCTGGAGCATCTCCTGCCCCTCCTTCTGCACTGACCAGAGTGTCTTATGTTGTTGTTCCCATGTTCTCATTCCGCTCTTCCCTGGCTGGAATTTCTTCTGTGCAACAATCTTCTGTTCTTAAATATGTTATTACAGAGGCATTACTATTACTCCTGATTGGCTCGGCCTTGGCCAGCAACAGGAAGCCCATTCTGGAGCCGTCTGGCATTGGCTCCACTGGACAGGGGAAGCATCTAGCAGCTTCTAAGAGAAGTCACCCCTGTAGCCCCCCTGCTATCAAAACGCAGCCACAGAAACCCACTACAGGTCAAAATCTTAGTTTAAAAGTCGTGAAATAGGTATGTCTGTGATCACAATAGAAGGAAATATATGAGGCTGTAATGTTTTAATATGGCAATTAAGGGAAGTCCCAGGCAATTGGAAAAAGAGAAATATTGTATCCATTGTTTAAAAGGGTATAAAGGAGGACCCTGGGAATTACTGACCTGTCAGCCTCACCTCTGTGCCTGGGGAGATCCTCCCAGAAGCTCTGCTAAGGTATATGGAGGACAGGGAGGTGATTTGAGACAGCCAGCAGAGCCTCACCAAGGTCTTGCCTGACCAACCCAGTGGTGGAGTGACTACGTCAGTGCAGAAGGGAAGGATTACAGATGTCATTTGTCTGGGCTTCTGTAAAGCCTTGGACATGGTCCCTCACAACATCCTTCTCTCTAAATTGGATTGATTTTATGAGTGGATAAGAATTTGTTTGGACGGTTGCATCCAGACAGTAGTGATCAATGGCTCAGAGTCCTGATGGCCGTAAGTGACAAGTGGTGTCTCTCAGGGGTCCGTATTGCGACCAATACTGATTAGGATCTTCTTCAATGACATGAACAGGGCCACAAAGATGATCAGAGGGCTGAAGCACCTCTCTATGGGAAAAGGTTGAGAAAGCTGGGCTTGTTCAGCCTGCAGAAGAGGAGGCTTCAGGCAGACCTTACTGCAGCATCTCAGTACTTAAAGAGGATTTATAAAAAAAGATGGGGACAAACTTTTTAGCAGGGCCTGCTGCAATAGGGCGAGGAGTTATGATTTTAAACTAAAACATGATAGATTCATACTTGATATAAGGATGACATTTTTACAATGAGCATGGTGAAACATGGGCACAGGTTGCCCATAGAGGTAGTAAGTGCCCCATTCCTGGAAACATTCAAGGTCAGACTGCATGCTATGCTGACCAACCCGACCTAGTCAAAGATGTCCCTGCTCACTGCAGAGGTGGTTGGACTAGATGACCTTTAAAGGTTCCTTCCAACCCAAACTATTCTATGACTCTATGCTAAGTTATAGTATTAGGTTTCATTTCAATTACCCTTACTGGCTCTTCAACCTCTATATTTAAGTATCTCCTTATTTGTGAGAAAAAATAGGTCAAACTTCTTGTGTTATATGACTCAATCTGTCTTCATAAAGACTGCCATTTAAAATGCCAGTTTCTTTACATCCAGGCAGATCACACTCACAGACTTGAGATCAAAAGAGAACTAGTCTTGCTTTAGCATCTGTCAGCAGTTCATTGTCTATGTTGAAGTTTAAATTGCAACAAATTTACTATATGTGCTATCATTGCTTCTACTTGAGTCCATGGCATTGTATTTTGGAAAATCCTGAGTATCATTGTTTCACACTGTAGTTGGGTAAGGTATCAGGGCACTGGCTGGATTGAACAATTTTGAACAGAATAGAAGCTGTTGACATAAAATGGCCTTTTTGCAGATGAGTTATTTCTCATTGAAGTGAGTAAACCAAGCTACATTTTCTACTCTCTAAATTTCACTACCACTTAGGAGACACCTAAGGCTGGTTAACACACTGCTATGGTATTAGTAGCTTTACAACATAAATTGTTAGGTTTTTTGAGACTCTTTAAAGTGTATTCTGTGAACATAAGGATATGTAAGGGCTGAGTCCAGCAGAACACAAAAGCACGTTTGAAGTTAAGTTTTTTAAAAACTGAGACTGTACCTCATTTTTCTCATTCCTGTTTTAGCAGATCAGCATCTGAACTGCATGTGGGAAGGTTCACTCACAGTTTATGATGAAGGCAGATCATTTAGACTTTTTTAAAACACTTCCTGAGACGGTCCAGTTTTCAAAATGTAATCACCTTCTCTTAGACTGTTTTTAGGTTCTGTAAACCCAAGTTATGGAAAATATCAATTGATTTTGCAAATATGTAAACAGTCAGTATGAGTCAGATACATGTAAGGTTGCCCTCTTAACTGATGCTAACAAAAAACATAGTATTATTAGCTTTTTGCAATATACTCTGTAAACTATTGCTTAGTAGTTAGAGGGTTTTTTTTGTAAAATTTAAACTTTTTCTTTCGTTTTACAAGTATATCAATACGCTCTGTTTCTCAATTCAAGAGAAGGCTGTTGTGTGCTTCTGAAGTGTAACGGGTTGGAAATTCCATATCTAAAGAAAACAATGTAATGAAAACTGACTGCTATAGCAATTCAAGATTCAGTGGAGGGTAACACTTACAGAATCAGTCTCTTAAACTACTGTTGAAATCATCTCCAAAAATAGAGTTTTTTAACTCTTGTGTAAAACACTTTTTGCTATTATGTTGATCAAAACTCATCATCTTCACAGACAAGGAAAAAATGAAAATGAGTTTCTACTGCCATATCACCAATGTAAAAATGTGAATATTCTTATTGAGATTAACCTCTATATAGCATCTACAAAAGAACTATTTGCAGTACTTCGGCTTTTCTGTTGAGCAAGCTATGTGTCTAGTTAAAGCATGCTGAAGAAACACTCATTCTACTAGGAATGGGAATGGCTTTTTCGTTTGTACAGTTCCCAGCATTTGATGGGTTTCTGCCTCATGAGATAGGAAATTTAATTGTTCCAAATGCTACTCATACAACGCTACTGATACAATGACTGATAAGGAATGAAAAAAATACTCTATTCAACATTCAAAAAATATTATTTTGATTTTCAGTGGTTTCTCTGGTCCCCTATTACCCCTCATTCCTGTTCTTCATCTGCTCACTTCGAGTTGGGATGTGTGTACAGTATAGCAGTGCACAGTTTGTTAGTAACTTCAAGCACCCTTAGAACAGTTTTTTTCAACTTACCATTGTGATTATGAACAAATTCTTTCACTTCAACATTTCACTTTAACTGAGAGGATAATATATACTAATTTTTTAGACCTAGTGTATTGGACCTACTGTATGTCAACATGCAGGATTTTTGTATGTCAACAGCAGGATTATAGAAGTAATATTATGCCTTTCCAAGTGAAATGTGTAGGTACATATAATCCTGTTCCGTAGGACTCAGTGTTGGGGCCCGTCCTGTTTAATATCTCTACGGATGATCTGGATGAGGGGATTGAATGCACTCTCAGCAAGTTCACAGATGACAGCAAGTTGTCATGTATCAGATTTGGCAAGAAAGCATAGTTTTTTGTAAAATGCAGTATTTAGGAAACATTTTATGTTGCAGCATATACATAGAATTATTTAAATCATTACCTGAAAGACAACTGATAAAATGATTTCATGGATTTGGTAAGTATAATGGTGTTGGTAAAAAAAAATTAATAATTTTAAGAAAGCTCAAACCTGATTTTGTCTTTAGAAATAGTTAAATACTTCTACAAATGAAAACAACTCAATTTTGTCTGGAAAATGAACTAATTGCAACTACAACAGTATTTCATAAAATATAGCCATTTTATATTACTTCCAGAATATACAGAATATATGGTCCTTTTTATCCAGGTAGATTTCCAGCCACTCTTCCCCCAGCCTGTAGTGCTGCATGGGCTTGTCATCAGCTGTGTTGAGATCCCTCTGCAGAGCCCTTTAGCAGATCAACACTCCCATCCAACTTGCTGTCACCTGTGAACTTGCTGAGAGCGCACTCAATCCCCTCATCCAGATCATCCATAGAGATATGGATGTTTTGGACAGGCCCCAAAACTGAGTCCTGGGCAACATGACTTGTGACCAGCTGCCAGCTGGATGTAACTCCATTCACCATCACTCTCTGGGCCCAGCCACCCAATCATTTGACCATCACTGACCCAACAAACAGTACACCTCATCCAATCAGATGGAGTCCTTCCTATTTTTCAGAGTCTTCCAAAGAAGAGAGACCTACAAGCATTTAGTTCCCAAGGTATTTCCTAAAGCACTTTTAAAAAAGAATTATGCTATACCTGTGACCTTCCATTCTTTCATCACCATGGCTGATTTAAATGGTAAGTTACATACTACAGCAGGCAATGCAGCAATTTTTTGCCTTTGGAACTCTTACACAAGTATTATCTGGCTCAGACTATTTAAACCTATTCAATTTTTCAGTTTGTTTCAAAGAAACTTCATCCTGAAACTTTAATTTGGTATAAGTTTTTCAGGCTTAGCATCTGATGTGTTTTAAAGGTTATACTGAGTTTTCATGATATTACAAGTTTCTCTTCAAAATATTTTTTTACTGGATTACTTCAGGTTTCCAAAAATTTCCATTTCTGGGCATGACTTCCATTTTCTGAAGGATGCCCTATTAGCTTCCTTCAGTTTTCTAACCATGTCAGTGTTTTTCCTGTTCTTTTAGACTCTCAGTACTTCATCATTAAAATAGGGATAATAATTATGTGCTTATGTTGCAAGGTTGTTTATGAAGATGTATTTATAAGGGTCCATACTTAATTCTTAAGTAATGAAGTCTATAAAAAGATAATGATTAGAATTACCTGAAGTCAGAATATCTCTGAATTTCAGAAAATTCCTAGGACTTAGGTTTGGGGGAAATATTTTAAACCAACATAATTTATTTTGAATATAAATTAGAGACACTATCTCTTTCAGTTCTACTTATAGCTTCTGTGAATCAAAATGCTTTAAATTACTCATCATGCATACAAAAAATGTGGATGCCAGTGACGCAGTTATTACAGGTAAAACAGTTAAGTGCCTAAGTATTTTGCTCTCCAGTTTAAAAAAAAAATTATCAGTAAGAATTTATGAATATTTGACATATAATTGCTGCGTCTAAATATCACCTTGTAAATATGAAGAAGATATTACACAGTTTCCATATGTCCTTTATCAAAAGCTGACAATAGGGGAAACTAAACAGACCAGCTCTTTCACTACATCTTATCCTGGCATCCACGTGCTCACCCCTGCCAGCATAGTAAACATGACATATGTCAAGGTTTTTTATTCCTGAAGGCTGAGCTCAAAAAGCAGTATCCTACCTATGGCCAATATCCTGGAGCAGATGCAGAACTGTAGATTAATACCTAATGTAAAGAGCATGTTCTTAAAGACTGTACCGGTTTTTGTGTCTATTTATATGCCAGTTCCACTGTCCCCTCCAAATTCCCTCTTGTTCAATTTCAATCAAATTCGATTAAGCTGAAGTGAAGAGAGAAGCTGGGTACAGGATAGAAACCTTATTAACATCCCTTCTGAAAAGGAAAGGGAGACGGAGAGGAAAAGGGAAAGAGAAAAGAGCAGAAGTTATTTTAGCAAGTGAATGCAGGAGATGCGCACAAATGAACAAGAAGCAAAACTTTATTAGTTTTATTGCCCAAAGAAAAATAATTAAAAGCGACTAATAATAGACTCATAAAATGAAAAGTATTGGGAACTGCATTGAGATGAATTTGAGATAGTGATACCATCTGAATATGTCATCATAATGATGCCAGAAGGGTATTACAATAATTCAAGCATTATGATGATTGTATCTTTGGACAGATGTTCAGTGAAGTTTTGGTGATCTGTAAGTGTAAGTAATTCTTCGCAGTCATTAACCCTTTCTTCCTAGTGGATTTGCTTGAACTGAAAGACCAGAATCTCCCCGTCATATTCCACCAAACACAGAGGAGCTTAGAGCACCAATTGCTGCTCTGCTCCAGCACTTTGCTGGTGAAAGAGAGAAGCACTGCCAGCCAAGGGGTTGGAACAGAGATTTCCTCAGCACCATTGCATGTAGTGCCCCTGCCACAGCAGGAAGGAGTACTGGAGTCAAGGATAGGCAAAGGCAGAAGCAAAGTAGGACCTGGCAGGGATAAAATAGCAACAGAGCAAGTCAAGGTGTCATCTGTGCAGAGAGAGGTATAAAATATACTATAGATGCAACAAAATTATTGATATATAATTTCATATTTTTTAGTACTGTATTTCAATATCACTTAGAACCACTTTCCTGCCATAGTATGATATGAGTATATTATATAGGGATTATATAACCCTTCACTTCAGGCAACAAGACAAGAATTACCTATAATACACAAAACATTTTTCTTTCTAATTATTTTGTTTATTCCCCAGAAAAGAAACTAAAAAAAAAAAAATAATCCAAAACTTGTATTGAAAAACGGACATCTCCAAGATCAATATCTGTGCATTCAGGCATTCTGCATAAGCACCTGCATTAACTATATTTGGATAAATACATCATAAACAGTTTAAACCAAGCACACTTTCCTGGCTTAAGTTCACATCACTTTTCCTCTAAAAGAGTTGGAAATAAACATTTATTGGAATTTCTTATAAGCATGGCTTGTTAAAAAAAGGCTTAGCCCATTCTCCTAAAGTAGGGTAAAGAAATGAGAACAGTCCCAACTGTTCATCAGAATGAAATTTTAATTGGAGTTTCAAGATCCCGTGGACTGAAAAGAGCTCATCATCTCCAAAAGCTGGCAAAGTGTTCTTAGTCTCATCAGCCTCTTAGTTCTACAACCCTACAAAACTGAATAGCCACATAAGAAAGTTTTAAAATTGGCAACCTTGAGGTTCACACATTACCACCACCAAGCAGAATTACTTTGCCTAATGTTACAAAGTTGCTGGATTTGGGGAAAATTATGTAGAGTTTCAACACACAACGTGTAGATATGTACAACTACATACTTCACCTCAAAGAAGTGTTCATTTGTTCTAAGGTTAGCATAAACTTATTTTGGAATCTTTTGTCTTTAATTCAGAACTGTTGCCACTTGTAAAGCAGAAGGATGCAAAGCATGACAGAATCAGGGGCACATGCTGTACAATCTCTTAGGAAAACTCTGTGTGTTATTTTATCTGCCACGTGCAAGTAATCCAGTCTGAAGCACCTGAAAGCACTCTCAATAACAGACACATGTAAGTAACTGTTATGACTCCCATTTAACATATGGAGGGAAAGAAAGATTAGGTCATTTGCTGAGAGCAAGGGACTACAGAATCAGATATATTCCATCAGACTTCAGCAATTCAAGTAATACTACAGAAGGAAAAGATACACACTATATCCAGAGAGAAAACTGCAAACAGAAGTAAAAAAATGTTGTGGGATATTTTTGTTTGTTTTTTTTTGTTTGGTTTGGTTTTGCTGCTGTTTGTTTGTTTGGGTTGTGGTTGGTTGGTTGCTCATTTGGTGTTTTTTTATGTGTGCAAAGAGCTCTGTTTTCCTTATTTCTTCAAATAATTTTCCCATTTATTTTCAAATAAAAAACTATACAGCGCATGTTCTACCTTTTCTACCATACACTATAAAATCATAATTGTCATTACCTGGAATATCTTCTTGTCTATGGGAGGGAGTACATGTCTCGAGAAGTTTGCAATGGTCACTCTAGTTGGTACAGGTGATTAAATTCCACACAAAATAAACAGAAAAATATTTCTGAGTTGTTTTTCTTAATTACTTTTCCCATGGAAATAAGATCTTCATTGATTGTTTTTATCTTTTAAAAACAGTGGTTTATGATCTTAGAGCCCTCATTACTACAGGTGTTTAAAACACTAAAACTCCAGTGGCCGAAGTGCTTATTTGTGAAGCTGTATGTAGAGAGGTACTTCTCAGCCATCACACCAGCATTTTTTCAAGGAAAGTATCCAATTTCATTATGTGATCTCATTGTTTCTATTAACTATTTTAAATGCCCGTACAAAGCCATATTTCTCCTATAAACTGAAACTGCTTTATTTTCTGGCTTGTCATGATCGATTTCAAAGAACACACTACTTGATACATACAGTAACATTACTGCAATTTCAATTTAAATAAAGTGTGTTTATAAAAGTATAATAACCAAATGAAAACCTGTATAGTTTAAAACCTCTGAAATACTGCAGTCTAATCATCCAAAAAATTAAAGGCATGTAAAAATAATGGAAATAACATAAATAATTTTTTCTTTCTTTTCAGGTTAGTGATCAATTTGCTAAGCCTTTACTTTCAGGTGTTAAAGAATCTTGAGAAGTTCAAATTACTTAATGGTTCACATTTTCAAATAAAGTCCTGAGAATCATTATCAATACATAAACCAATCCACCTGTTACTGTTTTATCTTGCAACTAAAACAACTGAGTTTGAGTTTGTTTACTTTATCAGAAAGTAATCTACATATGAAATTGAACCTTCCCTTGGAGACTAGAAATAGTTTGTACTTCATGAGGCAAAGTAAAAGCCAGGGGTGATTCATCTTAGTTTTAGCTGACTGATGCCATTTCAGTTTCCCTACAGTATTTATCTGACAGACATGACACAAGATGCTCATCTGGACTGGCAGCAGGAACCCAGAAAAAATTTTTTATTGTGCCTGTGATGGTACCACTTATGCTTAGGTACCTGAATTACTTTATGACTTTGGCAAGCTCCAAATGTGCTGCTTTATCCCACACTCCACACTTTTGTTTATCTGAGGTACTTCATCTCCCAGACGGTGTATTGGGATTCTCAATTCCCACGGATTCTTTTTTTTCCTGGCTTTGACAAAGAAGCTGAAAATGCATAGAAGATTTTGAGGAACTCTTTGTGAGGTAGCATATCCAATTCCTATTATTTTTTTAATTACAAGATCGTGCTTGATCTACCCCTCCTTCACCTCACCCTCTAGGCACTTGACACACAGAATCCAGTCTTCCACTCAGTTTGCCCATAAAAAGCCCAGTTACTAATTTTCCCATATTTTACACAGATCTCTAAAAACCCAGTGGACAATCATCTATTTACAGCTCTATAAGGGTTGAGTTTCCTCCCTCTTCGTGCCACACACAGAGTGCGCACGCTGCCGCTCCCGCTATGCTGTACTGCCCAAGTAAATTGCAGCACTCCCCCGCTCACAACTTCCTCATCTCACAGGGCATTAGCTCCGAGCTTCTCCTGCCTGCAAAGTGCGAATGCTCAAAACTGGGTAGTGCCTCCCCTAAACCATCCCAAGGTACTCACAGGGTCTGGGTGTCCTCCGGAAGGCTGGGAATAAAGTGGATGTTCCTGCAAGTGATTTTGTAGTCCTCCCAGTCGGAGCACTCGCAGAAGGCTGAAGGGCACCTCTCTGTGCCCTGGCTGCACAGCACCAGCACCAGCAGCAACTGGAAGGCTATCGGGACGCACAGCATCTTCCGCCGCCCGCTCCCGCTCTGCCCCTCGCTTCTCCGAGGGGACGCGGAGACCCCAGAGCTGCAGGGGCAGGCAACGCTGCCCCGCCGGGAAAAGCTGCCGGGGAAAGGCGGCACCTTTGCAGGACAACGCCGCCTCCTCCCTCAGCGGGTCAGGAGAAGTCTCAGCGAACCCTTCGCGCCCTCGCCATCGGGCAGGCTCCCTTTCCTCGCCCCCGCCCCGCGCCCGCTCCGCCGGCCATCTGTCCCTGCGGCTGCTGCCCCGCACCGGCCTGACCCCCGCGCTCCTCTGCACCCCTCCCGCGGGGCCCGTCCCCCGGCAGGGCCCGTGCACAGGCTCTCACCGGGGCCGCGCCGCCCGGACC
>VZRE01007119.1:10355-21092 GCA_013396775.1 Cephalopterus ornatus
GCCCTGCCCTGCCCTGCCCAGCACAGCCCTGCCGGGGCGACACGAGCTCCTGCTTCGCTCCGAAGAGCCATTCTCAAAGGTAAAGGAGCGACGCCTGACCCCGAACACCTCTCCCGGCATCTTTGCAGAAGGGAGGAGGCTGAGTAACAGCCACGCTAAGTCGCCTGCGAAAGCAGTGAAGTTACAACAGATCTTTACACTGAGCAAAATTCACTGTCTGCAAGTGAGACACGCACTAAATGTAAAGCACTGAAAATTCGGAAGAGTGATTTTGAAAGTCACACGACAGATCAAAATGAAAAGGAGAGACTAGCATTTTCCACATTATCAGAAAAGGTAAAATCCGTTCACGAAAGGAAAAAATGAAAAAAAAAAAAATCTAATCCTGAGAGAAGTAAGGCAGGATTATTGTCACCTGATGTAGGTGCACAATAAGAAAAATGTCAGGATAAATGTTTGTAGCCTCGGGAGGAGGAAACTTGAAAATATAACCTATGCATAGTAAAAAATCGGACCACAATCTTCTTGGAGAAATACTTCTCATCCAGCTAGATTAGAGTTACCCAAACGTTTTGAGTACAACACATCAGATATTATTTTGATATGTCTTTAATTTCACTTCATCAGTATGTGTTTCCTAGATGTAATTGATCCCCTCAACACACATTTTTAAGGTGAGAACATGATACTATGCCCACAAAGAAATACAATATAAATCCTTATCATATGGGCATATGTTAGCACTTAGATCTTGTGTAAGTGAGGAATCCCATCGACACATTTATCCTGTTTTGGATCCAGTATCCAGCGAGGGGACAAGCTGAAGCAGCCAAAACAGAGTGCAGATAACTTCACACTGCATTGCATGGAATTCCTTTGGGAATGCTGGCTGTCCCATGCCCTGCTCAGTCATGTCCTTCTGGCACACTGCTCATATCTGTAACTCACCTGCCAACTCAGAGCCACCACACACCACCATTTTTTGGTTTCCATACTAATCTGACTAAATAACAATGAAGCCATAGGCAGATCACTGAATTTCAAGGCAAATGAACATGAGAGCTACACACTCCACTGAGGCATAGATGAGAGAAAAGATGTGATTCTGTCTTGCCAAGTCAGACATGGAGCTCTGTAACTGTTCCCTGCTTTGGTCAGTGCTAAAGGAGACTCTGGTACAGTGTAAGACTGATCAAGTTGATGAAAGCTGCAATGTGTTCAGTGTTGCCATGTTTCAGCAGTGGGATCACATTCTTTCCCAGCCAAGGGCTAATGGCAAATTTCATGAAGAAGAAAGCCACAAAGAAATAGAGGTTCTGAGTGTGGAAGCACACCTGCTTCTGGGCTGCTATTCCATGCTGTCCTGTCCCATCCCATCCTGTCCTCTGTGGAAGCTAGACACACCATATCCTGTTTGGCATAGTAATTTGGAGTCAGCAATTGCAACATTACCACAGTTGCTACAAGCCACAAAACAACCTATGCATTAGTCTACCCCCTCATTGTTGTCCAACACGCCCGGGGTAATATCACCTGGCATTTATGAGATATGGTCTGTCTTGTTTTGGGAACTGTGGACAAGATACATATTCTTACTGATCTCTGAGGGCAAGTCACAAGAATGAGGTTGTGGTGCAAACTCAGAGTTCCTTACTGTGTGCTCCATTCAATCCCACTGATCCTTCCCAGATCTGGAAACAACACCCATGCTGTATGGAAGCTTTTGCCAGGATCTGCAGAACTTGCCTTCTTTTTTCTTCTCACACTGTTGTGGTTTCCATGATTTATACTGCTGTAGTCACAAAGCCATACTTTTTAAAAATTAAAAGTAGCAGCATTAAAATTCTCTTCCAGTTTAATCTCTCTCTTCTCACAATCAATCTTGATGACCTAGTATGACTAGGAGCATAACAGAGGAGTCCTTACTTCTCATGACATGATCTAGTTTGCAGGAAGAGAGTGGGGATGTGTATCCCCTTTCTAATGACAGTACCACTGGGGTGATTTGTTGTGATGTCTTGTGTGTACTCTCTTGAAACCCCTCTCTCCACCACTTTTATTTCAGCTTCAGTGTAACTTTTTTATGTTCTCACTGTATATAAGTTAAGCAAATGAAAAATAGTTTTATTGATGGATAGATAGGTAATCCCAAGATTTGAATAATCTCAGTAGGTGTTCACAAGCCAAATCATAATAATTCATCCTTGTGCTACTTACCTTTACTAACAGGGTATCCTGCAGTAACTACTTGATCATAATTGTGTTTCAGACTCTTAAACTAGAAGAAGGGTAATTTGTTTCATTGCTCTTTCACTGGGAGAAAGTATTTTGAATTATCTTTTATTTATTAGGAAAAAAAGCAAGCACATAGATATTAGCATTAGAAGGTTTGGCATGGCAACCGCTCTGTGGCAGTGGTGATAGTCCAGAAAGTGTTAACAGAAGTGCAGCTATTTCTAAGGGATCAAAAATGGAAACCATAAAAGATTACATACCAAAGAAGTGGCAAGGCTGATGGAAGGTGTTATGAGCAGATTCTAAAATAAATAAGGACTGCTTAATATATGGTTTCTGGGCTTGGATCATAAATGAGAGAAGCAAGGGACTCCTCTTGTTCAACGCCTGATAGCCTTGAAGGAAACAGGACAGAACTTCAGCCTGGGAGGAGCTCCAGGTCTGGATGCACTTCCTCCTGGGCTCCAAGACTTGGCTTGCACATTCTGAGCCAGGAACAGGAACAGAGTTTGAGGAATAAAAAGGACTGTTGCTAACCACATGGTGTTTCCATGGGCACTGGCTTTGCTCTGAAAAGCTATAAGCAAGATGATGTTTGCATTGTAGTTTCTAGCATGTTTAATTGATTTTCTGGCTAGAAGTCTGGAATCACAGTTCAGTTGTTCTCCTCTATCAGGGCTCTGCACTGGCCAACCTGCCCACCCCAGCAGTATGCACCCTCTGTGACAGCTCTGGAGCTCTGGCTTAGCTCAGGCCTGGGCACCCAAACCTGACCCGAGCTATTTAAAATCTGAACCCATTCCCAACCTCTTTCCTGCAGCCCTGTCTTGCTGTCTGTTTTTCCTGTGTATACTGTGGATCTGTGTGGAAGGTAGCATTGTCTCTGGTCTTCTCTCCAGTCCTGTCTTATTGATAGACCTTAGATGTACATTGGAGTCTTGTCTCCAGGTGTCTCTTGCTCTTCCTGTCTGGACCCTGGACCTGTTTTCATTCCTTGCCTTGGTATGACTGTCTATCACCGGCCCAGTCCTGCTAAGATGCTGCAGGACTGTGTCCTGTTGGCAAGGTCACTGTGCTGTGGCCACGCTTGGCTCCCAGCCTGCAGTCCCCTTCTAGAGCAGCCTGTCAGGGCTGAGGACACGGATGGATCTGACTGCCACTGCCTGGCCTCCTCTAGGACCTTCCCTCACCTTGCCCAAAGCCCAGGACCACATCAGCTTCCAGGGCCATCAGTCCCTGCCCCAGTGCCACCACACTGGGGCTGGTCTCCAGCTGTCCTGCCTGGCCGTGGGCCCCGCTACGCCAGTCCTGACACCCAGGCTGACACCCTGGCCCAGACTTGGCCTGTCCCAATCCCTGAGGAGGTGACCAGTGCCTGGGGTTGTGGCTGCCCCAGAAGCCATCGGCTGTCTGGCCCATGTCTGGGCTGGTGGGATGGAATGGAATGGAATGGAATGGAATGGAATGGAATGGGCTGCCAGGCCCTGCCTGCTGCTCCAGAACCTGTAATTCCTGGTGCCTGGCTCTGAGGGAGCCACTAGCCTTGCAGTGCCATGCTCTGGCTTCTCCTAGACAGCTTCTGGCCCTTCTGTTCACCTTTTTCAAGAACAGGCCTGCAGATGAAGGAACTAAGAGTATATGTATAAATCTACAGATAGCCCCAGGCTAGGGAGGTCTCTGAACTCCAGATCAGAATTTAAACTAGGAAGAGAAAAACACAGGTAGCTACATGCAATAAGACACACCCTGCATGGGAGAAAAATGGGAATGTTGTGCAATTATTCTACCTCACATTTATAGAGTTGTCTGGAATACTTTATTTGTCAAGAAAGAAGTAGACAAACACAATTATTCACAGGATAGTAAGGAAAATGCAAGGTTTAGAAACATGACCTGTATTGAAAGAATGATGGAACACAGTTGCTTATCTTAGTTAAGACCACAAGTGGTTTAAGATGTAAAAAAGAACTACAATCAATAGTTCTGACCACATCAGTATGGAAAAGTCATGGCATCTATCAGCTTAGAGTGACTGACAACTTTTCACCCCCTGGAGATAATTAATGAATGTTCCTTTTTCACATACTAAAACCAGTTAATATATTAAAAGTATCACTAATATGTGTACAATCACAATTATAAACATAGACCTAAGAACAGACATTCAAAATCCTGTATGCCCCTGAGGTGAGAGAAATTAAGCAGTTTTAATCCATTAAAATGTCTTATGCTCTGATTCTAATAAACAAATAGGAAAGAAAAATCACTCTTACATCTACAGTACATTGCAGATTTATTTTTCCTGGTGCTTTTTCCAAGACCCCTGCAGGTTCCTAGTCATTTAAACATGGCAAAAATTGACAAGCACAGACACTCCCTCTAGTGACAGCCATGGTTGCTCATTTAATACCTATCATCTCAAGCACTGCAAGGCTCAGAATTCCATTGTTTTTGTGGTGCTTTCTGAAAAAGTAACATTATTATCATCTGCCAGATTTGATAAGGTATCTTGGTTATCTCTGCAACGTTTATATGGTTTATACACAAAACAGATAAAACACAACAGGTTCTAACAAAGAAGCAACTAGCTCTAACTGGCGTTCCACATAGATTACCAGATATCAACAGCTACATCTTGTAATATCTGCATGAAAAAATGTTCAAAATGGGAAAATAAATCAGTAAAGAGTAAAATAAAAGACTTGGTGGTTTGGTTTTTTTCTGATTAATCAACATATTTTGCCATTCTAGACACTTGCAAGATACGCCTGTGCCTACCTGTTTTTATCTCAGTATCTCAAATAATTTCTGGCCTGTCAGAAAAAAATACATTAGACACATTGCTTTGACACAGCATCATTCATCAGACCAAGTGTTTCAATAGCTATAGGAAAGAATTTTATTCTAGGTTCTTGAAGATTCATGTCTATATAAAAAAATGGTCTTCAATGTCAAAGACAGGTAGTTATAGGGTTTTATGGTTATGGGATATTGAGGAACTCTTGTGCTTTTCCTTTTGTTTTATTTAATGAAAAAGCCATGAAAAATTGCAAAAATTGGAATACTTAGTTGGCTGAAGGCTAAATAGGAGGTACTGCTGTGTAAAGTCTTGTAAAGCCTTATAAAGCCTGAGGTTGTCAATTGCAAGAGTGCCCAGAGAGAAGAGCAAGATGAAACTATATTAAGTAATTAGTTAAGGTAAGAACTATGATAGCTGTTTTCAGGAAGGTATATTTGTCTACAGAATCACAAAGTCACACAGTCACAGAATCACTGGGTTTGGAAGGACCCTGGAGGTCAGCTGGCCCAAGCCCCTGCTCTAAAAGGGTCATCTAGAACTGATTGCCCGGAACTGTGTCCAGACAACTTTTGACTTTTTCCAAGGATGTAGATTTCACAACCTCTTTGTGCAACCTGTGCCAGTGCTTGGTCACCCTCACAACTGAAAAGTGTTTCCTGATGTTCAGATGGAAATTCCTGTTCAATCTGTGCTCATTGCCACTTGCTTTGTCACTGGAGACCATTTTATTTACACCTTCCCTTCAGGTATTTATACACATTGACGAGATCCTCCAAGCCTTCTCTTCTCCAGGCTAGATGCCCCCAGCTGTCTCAGCTTTTTCTCATGGGAGATAAAGCTCTTAATTATCTTAGTGGCCCTCAGCATATTACTAGCTACCTCGGCATCCACGGGTGCAAACGCATCAGAACCTATGGACTTATATCTCTTTTTTTTTCCTTCAGGCTTACATTGCCTGTGCTTCTTCATCTAAAGTCAGGCTTCCAGTCATCTTTGACTTCATTCTGCTCTGCCTGCATCTCTTGCATAGGCATTCATGCTCAGAAATTACTTCCAGCAAAAATTTATTTGCCCTCATAATTCAGACTTCAGACTGATCTTGCACTTTTTTTGACTTGGATCATGGCATATACCTGCTTTGACATGGAGAACAGCATGTTTAATAGAAGAGTTTGACTTTTTATTACAAAAATCATAAATCAAAACTGTATTTTAAGCTCACTGACTTAGGGGACAATTCATCTATCACAAAGTGCTTCTCCTTTTGTACGTCTATGATACCTATTCATAAAAGAATTCATTTTCTGAGCCCAATAAATGATGAATCTGTAAGCCTTGTGAAAGAAATAGCTAAACAATCTGAAAGCTGCATGAATAATGATGTGTCATGGATGACAAGTAGCGTAGCATGAAAAGATACCACTAGCAACAAATACAAGTATTAAAAAATTTAAATTTATGCCTAGAACAATGAAATTGTTTTAGAAAAATTATAGTACTTCTGGATTTTCCACCCTTAAGGCCTGTGTCCTCAGACTCACTACACATTTATTTAAATATATGCAGTAATGTAATGGCTCATAATAATCTTTCCTTCTTTTTTAAAAAAAAAAGGTCTTAGTCAAAATGTCTTAGACTTGTATTAGTCAAGGAGCACAACAGCATTAATCAAACAGTACTAACCTTAAGTAGTAAAACAATGCTGATCTCTCTAAATGCAAGCACTGTCAAATTACTGTCTCAACACAGCACTTCAGCTAAGAGAATGCTGACATTTATATGTTTTTGAATTAATATAATAAAATGAGAGTGCTCTGTCCTTGTAAAATTAAACAACTTCTTTATAAGCTTGTCTAGTATAGTAGCTCGTTATGCACAGTTAAATAATTTCTCAGGCATACTCATTCCATACTGAAGAGATGTTCTGTAGCAATTTTATGCACTTATATTTAACATCCTTATGGCAAAGTAAACAAACAAAAAATAATTGTGGTACTGTTCAGCTTCAAAAAAGAGAATTAGAGAAATATGAAGATACTTGTCCTAAAAGGGGCAGACAAGGGAGCTACCTTGTATGTCCCACAGTGAATCTTTAATGTCACCAAACTTCAAGTGCATATCTACTAACTAATGCTTCAGGAAGGGCATAAGAAAACCAGTGTTGTTAACACAAGGATAAGGTCAGTTAGCAAAATCAAGAAATCATACTTCAAAAAGTTAATATCATGTTTTAGAGGAGAACACAAAGTTTTCTTTCAAATGCTAGCAGGCTAAATGTAAAATACAGTAAAACAAGCTCAAAAGCAGTAGAGGAACAACTTGTGAAAAACAGAAACTAACAATCCCATTTCAAATGC
This sequence comes from Cephalopterus ornatus, assembly GCA_013396775.1. Taxonomy (NCBI): domain Eukaryota; kingdom Metazoa; phylum Chordata; class Aves; order Passeriformes; family Cotingidae; genus Cephalopterus; species Cephalopterus ornatus. The sequence goes on from VZRE01007119.1 coordinate 17,748, forward strand.
AACAAAAGAAGGAATGCTACCAGAGTCTGTAAGACTAGTAGATATATCAGCATATACAAGGAGCATGTAGAGGAGATAAAGCAATAACCCCAGACTGAATGATGTTCTGTTTCTTTGCTGTATTGTAGAAGAGCTTGGAGAGGTTCTCAGGTTTATATTCTTCATGGACAGATAAATTCAACTTGAGGAAAATAACCAGTCAAAATCTTACTTACTTGTTGATTGCTATAGCCGAACTGGTGATTGTTGTGTACTTCTCAATTAACACTCTTTTATACCAGAGGAGTAATTAATATTATGCTAATATTTAACAGAGATTCTAGGGAAAAAAATAAGGAATTTTAGATGATACACATTACAGAATCCAAAATAAAAGACTGCAGTTTCAGCTCTGATAACTGTAGCAGGTACATTAGTAGAAACTACTAAAAAGAATAAAATTAACAAATGCATTCTCTTTGGAGGAAGAATCAAAACTGCTTTTTTTAAAGACAGATGTTCCTCATATGTTTCTGAAGTCTTCTGAAGCTGTCAACAGAATTTAAACATAGTTTACTTGGATTTTCAAACCAGCCTTTAGCACAGCCTTTTTATGCAAAACCATAGAGTAGAAAGAAAGCAGTTTTTCACACATCCAGAAGGAAACTTCCAAAAATCATTGCCAGGAGGTTGGGGAGGCACACAGGATTATACAATTTAGGGGCTAAATGCCTGTAAACATATATCAAAGGAAACAGTCCTCTTACAGATGTCCTCTGCCATGACAAATGTGTGTTCCAGAGGAAAATACAGAGAGGGTTAGGTCATAGAAGATAGCAAGGTTCATGTGCTCTCTCTAAATATCATCTCCTGCTCTCACTGATGAACACAATATGCTGGGCTAAATGGACCATCAGGGTGGTTTTTTATGCTCCTATTTGAACACAGTGACAGATATGTGCACACAAATCTTAGGGTTCTCCCTACTCTAAAGCAAGTTGTAGCAAAAAAAACCCTAATGCACCCATCTAGTCTGGAAATCAAAATGCACAGGGAAGAGATTTTACTGAGCTGACAGTTCATTGCACTGGTACATTAGCACCCTTCTCTATTGGGAGTAGTGGAATTTTGATGGTTTGGATCTTTTTCAGCAAAGACATACACAATACAGGAATCTTGGCATACATGCCTGCTTACATGTTTTCTGTAACAGTCTTCAGTATCTCACTTTTTAAGCCAAGCAAGTCTCAGCTTGATGAGGATGAGAAAGCTGTGTATTAATCATCGGCATAAGCCTTTTTTCATATGTATATGTGAAAGAGTTACAGTATTTGTGTAATGCTGCAGCTTACAATATAGCTGTGTGCAGACGGCTGTCTGAAGCACTGGAAGCATCTGCTTTCTTCTATTACAGCATTAAACCAATATAGACATAGATAGCATGTGCTGTTTGCTGCCTAGCTACTTTCTCAGTTGGCGTATACATGGTTAGCATGGTCTTTAGAACCAGTGGATGTGCCCAGTATGTCTGTCTCAGGTGTTGACATCAGTTTCCACTGGAACATTGCGTTAGTAGCAAGCCAGATGTGCTCACACTCAGCATAGATGCAAATACACTTCTTATAGATGTACCAGTCACATCCAGGACCCACTTCTTACCCCCTCATCCACTCTGTGATGACCTTAGAGAGGCTATTAGGGCAGGAAAAGAAATTTGCTCATGGATGAATTCTGTTGAGTCTGTGGAACACCAAGCCCACTGCCAGGTGCAAAACTGAGAGAAAATCCCTCAGAGAGCTCAAGAAAATTCAAGGCCTGTCTCCCAGAGACCACTATAAGCAGGACACTTAAGCATAAAACTGAATAGAAGCTCTGATTCTCACCCTGCAGTTAGACCTGTCAACACAAACTGACCATGCTGCAGTTTGCAGAGGAAAGGCCAGGACAATGTCCAGGCATTGGAAGCCAGAGAAGACTTAATTCTTTGCTAATTATTCACTAATGCTTCAGTTCACAGTGAAGTAAAAGCATATAATTAAATTCCTGTTACGTGTCTCGCCTCCCTTCAGCTAAGATGAGGATAATGCCTCTTAAGCGTGACCAGAAAGACACAAAGGCCAGAAGCCATTGCCTGGGCTGCTGCTGGATGCTGCCAGTGCGGAAGGCCTGGCTTACTTCTGAAATGTGTTGTAATCATATGCCATTCAAGCATGCCTGATTAATTGTGAGTAAATGAAACAGTCCTGCAAGACAGGAATGAAGGTGGACAGTATGGATTGTCATCATGCCTTATTACTGTGCTCAAAGGCCAATGGTCACTGTCTGGAACGGATCCCAGAGGCAGTATACATACATGCGTTTGCCTTGGGCTTGAGTGCTCGCCTATATTTGCAGTCAGTATACTATTGCAGTCAAATATCCCAGTGATTCTTGGACTACTGCAAATTCTGCCCAAGATTCAGAGGCTCGGGTGACATTTCCTATGATCACTCACAGAACTCTTTACCCCTTTTCTCTCTTCAAGGCCAGTACTCCAATATTTGCTCGTTTTTACTGCACACAAGGGTAATGGATACAACATTTGGGAACAGGGAGATGCGTGGCTTAAAGAAACAAGAAAAAGTCAAGAGGCAGGAACGGAGATGCCTCCCAACTGAGAACCAGCTGCTCTCCGTAGCTCACATGCCTTTTCCCAGCTGATCAGCCAGGTGCTGTCTTCTCGGAAGTGGAACAGCCTCGCCTGCTTTGCCAGGGCAACAACTTTTGTTTCTGCTCTCCGCGATCGTTTATCTGACGTGTTTGTAAACACCAGGGCGTGTTTGGTAAAGCTTTAACGACCATAACAAACGCCACGGCAGGACCGCTACCACACCCAAACATCCCCTGCTCAGGCCCTCCGGTCTCCCCCTAGGGCGGGGTCCGCCCTTCCCTCTCCGCACTGCCCGCGCCGCCGCCGCCGCAAAGCCTCTCGGGCGCTGGAGTCCCGCACTCCGCCTGTCCCATGGTGAGGCTGCGCCTTGTGGACTCCCTGTCCCACGGAGCCTTGCGGGGGACCCGGCGCCCGCACGGCGGCTGCGACAGCGGGCGGCAGGGCGGCTAGTTCAAGTTGCCATAGCGGCGAGGTGAGGCTTGCGGGAGGAGAGAGGTGTCCCGGGAGCGGGGCGGCTTCGCCCTGGGGCGCTGTGCGGTGAGGGTGCGGGCTGCGGGATGGGAAGAGTCGGGGCTGCGGCCAGGGCGCGGCTGTGCGGGACGCGGCTGTGCGGGACGCGGCTGTGCGGGTGCGGAGCGCCGCGGGAGGGCGGGCGCGGGTTGGAGCGGCGCCGCGGGGGCTCCTCGGGACAGCCCGGGACAGCCCGGGACAGCCCG
>VZRE01007119.1:21117-76166 GCA_013396775.1 Cephalopterus ornatus
CGCCGGCGTGCCCGGGGCCGCGCTGGGGTGTCCCGCGGCCCCAAGGCTTCCACGGTCCTGTCTGGGAAGAAGAACCATGAGTCCCTCGGAGGTGAAGTCAGGTGTAAGCGAGATTCCCGACGTGCCCGGCGGGAGGAGGATTTGCAGAGGGCGTTAGTCGAATGCTTGCTCATGGACAGTGTGTAGGAACAGTTTTCTGTGTCGTGGTGCTGAGGAGTGGAGTGCGGTGTCACAAATTGATAATAAAATGTGGTACAGATGCCTGAAAGCACGATGGCGAACTCTCACCATGTGGGATCATCTTCCTGGCTTTTTGAAAACTTCTTCTGGCTCAAATACAAGCATTGAAGGAAAGGGCCTTTGAGTGTTACGTTGTCCCTCAGTCTTAGCTATAAGGCTTCAAGCATACCTTTAACAGTAAGTTAGTTACCTAGCAATATGTTAGTCTGTGTAGAGCTGGACAAATAAAAACACCTGAGGAGTGATCAGGTTGTGTACACTGACTTTATCTTTGGTTTACCTGAGCTGGAGAACTTGCTGTTGAGACAGTCAGCTCTGCTTTGTGTTTGTTTTACCCTGTAGATCTCTTAACAAGAGAGTCCTCAGTGCAAATGAAATGCCCTATTTTCTACAGGAAAGGAAAGTATCAAGTATTGATGCTTTTCATCAGTTCAAAAAAAGTTATGATCTGTTTGTGTAGAACTGAAACACAGTAGGTTTGTATGATTATGTGCTAAAATCAGTCAAATGTGCGTATTCCTTTATGAATTTTTTTAAAAAGTCTAAAATGAAACTTCTGTATTTCTTTTAAAAATGAGGATGTTTCTTTATATGAAACAGAACTTTGTCAACTTAAAAGTACTTGTGGTTCCTTTTAGGTTGCTCATGAGAATAAAAAGGAATGCTACTTAATCACAAATGGTAAGTTTTCTTCAGATAAAATGTCCTCCTTGTTTAGTGTTTTCTTTTATGTTTACCTTGCCTACTGGCCTTTCTTCACTGCTTTATCTAATAAGTATCTTAATGAACCTATTTTTGGACAGCTGAAAATGAAATAAATGATCTTTCCTGTTGTAAATCTTCATTTCCCTTTTTTCTCTAGTGTCTTTGCTTTTCAGTAGTTGGGGCTCTTATGGTTAAGTCAACTTGTTTGTTGATTTTTGTAATTTTTTTAAAACAAAATTATGGTAAAACTCAATATTACTCCATGTTGTTATTTCTACCACTGTTTTATTTATTTTATCTTTCTTTGTCTTTGAAAATATCCCATATTTCCTGTTTCCCAGTGTTTAGTGTTTATGCTTACTCAGCAGCATTAAGACTTTATTGCAACTGACTAGAGTGAGAGGCACTGGAATAGGGAATTCTCATACTGTTAGTAAAAAAGTGATTTAGTTACATAAGAAGATGGAATATGAGATAAATTCACCGCTTCAGAAAATGTAAGGAATACTGGTGTACTTGAGCATAGGCTGAGCACGTTGATTTACTCTTCTTTCGTGTTTGAAAGGTTCCTATCCACGCCCGGGGGGACAGAAATGTGTAACCTTTTAAAAACTTAATGTAAGGATCTGTAAAAAATTGCCTCCATATAAAATACAATATAAAATTTGAATCCATCCATGGTTTCTTTTGGAAACTTAAGCTCTAATGTCTAGAATAATGACACCTTTACTTTCTTTTTGCTGGTGTTGTTGACTACAGGACTAAAGGGGTTTCAAGAGTATGCCAGCCTGTTCCCTCTTCTCTCAAGCAAGCTCAGACTGTGTCCCAGCAGTTAACACAGATTTTGTGAATGTGATTCCATGACCTTTAGGCAAACTGCTGCAGTGTGTAGTAGTCTAAGAGAATATTTCTATCTAACCTACCTTTTGAGGGTTGTTATTTTAATCAGTTTCTATGTGACTACTATACTAGGCATAGCTGTTTGCATTTCCTTCCTCTGTCTTGCCATACTTGAGACTTATCAATCCCCATTCTTTCCTTACAAGCTGTATTTCTACTGCCTCAAGTAATTTTTGAATTCTAGTCAAGTGAAATGCATCAGCATCAAGATAGTAATCTGCGTTATGTCAAATTAACATTGGAGAATAGAAATAATATTTCACAATTCACAACGTTACCCTTATTTTTACAACTTGTATGGTGTTAGCTCTTTCTTTCTAGAAGATGATGCTGTTGATGTGTACTCAACTAGAAGCCTTCCCCTCCATACTTCTTTCTTCTACCAGCTTTAGTTTTTCTAGCTGTATTTGTCCAGCGCAGCTTTATTTGTGTCAGCTGCAGACTTAATCAACTTATATATTATGTTATCAGGTCTCTTGGTTAAAAGATACAATGGATTCACTCTAGGTTCTTGCTTGATACCTCTGCGATTTGACACTTAATTTCTGTTACCTGCTCTATGAGTTCTGATACTTACCCAGTTTTAGGAAAGATTACTTTAATTCATTTTTCCTTAGCTTACTTTTGTGATTGTCATGTGTGTTCAGGACTTAAAAACAAACAAACAAAAAACCCCAACCTGTACTGATTCCTCTTTGTTTAGAAAATGTAGTTACTCATTACCAGACTGATTTATTTAGTATCAACACGTACACTGTTGTGGTTTTTTTGAGAACAGAGATTTCATTGGAAACTTAAAATAGACCATTTTAATTTTTTCCACATATTTAAATTGATTAATATATAACTTCTTGGCCACAGTTTTCTTTCCTTTGCTTTCTATTTAAAACACTCCCTTCTCCCATAGTATCTCCAGTTCTCCTTGAGTCATTAAGATACTGATTCCTAGACTTGCTTAAGACAGTGACTTGGGGTTATTTGTCTTAGCTGGCCCTGGGCAATCTGAGTAGAGCTTAGCAATAGTGTGAGGTAAAGGGGAATGTTTCTGCAGACTAGAACAATTGATACAGCATTGATATCTCATCTCCACTGTATGTTCTGGGGGGAGAATTTGCTTGGGGCCGTGATCTTGTCATGGGTACTGGACACTTGGAAATATTGAGAGTGCATCTTTTGATTTAATTTGCTCCTAAAAGCCTCTACCTTTTGCTTCATGATGTGAACAAAGATAATAACTAAGGAGCAGTTGGAAGATCTGCTTCAAAAATACATCCTGCTGACCCAAACTAGAAAGGCTAATGGAAATGTAGTCTGAGTCTATGAAGTTGCTTTGGAATTATGTTGCAAGACTGTTCAGTTACAATCAGGATTTAACATATATTACTTTTTCTGGTCTTTCTACTTAGATTGCAAGATACTAATGGCAAATTCATCCAGTGATTCAGACAACCTTCTTACGGGTCGAACAGGAAGGCGGCTACCTTTGAGAGCATCCTACAAGAGAGCTCAGAACTATGGTGCTGAAGCAGTTACAGAGAAGATCCATACTTTAGCAAGCACATTACAGGTTGTTTACAAAATACAGTTTTAAAGTATTTATAGAGTCTGCATTTTTGTAACATAGGATCAAATTTTAATTTCTAAAGTTGTGAAGTATATGGATGAGAAACGTTGCTTTCTGTGCAAACTAAAAAGGAACGTTGATTGTACTGCTTTTGATCTGAAAGTGTGTAGCTTGTTACACTTCTATACAGCTGTTCTTTCAGGCAGTAATAGAGTGTTGTTAGAAACAATTACATGTTGAATAATACCTTTATAAAGTTAGCAAACTAAATAAGGCCAAATAAGCTTTTTCAGATTCTCACAAAAGGCATTACATTTTTGGCAGAAAGTTCCAGCCCTGTCTTAGTTGCCTTGTACTGTGTAAAATTTCCAAATTTCTGATAAAGTAAATATGTAGGCAGTCAATTCCTTCATCATAGAGCTTACATTTCAAAGATTTTCTAGATGTGGAACAGCACAGTGAGAAGCATTTTTTCTAAACTTGTAAGAGATACATACCTGAGCAAGAAAGAGTGTTCATCTAATTCCTGCTTCTTCAGTGGAGGCAGTGGAGGGAATATCTGAATCTGTTTTGCAAGTGGGAGGAGACACTTAGCTATCCTGACAGCGTTATTGCTTGAAAAGTCATGTAAATTCTTCTCTAGCTGACAGTTCTGAATACCCAGAGTGGGTGGGCACGTTTTATCACTTATTGCTTGGCCAGGAAGATTTTTTTTCCCTTTAATATGTGGGAAGAGAAAAATCAATGAACTTCAAAACTTCTTAGCTGGAAAACAATCTAGGAAAAAAAATGAGTTAATAAGAATGTAATCTGACTATTTTTAAAAGAGAGTCTTTGGTATTCTCCTGATTCTGTCTAACCTCTTTCTAGATGCTCTTCTGAAACTCTGATTTTAAGCTAATTGTTTTTTGTTGACTGCTTTTCAGCAGATCTGCTGTCTGATCCAGCTGTTCATCTGGTCAGAAAGTGCTCATGCAGGCACCTTACCTAGTGTGTTCATCTTCAAAAACTGGTTATTTCTTAGTTAACTAGTTTTGTTCTATAGGCAGGTAAAAGTAAGATCTTTGGGTTAAAGTGGCTGAAACTTGAAAAAGTTTTTATTTGAAGCTGAGGCCTCACTGTTGTACTGAAATTACAGTGTGGGTGGTTTTTCTTCCTTCTTCCCTTTAGCCATGCTGTACCACTTCAGATTGCAGTTACTTGAATAGAATTTTGAACGCATAGACCATTTAAAAAGCACTTGTGTTATCAATTTAATCTTAGAAACCAAGAATAATAAAGGCAACAGTAATGTTTGATTAGAGGAGGTTTCAGTTTTGACTTTTTTCTAAAACTTTTTTATTTAAGGATACCAACAGAAATCTGAGACATGTTGACCGTTTGCTAGGACAGTACAGAGAATACAACAAGGAACAAACCGAAGCCATAACAAATGTGAGCAACTTTCAATTTATCTTAAGTTCTTCAGTCTTTTCTGTTAGTAAAATTCATAGCTTAAAACTTGGCAGTAATGGACAGAATGTATAAGGAGTTAAGTAGCTGTAAACAGAACCTTTTCGTATTTATTGGAACAATCTAAATCAAAATATAGTAATGTGTTATATAATGAAACTTGCTGACAGGTTTTGTATCTTCAGTATTTTTCTGGTTTATAAGCACCCAATAGATTGTTATGTTATGGTACTATGCCAAGTACAAGATGAGTAGCTAAAATAGAGTGTTGGTGGAGCAAGAGAGGTTTAAAACTTGGTTACAAACAAACTGTAACAGGTGCTTCCTTGAAACAGACACATATGAAATGTAGGAATATTTTACATATGAAGGTAGAGAGAAGGAGTGAAGAAGGAAATGTGTAGAAAAGAAGGCTTGTTTTCCTCAGAGAAAGAGATCCAACATGGTGTGTATAATTCTACAAGAGTAAAGCATCAATTTAACCGTTGTGTATAACCTTACCTTAGAAAGAGAACCTTCAGAAATTGATATTTTGTAGATTGTCAAATAAAGATGTGACAAAGCAAGTGCCTAAGAACCAAAGTTAGCAAATACAATTGTATAAAATTAGATGCAAGTTTGAAAAATGAAGAACTTATTTACAACTGTAGTTACTTCTTTATTCTTAAGTTGGGAATGGCTGCCTTTTCCTGGAAGTGAAACTACTAAAAGTAGGGATTGCTGTAAAGCTGCTTAGGGAAATTTGATAGCCATATGTCAAATTGATTCCAGGTGTAGGGCTGGTAGAAAAATTCCAGTAAAAAATAATTTCTTTGAAGTTATTTTCTGGATTTTGCAGGACTGTTATTGAGCATTGTTGGCAAATAGGTCTTATTTTGGTTGCAGGAGACAAACTTTTCTTTTGAGTTTACATCATGGTGCACCATGTGGTGCACCACAGGTTTAAGAAACTTGATATTTGAAGCTACCAATGTTGGAAACATGTTTTGCTATAATTATGATATAGGGGTATGATATATGAGATGTTGAAGAAAAGTTATTATTAATTTGTAGTTGGCTTAAAAATAGTTTTTGATTCTCTTAATGACTTTTAAAATAAATGCTATTTTCCAGTTTTTATAAGAAATAAGTCTGTCTTCATATTTCAATAAATTATAACTTTTCTGCAGTTAAAAGAAACACTTGAACAATCTATAGGTCAATTAAGGAGCCAGCGACTAACACGAAACTCTGGAATGAGAAGTGCGTCTCTCTCAAGCTTATATCCTAGTGATCTGGATGGAGAAGGACCATCAGGTAAAATACTTAAACTGCTTGAATATACTTAAATTATATCATATAGCTGTGGTATAGAAAGAAGAAATTAAGAAGAAAAATGCATAGAGATAGGGGCATGAAAAGTCATCATTGATTACTTTAAAGAAATTCAGTTTAGAAATTTGGGAGACCTGCATTAAGTTACACAGTTGTTTATTTGGTAAATTCTTCTAGCTTTGTGTTATGTAGTATTTTCTGCTGATATCCTGAGATATTTAAGTGAAACAGTGATTCTTTCAGCTGAGAAAATTTGTTGTCCTCTGCATGAGTTTTGTCTTTCTACTTATGTTTTTTATCTCTTATCTCATAAAGGGAACCGCCACTTCCTGCCTACTTCTCCTCTCAGGGATTACGGAGACTCACAGGGCAATAAACATCGAAGGTCTAGATCTGCAAGTGTGCGATTTGTCAATGAGGCAGATAATTGGGACCAGGTACAGAGCACTAATGGGAGTTGCTTCACCAAATAGGCAATCTGTGGTCACCAGGTTCTTTGGTTTTACATCAAATGAGGTGATTCTGGTGATGTCACTAAGAATGTTTAAGCTATGAAGTGTGCTTTCAATGTTACATGCCACTTTTCGTTGGGCAGTCACCTCTTCTATCTGTCAGTGGCATGAAGTTTCATGGAAATTATTATAGAGAAAAAGATGCAGATGGTAGTAATATCAAAAGTAGAATATGACAATAATCTCTGTACTTTTTAGGCCATCTATGAGAAAGAAAAATAGTGTCTGAATAGCCTGTTTGGTCTGGAGAAGAGAAGACTGAGAAGGGATCTCATTAATGTATACAAATATCTCAAAGGCCAGTGCCAAGAGGGTGGTACCAGACTGTTTTCAGTGGTGTCCAGTGACAGCACAAGGAGCAGTGGCCATAAACTGAAACACAAGAAGTTTCACCCAAACATGAGAAAGAATTTCTTTACATTGAGGGTTGCAGAGCACTGGAACAGGCTGCCCAGGGAGATTATGGAGATTTCCTCTCTAGAGACATTCAAAACCCACCTGGATGCATTCCTATGTTACGTGTTCCAGGTGACCCTGCCTTGGCAGGGGTGTTGGACTGGGTGATCTCCAGAGGTCCCTTCCAACCCTAACGATTCTGTGGTTGACATTCACTGACCTGCTGGAGTTTGGTATGGCTGTAAAGGAGATCGTTCTGCTTTAGTTAATGGCATAGGGTCTTAGTGCTTTTGCTGTTTACTTCAGTGTAGCTTGGATTGATTTTGAGCCACCTAGTTCTTTGTCTTAGTTCTAAATCTGACCTGTGAGTGGGATAATTTGACCCTCTCATTCAGGCAGATGATGGAGGAGAGGATGTGTACGCCCACTGGTAATTTTCATACTTCATGCATACTTCAACTTGTGTCTACTTGCAAACTTCAGAAAAAATAAATCAATGACTTTAATGGATAAGATTATAGTCTTTCTATATCCTACAGGTAGAGAGGATATTTCACTACATGTTTTTACTCTTTCAGACAAGGTGGCTAGACTTTCTTGAGTGAATTCCCTCTGTGTAGAATAATTTGTCCAGGAGAAATTGATTATGACTAATACTAAAGAAGCTGATTTCAGTATTTCCTAGACTTTCATTTCACTCCATTTCATTGTCTCTTCAGTCTAGTTTTCACCCCATTCCTTCTTCTTCCAAGGTTAGTGCGTAGCCTAATCCTTGGAAGGAAATAGTGTTATATGGAAATCTTTTCTCCTAAGCTGCTAAAAACCTTAGTACTATTTTAGGTTATTTGTAAATATTCTATAAATATAGAAATTTAATTCAAGGGAGTTCCTGCAATGCATGCAAAATTCCTCATTCATATGAAGTAACTATGTAAACAAATAGGTTTTTTTCTTTTCCCCCATTTTGATGATAACTGCTGGTTTATTCCTTATTCTTTTCAGTGAGTGAATATGGCTTTACCCTCTCATTAACTGTTTTGTAGGAAGCCTATAGTGTTGTGAGGAATGATGAACTAGAGATAGTCATTGATCATGGTCATAGGTAGAAATTAGGGCACAGATAAAGTAGTATTGTTTAACTGAAGTTGTGGCTTTTTCTTTTTTCTGTAACCATGATCCCCCTTTATTCCCATTCTGACTCCCTCTAGCTAAGGTAATTTTGAAAATGTGACCTAGGAGACTTTGAAAAAACACTGCACATTGAAATTTCTGGTTAATCACACAGGGCGGGTGGTAGAGCCTGTGTCTGAATGTTCAGGGTAGGCAGCTGGGTTGTGAAAGATCCAGGTTTAAATAGGACAAAGGGATATTATAAATCAGGGTTTTGCATAACAATGATCCTGGCCATAGAACTGTTGACAGCAATAGGTTGGTTTATGATAGATTAACTGTCACTTTTTATCCCATGAAGAATGGATGACTTATTACGTTTTTTATTTGCTCCCTTAAAACTTTGACTATAAATTGGAAGCCTGCTGAATGAGGGAAATGGGAGGTTTTATAGAGGAAAATAGGCATGTGTTTTTGGTTTTGTTTTTTTCAAGCTCTGAAAAAAAGAGTATGTAAAGTCTTGGGCAAGGTAAAATACCTTTTCTTGGTGTTTTGGTAGTTCCTGAATACATCACAGTGTTCTGCTCGTTTACTTTCAATTTCGTATATCATCTATTTATAGTAACATACATAGCTGGGCAGAACTTTGTTTCACCTATACTAGTGTTTATTAGCACAAAAGGTGTCTTTCCTGACTTCACTTTTCAGATCTTTCGACTTGCTTTGCATTAGATTAAAAAGTAGGTGCAGTGTCCAAGCTCTGAACCACAGAATAAAAACATAGTTGGGAAACCTGGTTTAGCAAGTGAGTTACTGAAAGTTAAACTTCAATGAGAATGTGTTGTGAAGGGCTGAAATGGAAGTGTGCAAACCTCATCCATGCTCAGCTGCAATTAATGGAATTTTATTATTTTGTAATTTATTTTTATCTGCTTTATTTTAAAAAGTGTGTATATATATATATAAAAAATGTGTGTATATATGTAGATATTTTGGAATATCACAGGAAAAAAGATTCCTAAGCCCTGGATTAATTTGTGTATTTTCATTTACAGCTGCATTCTTTCCACCAGTCTCTTCGAGATCTCAGCAGTGAACAAGTTCGCCTAGGAGATGACATCAGTCGGGAGCTTTCAAGGAGAAATCGGTATAAACAGAATATAACTCTGTGTGAAGGATAGTGTTGAAAATAATTCTTAAACTCTTCTTTATTGCAAAAAATAACTGTGGGGAGAGTGAGGGATTGCACAAGGTGTAGATGGAAGCACTATTATCAACTGCTTAATTTATGTCATTTTTTGCAGTATTTAGAAGTGTAAATATCACCCTTCAGTTCCTGTTCATATAGTATGTGTTGCTTTCCTCACCTTTTGTAGTGTATGGGGAACTTAACTAGGACTTGGGAATTTCATTTATTACAACTTTGCTCCATATTTCTTCTTGGTACTGGAATCCCTTGAGGGCAAGCTCTCATGCAGCCCATAAAGTACATCCTTTCTCAGCATATGGTGCTTTATTGAATAGGAATAACAGGAATTAGACTGTTAATTCCTAGTAGGAAACTACTGTTCAGAAGGACTGTGTAGATGTGTCCGTGATTTTGTACTTGTTGACCTGATACATAGCTGATACCTAGATGCTCTGTTTCTTTACTTGAGGAATGGAAATGCTTTTTATCATGAATTTTCCACTTGCGGCTTGTCTCTAATTTTGCTAGGAATTAAGAGGCTGTAGAACATACTGAAGTAGCATAAAATTCCAGGACGTTGTTGCTGCTTAAAATTATCATGGTTATTTAGTTTTTGCACTGTAGAATATTATTTTACTTATATTTTTCTATGAAGGACTGATGCTGAATTAAGAAAGACTCTAGAAGAATTGTCTGAAAAGCTCACTGAGTCCCAAAGACAAGAAACGGTGAGTGTGACTAACATGAAAAGATTATTTCTATTTAGTATTCTAAGCAGGATGTGGGCTTCTAGTTTAATGTGTGTGTTGGTAATCAGTATCATGTATTGGTATGTATATCTGAATATGATCTTGTTTAGTCTACTATAGGTTGTTGCAATATTACCTTTCCATAATGAAATCAGCAAGACAAGTCTTATATTTCAGGTACTTGTTTCAGTTAAAAGTGGGTGTATGTTGTGGATTTTTCACAGCCTTGGAGAGAGCTGCTTTTTAACTTTGAACATTGCTTTGAATGCTATTATACTTGTTGAAGCTGCCTTTGGAAAGATACAAGTTTTCCCATGTTATGACGATAAATTCTATTGTTTCTTCTTCCTCCCCACCTCCGTCTCCATCCTTTTCAATCCTTACCATCTGTATAGCAAAATGGAAGGAGTCTGTTTGCGCTGCACTCTTCTCTCAAGGCTTTGTGACAAAATGTAACAATGGAAGCAGGACAGCCATGTTTTTTGTGTCCTGTATCTGCTGGAAGCAGACTAACTGCAGGTTGTATTACTTGAATCGAAGAGATCTGCTGTTGAGATGGAAGTCAAACAGCATATTGCTGTAGGAACAAGAGAAGTTGAGAATCTCCCCAGTAAGTAGTAGGTGAGAATCCTGCAGGTAGTTCTGGACACATAAGATTCGAGTGTATGCTTTATGTAAGTATTTACTGTGGTATCAGTAGCAATGCAGACTTTTCAGAAAAAAGTGTTATGTGTCCTTATTTTCCCATTGGTGATTCATCTTGCCCTAAAATAGCATGAATTGGTACTAAATGCTCAGTCAAGGGCTTTAGTGATGTGTTTGTCACTGATAACAATATTGTTGCCGCAAACCACTTGTTGATACCAGCAGACTTAATAAATATACTTGTATAAATAGCTCTAGATTAAGTTGGACAGTGATTCAAGAGACTCTATCTGTACCAGTTATATTCTTGATGTGATAGAGTCCACCAGGGAAAGAAGACTTACCTTGTCAGCCTTTGTAGAAAAATGCAATGGGCTGTTTGTTAAAATGTAAGTTTTTGTACTGGTTTAAAGGTAAACTGGCAGGAGAAATGAACCCAACTCAAAAGAGATTATAAGTCAGAGTTACAATTTAATGAAAATAATACAATAAATACAATTATACAGACAATTGGTTTTAACCCACAAAACCCAGATGTATAACTCGGCAACCTGGGGCACAGACAGAATGGTGTTCATTGGCCCCCCCGTGTGGAGCCCCACATGGTCCCTCTGAGTCCAAAGTAAAAGGAAAGGAAAACCAGTTGGTGAGAGTGGTGGTTGCAGTCTGGTCAAGGATGGTGGTTGCAGTTCGGTTGAGGTTCTGGTTCTCCTCTGGATCTGAGTGGTACCAGAAGTACCCCAGACTCCAAGATTGTATACATCCAGGTTCAGGCAGGAATGCCCAGTACTTCCTCCAGGGTGGGAGTTCCACAATGGGTGATTGTGGGTTGTGGGTTATTTTTGGAATGCTTGATAGCCCATTAGCAGACACGACCCCTCGGGCTGAGTGTGGAGGTGCTAATGACTCCCCAGAGGGAAGATATCACACCTGAGTCATTGGTGTGAGGACAGGAATATCCTCCTATCTCACAGACTTCTTAACACCCAGCTAATAGCTTGAGAGGTCAGGTGTGCTCTGGGCAGCTGCTGCAGATGGTATATTGTTAACAGTTCCTGGGAAATGACAGAGGGTATAGAATACAGTTTAGTTTGCACCCACACAGTGATGAACTGGTCCTTGCTGCTCTAACTAGGACAGTTTTGTTTTCTCCTAATAGTCTGGTAGGATAAAATAAGTTTATCAGATAAAGAACTCTTGATACTTGTAAAATTCAATTTTTTTTTCTTGTTGCATCCTTATTATTTTTTTTCTCTTTCATGTACCAGGAAATTAGCAGACTCAATAAGCTTTAACTAAGGTGATTCTCAAGAAAATAGCTGCTACAACTGGCTACACTACAGCTATTCAGTGCCTTTGAATGAGAGGAACAAACCTTCCTCAAAACTCTGGAATGCAGGCATCCACTGTCTTTTTATTAATTAAAAAAATAACTAGGATTTCAAGATGTGAAATTGAATGTTGTAGTTTTTGACCTAAGAGAAGCAAAAAATGAGTGATGTGAAATGTAGCAAGGAGGTCTTCTGTAGTTCGTTAATGGTAAGGGGAATACTGGAAGACTAAGTCTCTTAGGTGGGAAGGAAAATATCTTCCAATAAAGCTACAAAAATTAAAATGTTTAGTGATACTCTTTTAGTGAAGACAAATGCTGCAGTGATAGGGTTTGCATGTGTAGGACTAGTAAGAATTCAGCTGGAATATTCTGCTCATTGCTACTTATTAACTTCATGAAGAACACTGGCCAAATGGAAAGAAGACTGGCGAGAGGAGAAGGAAGTTAAAAATGGGAAAAATAAAAAGGCCACTCATTCGAAGACTTACTTGAAAAGATGAAACAATTTCTGGGGTCCAATTTGCAGGAGAAGTATGTAGTTAGGAAAGATCTAGCCATGCATGTTGAATAGTCAAAAAGCAGAAATTGCGTGAACAGTATTAGAATAGAAGGGCCTCTAATGATAATTCTGCACAGTACTAGTCTAATCATCTGTGAGGTAGGAGCTTCTTGGTCTGGAATTGATCTGTGTACTTTCCGTACTGAGTAATCCCTCTGTGGATTTCTTTCTTGGAACTTGTCTTTGATGAAACTTGCATATCTTTATCATCTTGTCCTATAGCAAAGGGTTCTCCAAATAGATTACGTATTGTGAGAAGAGCTGCCACTTCTGTGATGGCTTGGTTTTTTTGGTTATTTTGGATATGTGTGTTTTGATTGGTGTGTTTTGGTTTGGGTTTTTTTGTTGTTGTAGGTCCTTTCTTGTTGGGTGTGTTTTGTTTTCCTTCCTAATTTTTGTTGAAGAAGGTTATTCAGTTTCTTCAGAGACTTTTCAGAGTATTGCCTTTCCTTTTGGGCTGAAGTATTCTGACATACTTAATCACAGATTGTATCCAGCCAATTTCACACCTAAGATCAGCTCAGTTGGCTAGAGCATGGTGCTAATAACACCAAGGTCATGGGTTTGATCCCTCTATTGGCCATTCACTTAAGAGTTGGACTCAATGATCCTTGTGGGTCCCTTCCAACTCCGAATATTCTGTGATTCTGTGACTTAAAAAGCCTAGTGGTAGCAACATTCTATCCTGCTGCTTTACCAGTGCTCTCTGATACAAGTTGCAAATCCTTTGCCCTTGTTCAAAGCCTAGTGATCTATTACCCAATGAGGCTGGCAGAATGAGAGAGATGAGGTAAATGCAAAAGAGGGGAGTTGAGTATGGATGTTAGGAATAAAAATAATTCTAATGATGTGCATAGGAAAGCATGAGATTAGAGTGCATATAGAAACTATGGTCTGTTGTTGTAGGTGTTTGAGATCCTTTAGTATGTGTTTGTGTTAGAATTTGGAATTAAGAATTCTTCTAATGAGATTGCTTAATTCAGAATTGATGTCTTTAGTAAAAGTGGGTTGGGTAAGAGTAAACACTTTTTTCCTTAAAATTTCCTTATGCAAAGTTGTGCAGTAACTTTTGTCTTTAGTGCCTTTATAACTGTGCTTTGGAGTGTTTATCACCCCCAGCATTGCCATTCTTGTATTTATATTCTATTGTATGATTCTTGGCAATAAATTGTCAACTTGAAATCTTGATAATTTCACAGGATAAGCTCATGGTAGAAACCTTCAGTTTAGTGTGCTTAAATCTTTATTTTTGTAGAGACATATATCTAAATTCTTACAGCTGTACTGGTTGGTATATTTAGTGCTGTTTGAAAATTGCCTGTATGTAGGTAGATTTATAATGATAAAGGTCTAGTCACTACAGTTCTTCCGAGTCACTAGTTCAGAATTTATTTTCATTAGAGTATGTGATTCTTAGAGTCTCTTTGATGCTGAATTTGAATACTTTAAGACCCATGCAACACAACGAATGCACATTAACTTCACCTTTAAAGAGAGCTTTTTCACCCAATATGAAAACCAGAGGGCATCTAGAGTGGTGACACAGGAATAGCTGGATGCCTGTTTCAGGTCAAGCACTCTCCATGGCCTTGGTCCTGAGAATCTATGTGCAGTTTTGTTAGAAAAACTTGGAGGTTCTATAACTCTCTCTATATTAAAATCTCTTTCTTAACAAGACATTTTGTGAGATTTCTTTTTTCTTGAAAAGGATTTGGAAGTTTGCTAGAGGAACGTCCATAAGCAATGAGACAAATACTTAATTTATGGTTATATAAGATAGCTCTCTTGGATATTTTGTTTCAACCTCTTGGATATAAGCACATCCCAAATTAGCACAAGATGCTGATCTTTATACATAAATGTTCGAATTAAGTGGATGCTTACTTCAGATGATGCCATTAGAAAGTTGTTGTAGGCTGTGTCTCTGGAAAAAGACAGCAATGTCAAGTGAAATGGAACTTACGTGGAGTTACTGTGGTTACAATATCTCAGAAAGCAAGGATTATTGTCAGATAAGGAACTGTCCTTCAGAAGATCTGATATAAGGATTTTTGGTACTGCACAGGTGACTTGTAAAAGGTGTAACACACGTTAGCATTTACCATGAGGGAAAGGTTTAACAATATTTAAAGTGACATCAATAAAAAAAAATTTGCTGTTTTTGTGATTTTAATACTGTGATTTTGTGATTTTAATTTTAATGTGATTTTGTGTTTTAAGTATGCATTGGTGATAGACTGGGTCATACAAGAAAGGCAGTGAAAATCTGTTGAACTAGATTTCAATTAGCAGGACTTGTGCACTAGAAATAACAGTGCAAAGCTGAAAAGCAGGAGAGAAATTCAAGAAGTAGGATGCTCCTTGCTGAATAGTAAGCATCCAGTATCTTCCACAAGATTATATTTAGCTGCTTGACTTAAATGTCATCCTTGTTTTACAAAGGACACACTATTCTTTGTGTTTAATTGTAGAGTGCCTAATCCATTTTCACAGATTTTGCTGCTACCTGAAAGCTTTATGTGGAGACATAGCTCTAGTGTCATCATTATCATTCAGATGGTCTGTGTTAAAAATGCATGCTTGAAATCACATTCTAATATGTTCTGAATGCAGTAATTTAGTGCTAGTATTTCATGTCATTGTGTGGAGCGTCCATATTCTTTGTACTGTTCTTCAGCAAATCACTTGTCTGCACTAAGATTTTTTGTAAGATTCAGAGGTCAAGATACATATTTTTATGGTATAAATCTTGTCCTGAGTCAGGGTCATTGGGGACAAAGGAAGACAAGCGAGTTTTAGAGTTTTCTCTGTATGTACTAATTAAGGAGTTAACACTTAACTGTTTCTAACTTTTCTCTTTTTAATCCCTATTGTTGTATGTTACAGGCTCTATGAGAAGCTGAGGAAGGTCAGAGAGGCTACAAAAACAGGGAACATAATTCTTGTGGGAGAACGCCTTGCTAAAGTGCCCGTATACTCATGCATGGTGTGGGAAACAAATAGGAAGATTTAGAAATTTGTGTGCAGTTGCAAGTCTTGAATGTCTTCGAAGTTACAGAGCTGCATAATTGAAATGTTGTCATGAATAGCTAAGTGCTTTTTAGGAAGGACCAGAAAGGCAAGGTGGTGGAGTAGCCCATTATGTAGGACAACAGATGGAATTTGTGGAGCTCTGCCTCAGGGAGGATGATGAGCGAGTTGAGGGTGTATGGGTTATTATAAAAGGGCAGACTAGCAAGGAATGATACTGTTGTGGGTGTTTGTTACAGACTGCCTGATCAGGAGGAGATAGTAAATTGGACCTTTTAGAGAGAGCTGGAAGTAGCCTCAGAATCACAGGCGCTGTGATAGGAGACTTCAACCACACTGACATATGCTAGAGGAATAGCACAGCAAGGCACAAACAACTCAGGATGTTCTTGGAAAACATTGATGATAACTTTCTGATGCAGGTGATGGAGGAACCAGTGTGGAAAGGTGTGCTATTGGACATTATGCTAACTGACAAAGAAGGTCTGGTTGGACATGTGAAGGCTGGGGGCAGCCTTAGCTACCATGAGATTGTGGAGTTCAGTCGTCACTGCCAAGGCCAGCCCTCGGGGATCCTTGACCCAGGAGATGAGGGAGAAGGTCCAGAGAAAGGAAGCCTTTCCCTTGGTCAATCAGAATCAGTCAAACTTGACTTCTGCAAATCTGTGGGCCCTGATGGGATGTATGTCCGTGTATTCCCATGTGCACTCTGCACTCCCATGAGGGCAGAGGGAACTGGCTGATATCATTGCTGGGCCACTCTCAGTCATCTTTGGAAGGTCATGGCAATCAGGAGTTGGTGCCTGAGGACTAGACGAAAGTCACTGACACTTCAGTCTTCACAAATGGCAAAAAGGAGGACCCAGGGAACTACAGCTTCGCTTCAATCCCTGGAAAGGTCATGGAACAGCTCATCCTGGAGGCCGACTCTAAGCACGTGGAAGACAAGAAGGGATTCAGTATAGTCAACGTGGATTCACCAGAAGGAAATCATGCTTAATAAATGTGTTTGCCTTCTACAATGGGATGACCCAATGGGACAATCCCCAATGGATGGGGGGAGCTGGACTTCAGCTAGGCTTTTGACACTGTCTCCCATGATATTTCTCAGGGAGACCAAAGCAATTGGTCTGCAGAAGAGGGAAAAACTACTGACACAGTGTGCCAAGAAAGTAGGTTCTTGTTTAACACCTTTTTAACAATGATATTTGCCAGCAAGTTAAACTGCAAGTTAATGACCACAATGGGGGTGTAAGATTTTTGTTGTATTTGCAGATGAGCTTCAGGTATGTTGCAAAACAGAACTGAAATCCAGAATCCAGTCTTGGATGTGGCTTATAGGATAAAGATTAATAACTGTAAAATTCAACAAGGAAGACTAAAATCATACTTTAAGAAAAACAGGTAATTTTAGAGTCAAGGGAATCAAAGCTGTTTAGATTTCTGTGAATGTTTTTGAGCAGGTTATATAGACTTGTAGAAAAATGATATAGATATAAAAAGTCATGTGTTTAACCAGGCCGCAAGTTTGCTAGCCTTTCAAGTCCTTCCCAGCCTCTTCTTTCTGTGCTCTCTGCACAGAGAATATGAGCTAACAATATACTAGGTATACTAACAATCGTTTCCTGATAGAAGGTTTTTTTCCCCAATTAAGTGGCATCAAGATGTTTGGTGGTTTGTTTTGGTTGTGGGATTCGTTGTCTGTTGTTTTTTTAAAGACAATTATAGCTGTAATGCTGAAATTTCTATGCGTCTGACAAATATATAATGCATCTTTTTCAGTGTCTAGTTAGAAATAATACAATAATTTTGTTCTGGAATGAATTGAAGGAAGTCAAAAGCAAGACAAATCACTGGATAAAGTTTCTTTCTTACTTGCTCTGAGTTGGTGAGAATTTGCAATGAAATCTGAAGTTTGCAGGAATCTAAAGCTTGTCTAGTGCTGCCTCGTGTCATGTCATCTGTACGTGCTGTGAGCTAAACCCATGACAGTGAGGAAAGTACTGAACTCTCCTTTTGAGTGTCATCTTTAGGGATTATGTTACTTGGGAATTTTTTGTCAATTCAAAATGATACATTTTCTTTCTTGATATCTTTAGTGTTTACTTGCTTAACTTCACTCGAAAAAGATGCATGAGAGAGCTGAGAAAGCTCCTGCCTTCAGAAACACGTAGCCAAAATTTAAAAAAAAAGATGTAGAAACATTACTCTTTAATTTATTTTAGGTGTACATGAGGAAAATGATGACAGCTTATTTGCTGGTTTTCAGCAAAGATACAACTTTACTGGCAGTGTTGTTTTCTGTTCCTGATACACAGTATCATTGTTTCTGTCAGCTGGAGTATTTTGTGTTATTATTATTAAAAGTAACCCTGAGTAGTACTTGTCAAAACAAACATAATGTGGTCTTTATTTTTTATACATTAGTTTTTATTCTGGATTATGACTGCAGAGCTTTCATAACGGACGTGAAGGAGCATGGTTTGACGCAGTACATTTCTAATGCGTCTCCTGATGGTTTTAGGAAAAATACAACATTCCACACTGTAAACTGACTATTTATCTGACTGTGCAAAGAAGAAATGTTTTCCAAAAGATGTATTCTGTTGTAGAGAAAAAGACTGTTTCATTCTTTAAACCTTGTGAAGCCCAGAATATTTGTAACCTTAATTATGTTTCTGTTGCTGCACGTGTGTGTTGCTGATGTTAAAATTTTCTATGTGTGCATGTGCCTAGTGCTAGTAGAGGTGTGCTTAGTAGAGCAGAATGAGAACTTGTTCCTGTCAGTGTACATCAGAAACTAGTAGTTGAATGGTGTTTTATGTCTATCTCTTTTTATCTAAATACCATTTGGTAATAGATGTATTGCTTTCTAGCGGTTGTTTAAAATTGTTTTAAGGTAGGGAGGAAACGATACATAAATATTTTTCTTGCTAATCTTTGACAAAATAAATTCAATTTGCTGCCTCCAGAGGGCGCTGTCTGCTAGCAGCTTGAATTGGAAAAATGAAGTAATTCCAGTATTGTAGTTTAAGATTGAGGTATTGTGTTCATAATCCCAATTGCTTTAATAAATAACTACTGTTATTTGTATTAGTTTGTACATGGAATCACAAAATATTGGGAAAAAGGCTTAAAGTGATGTAATTATTTTGTGTTGTTATAGTCATTCTCTTGTACTTGACTCTTGTTTACTACTTTTCACTCACAGATTTCAGAGCATGAAAGAGGCAAACATTGGTCTGTTTTGCAGACTGGAGATGTGAAAGAAATATCCCTCCAGAGGTTAATCGGGCTTGTGACAGAGAAGCTAAGATTTTTATATTGCAGCTTCATGTTAGGCTGCACTAAACTTGATATTGAGATATTTAACACTGGAATAGAACCACCACTGTAGAGGAAAATATGCTTATACCTAAAGGAGGATATTGCTGGCAAGATAATTGTTTGGTTCCCTGCTTGAGTACTTCTGGAGTACTCACTGCTGTAAATAGTTATTTTCTCTATCATTCTAAATCTTTTTCAATAAAATACAAATTCTGTTCTTTTTTCTTTGTGCCCCATACTCTATTTACCTTTTTGCCATTGTTACTTTCAGATGTAGTAAAAGGCACACTAATTGCCTACAGTGTGATTTTTTTTCCTTTTGAAGGTATCAGAACGTGTAGAGAGAAGACTTCAGGAGATAGAACAAGAGATGCGTGCTGAAAGACAGCTTGTAGAAAGGCGCCAGGACCAATTGGGACATATGTCTCTTCAGCTACAAGAGGTATGCAAAGGAAAACTTCCCCTGTATTTAGGATTTAATTAGGAATGGGTTGCATTTGTGAGCCTGTACCTATCAAACTGGCAAAAGTGCTCATATCTGTGGCACATTTTTTAACTCTATCAGTCCAGCTCAGCTTGTTTTGATGACTAGATGATGCCGAGTACAGTCTCAGTTCTTCATTATACTGTCCTGACTATGTTTAGACCTTTATGGTAACTTCCACAAATGTTCTAAGAACCTACCTCCTATGCCCTTCCTGAAACCCCAAGCAAACAAAAGCAAGTCATTAGCTGGGTTTTCTCAATTAAAACGTTTTGTTTTCTAAAATGTAAACATTACTTGCAGTGAACAGTTTACTTTAAATTTATTTCAACAAGCAATCAAATGCACTGCATTGGCCAGACGGCTTTTCGTTGCTTTTCAGTTTCATTCAACAGTATCTGATGAAATATAAAATATTGTTTTGGAGACAAATAGAAATGTTTATGAAATAAATTAAGATTTGAGACAGTTGCTGGGGTTTTTTTCTGCTTATTTTAGGAAATGTATGAAAAATACTTTTTCTGATTTTACTCCTATTTTGAAAAATCTATGTCTTAACATGGTGTAACTTTTTATTTCACTTTGCTTTTAAGATATTATTTGCGATGCTATCTCTAACTATGCAATAGAATATTATAGTTGAGAAGAAACATGCAATTCCTTGTTTTTCACTATTAGTATTAGCAACAGTATACACGCTTTTTGGAAGGCATTATACTGTGTAGTGGTACTGAGGAACTTTAATTTAGATTGCTGTTATGTATTTCATGTAAAGCTAGACTCTGTTAGAAGATGCTTTGTTGATGTACATAACTTTTTGATTACTGTTTATCAAAAGGCTTGTAGTCCTTCTGCTAGTATTTCAGCAAGACTTACTGTTACACCCCCAATTGGTGTCATAGTGGGTGAAAAGAACCAGAGTGCTTAATTTCAGTTTTCATTGCTCTTTAATATGCCCAAATCCGTTTCTAGATTCTTCGGTTGTGCCTTCAGTCGGGTAAAGGAATGCTTAGTGAAATGAATTGGTGTGATTTGATAGTGTTATCTACAGATTGAACAACCTTTTATCCTTTTAAAGGGATGGTGACTTCTATCTCTAAAGATACATTGACACTGCCATGGTTTCCTTAGAAGGAAAATTTGACTTCAAGTGAATGAGTTCAAATGCAGTTCGAAGAATTTTCATATGGTCTTTCATAGATCATATGAATGATCATGGTCTATGTGATCATGAGCCTTCAGGCTAGGTACCTTTTTTTTTTTAGTTGCTCATCTTTTGAATTTTATGCAAAATGAATATGAAATATTAAGTACATCCCAGACCTTCCATTCCCCTAAGCTGTCCAGCTGTGAATTAAGATGGTTTAATCCTTTCTGCTGCAAATTCTATTTTATTCTGTACATATTTTGTGAGTTTTTTCCCCTGAGGAACCCCATTCTAAAATACAGCTCAAGTTGCTGTATTTTAGAAAGAATGCACTTGAATTGCTTTGTGTACTTTTGCGTAGCCTAGTTACAATAAAGTAAATATTTTGCTACAATTGTTATTTGAATGAAATGTGTTTCTGCATAATTTTAAGGGTTTATTACTTTGTTATTCTGTTTCTTGTCCTTTGTAGTTTGAATTGTGAGTTAGATGGACTCTTAGCTCTGTCAGTGGCCCCAGTCTTGTAGTGATCATTGCATGGGTGTGATGTTCCATTGAAGTCTATTTCTATTTTATTTCTTCAAAATGCTTCCCAAATAATATTAGTGAAAAGGAGGGTAGTGTTTGGACTGAGTTTTGGCATCCTGTCATTTAATATAGCCTGGATGATTTACAGATAAATGCTATTTAAAGCATTTGTGGCTATTTAATGATACAATTTTTTTCATTAGCTTGCCTGTTACACATTTCAAACCTAACAAAATCAAATTTAACTTTCAGATGTGACCAGTAGTTGCTTTAATTAAGAAATCTTAATGAAGACATCTTAATTAAGAAGTTCATGTGAGGTTTAAGTATTATTATTTTTAAGGAAAGTGCAATGCCCCTAACTGTCCACTGCTTGTCAGTGTTTTACCATCTTGAGAGAATCATCTTCCTAAATTGCAGTTATTAAATTATATATTTTCAGGGTCTAACTGAACATAATGATACATTTGTTTTGGTCTTACCCTTGTCTGTCTTTCTTTCTGTCAGTCTTTTGTATAATGTGCAAACTTCTTGTTTGTATTCTAGTAGTGTTATGATTCTAGACTGATTATTACCCAGATGATATCTAGTGATATCATCTGTACTGATGATATCTCTATACTGACCATAAAGAAAGCTTTACATATAACATTTTACATCTTTCATTTCTAAATCTGCATTTTTGTTTTGAATTTGTCTGTCTGTGCTGTGTGTAGATGGATAAAAATTATTTTCTCTACATTTTTATGTATCTTTTAACTTAGTGTGTATTGATGCATTTTAACAGCAATTACTGCAAATTAGAAAATAGCAATTAGCAAAAGAATTCATGCAAATCTTATATCTTCAATTATTTCTAAATTCCTGATACAAACATGTTTCTGATTAGAAAGAAGAACAAATATGCTCATCTTGCCAGTGTTATAACATGTATACATAGGTTGCTTTAACAACCTTATTTGTTGTGTAAGCTAGAACTATTTTGAGATTCCTCAGTGCCTTTTTTTTTTTAACATAAAGACACCATCACCTCTTACTGTTTGTTTGCATTTATGTATCTGTGTTCTAAAACAAGATTAAGTATCATTCTGAAAAATGGGATTTAAAGACCTTTCATATACACTGGGTATCCTAGATAGCTTTACAAAATCCTGTGCTTGGCTTCCTGGATTTTGTTGAAATGTGTCCATTTGTTCATGCTTTGCTAGCTTTAGGTGAACAGAATCATCTTTATAGAACACTTTGAACCCACTGACTGTGATAAGGAAATGACTATAGTTAGCTTTAAGCTAGCAACTGGATAGGCCAAGAAGCATTTTATAACTTTTTCTTTGTGCATCTATATGCTTAGATTCTGTTTGCCTCACCCTGCAAATACCATGAAGTACAAGAAGCTGATGGACAGAGTGAGGTAAACTGATGGTCAAAAGTGTTATTGAAAAGTCTTTTTTGCATATCTTTATCTCTGATCTTTTTAGACAAACATAAACTTGATCTGTGTTCTGAGCCATCTGGATATTTTAGTGCATCACTGATACTTGCTCTTTGGCTCTGTGCTATGCCACCTGTGGATAATGGTTTCTGTTTTGATTGTAGTTTGAATCTGACTCTTTCTTGTAACATGAGCAAGTCTCATACCTATCTGTCACTGAAATAGCTAGGTAGTCTGTCTTTAGATGCCTGGCTGATACGTCTAGGTAGCATTTTTGCCTTATTTTAAAATAGAGTGAGGCTGGTCTGCTTGTGTGTTTCTGATAGTATGAATAAGTCACTGATCTGTTGCACTTTGAAAGAGCAAATTGCAGTTTGTGGTCTGTGCATTGCTTTCAAATAATCTGGTTTTATTTAAAAAAAAAGAAAGGCAACACAGCAAAACCAAACTAAGACCAAACTCCAAACCCTTAGAAAAGTTAGCAGGGTTAAATTGCAGTGAAAGTTATGATTTGCTCTTGAAAGATTTTCGTAAGTTGGAAAGATTGAGAATTGTTGTTACAGAATCCTCCACATAGTTTTCCTCAAGTATAGGAAAAATTCATCTGTCTAGCAGGGAGTAAATGATTTTATCTTTTTGAAGTTTTGGTGTTTGTTATATTCTGTATTCGTATGGATGAGGTATACTAGGTTGGGGTATACCAGTTAGGTTTGTATTCTAATACTGTCTTATGCTAGTGAACTCTTTATAAAAAGACCTATAAGAAATTTTCTCTTCGGTCAAATCAAAAGTTCATCTAGCCTGACCACCTAGGCAGGCAGTGGAGTATCTAACTAGTCCGTCCCAAAACCATGCTATGAAGACCTCTTTACATGGAAGTTCTCTGTTTTCTTATTTTCTTCTCTATACCTTTCCCCTCCAAGGCCTCATCAATCTCCTTGTCAGCCTCCTCCTGACCAACCTGGATACTAATGCTTTCAAAAGAAGGATCTGGATGGGTGAATCCTGTTGACTGTAGGCCTGTTACCATTCCTTGATGCTTCACCTCTTCTGTGCAGTGTCTGCCTGCTGCTTGGGAGCCATCAGGGAGGAGTGTGTGCTGGGACTGTTGTCCTTAGCATCCTCTTCCTAGTTCACATTTTTGGCATTTGACTCTCCCAAACCCTTCTTTGGAGACAACAAATGAATTCAAAGAATCAGGGGGGTCTTTACATGTTTTGTTTGTTTGTTTTTTTCCCAAGAGAAAGCTTGCACAGAGATCTTTTTAGTGGATAAAAACAAGAATGGCACAAACCAGAAAGAGAGAATTATTAAAAAGGAGTACAGGAAGGAGGCAAACATAGAATTAACTATTACCAATGTAATTTCTGAGTTGTCAGTAATAGCTGATGTTTGTCAGGCTGTGGATGACCAGATGTTTCCATTTCTTAATGACGTTTTGACTAATTTAATTGATTACCTACCTAACACCTACCAGAAAAATGCATGTTTCTCAGTTGAAGCAGTGCATATGTAGTATGTTTAACTTCTTGTAACATCACATTTTTTTGTAGTATTTTAACTCTGGTGTGTGTATATATATATATATATTCATATATGAGCTGTTTCTTTCCTTAAAATGAAATAGCTGTGGGCTGTTTTTACAATATACAGAAAACAAAACTGAATGTTATATTTGTAGTATCATTTACAGGAAAGACTGCCTTTTTATTTGAAATTATTGCTATTTAATAGCCTAAATATCAGTCAGTGATCCTGATAAGTTCAGATGGCGTATTTATTTCTGTGGTTTCTTCTTGGAATTAGGATGTACTGCTGATGCAGAGACATACTTTTTTGCCTTCAGCAGGAAAATCTTTGAAAATTTTACTAGTATTTCTAATTGCAGTCCAGCTTTAATATTTTCCTTATGATGCTCACATCTCTAGGCAAATCTACACATAAAAACATAAATTTTTGATACTGTGTTAATTCTTAATTTAGTGCTAAAATATGGTTGGCATAAAGTTGACTGTATATAACAGAGCTTCCAATTTTGCTGGTAAAAATGGAACTGAATTGGAGGTAGTACACATCATATATTTGAAGTAGGCTGTTCTGAACTGGTACTTCTGGTCATTAAAATAAACAAAACAAACCACTTAAAGAAACAAAAAGAAACCTAAAGAAAAACCCCAAATCAAAACCCAACCAACTTGTGCAATGATGGCATTAGTTGAAGTGATGCTCTTTGACTTTTGTTCATGTAGCTTTTTGGGATTTCTGCCGAGAGTCTTTTTGAGTAAAATATGTGCAGTGTTGAGGTTTATAGCTGACTGGAATGATTGATTTAAATCTCTACTGAATACTTACGGAAATACCTTAAATATGTTACAGTCTTCTAGTATCTGATTAGGGATCAATATGACTAAAAGTGTAACTTTATGTAGCGTAATATTTTCAGTGAAATAGTTATGATTAATATCTTCCACAGTCTCAGTTTTTAATGTAAGCTGTTCAAGCGGAAGACTAATCCAAACTATACTGAAACCCTTATGTTTCCTGAGGTGAGGATGTAAGAGTGAGATAAACATATAAATCTATTTATTTTCTCTAAAAAGCTACTTATAAAAGCAAAACTTCTAAAGCTGAAAGCCCGGCTTAATTGAAATTGATTAATATCTTGCACTCTGTTTTCATACTGTGAAATTGTTCTCCAGTATACAGTGGAAAGAAAATGTTCAAAAACTGAATGAAATTGCACTGTTTATTAGAGGCAAATTTCAGGGATATTTGTTAAAAGAGATATTCCTTTAAAATGTAAAATCAAAATGCTGCTTGGGAAGAGCAGACTGGGAAAAAGACATTTCTTTCTTGACAGACTATGTTTTTTGTTGTTACGTTGTAGTTTTAGCAAGGAATTGTGAGAGGAATAGATGTACTTATGCTTCAGGATATGAGATGAAAGTAAGCGATTTGTGCTAAGGTCTCTAATTAATTGATTTGTGACTAGTGTGAAAGACGGTTGATCATGTGCAGATAAAGAACATGATTTATTGACAGTTGATCAAATTCATGGCTGTCTATCAGTATATGGCTACTGATCTCTCTCAGCTGATATTTAAAATGAGCCAATGAAATTGTTATGGCTTAAGATCCAAACTTGGGTTGTGTATGTTGCAAATTGTACATATCATTAATGTCTGTCACGTCTAATGCTTCCTTTGCCAGTGATTGTCTCTGTTCTGCACATAATGTTGGTTTGCAGAGGGAAAAGATCTTGAAATTTATATTAAAGGCAATGTTATTTTTGTAAGATACTTTAGAAAATGTACATATGTGGTTTTAGATAGCTCAGTCTGAGAGGGAACAGGAAAAGTCCCCATGGATTTGTTTTGTTTGTTTGTTGTTGTCAAAGTAGGGCACATCAATGTCAATAACTTTTGATCAAGAACATTTCAGCTGATTCAGTTGTAATACTGTGATTCTAAGCATCTGTCCAGATAAAAATAACCTTTTCCTTTTTTGTGTGCTTTTTTGAGTTCCAACACAACTTGTGGTGGTGTTTTCTTTACTACAGTGCACTGTATCGTTGTATTTCATAACATGCACACTTTATATTAGAGAATATAGCCATCTTCTCTGATATGTGCACAACTAATCTGTAGAGGATCTCTCTGCCTTTTAGACCCTCATGTCAAGGTGTTTGGGGTCAACCTTAAGCGTCTGGAGCTCTATACGTCGGAAGGATGTTAGTGCTAGTTTAGACTTTGTATTTGTCCCTGTTGTCTGCATGGGTGTGTTTATGTATGCATGGACTTATATTTATTTTTTCATAACAATATACATTGGCTCTACTTGGAAATACTAGACGCAGACAGAAAGCATTTGTCTAGATCTTCTTTCTTAAATGTATCAGCAGATTCTTTAGTTTTAACAGCCTTAGAAAGACAGATTCTGTAACCTTTGTAATGAAGTTTGCAATGTATGTTTCTCCTCTAAAGGCTTTAAGGAAGCAAGATGCTAAAGCAGATGAAACAGAAGAATTCATGAAAAACAAACTTGCGAAATATGAAAGTGAAAAAAACCAAGTAAGACTTCATTTTTTCCTTTTTGTTTGGTTTTAAATGACTGTGTGGTGTCATATGTTACAGTATATGCTTCCTTTGTCAGAAAAACCAGCAGGATAAAACTTTCTTTTCTCTTTAAGAATACAAGGTTTGGGTTTTTCTCTGCATCAGAGGCACTGTAAATACAGCTATGCTGAACTTGTGTCTCTCTTTCAAAGCTCTTTAGTTATAGTGTGTTACTTCTAATGACTTTTCCATCCTGCTAGGCAGGCAGATTTATAACTTGGGGATTATCTCTAAATTTATATATAGTCTGCTTATTTGCAGCAGCTCAAAGGTGCATCTTCATTTCTGCAACTAACTTATGCTGGTTATTTTGCACCATAGTTATTATTAATTGCTCTTACTGAATATGTTGCCATATTTCTCTCTTCCTGTTCATAGAGAACAAGATTTCTTGTATTTCTGTTCTAGCAGGATGCTAGGGCTGTAGTTATACCCCTTTATGCTAAACCTTTATGTAGTATTTTATGTTGTTCTCTTTGTGCCCTTAATGCTGGTCTTGTTTACTTTGCCCATTTGCCAGCCTCTCAACATCCTCTTTGAGATTACTATCTCAACAATAACAATTTCTGCTGTCAAAATCTATATTTATTTCCATGTGAATCTTTGAACTATTTATGGTAGAAGTCAGAAAATATTTTTTAGATTTTGCTTTCTGTTTTTTCCTAAATAGTCCTAAGTTTGATGACTATATCTAATTATCACAGTTTTAATATTACGTTTCTAGGAAAACTGCTAATTTTATGAAATTCAGGGCACTTCAATTTTTCAGTCATCTTGTTTCCAGAATAATTCAAGTACATCATCTTGAACAACACAGAAAAACCACAGATGTTACTAATTACCAGTTCTACCAATGCATGAATAAACTATGTAACAAAGGTGACTTCAAATACTAAATGTTCATTTTGAGTTTGAAAATATGTTTCAAGTCCAAAGACAATGTTTTTGAGATTTCATTAAGATTTATCTTCCATTATTTTACTTTTAACCCAGTAAAAATTTGCTTTTGTCCTTTTTTTGTTCTGGATAATACAAATGACTTTGTATCTTCATGTGATACAGAACATTGTGCAAAAATTATAGACTGCAAGTTAAATTGTCTTTCTGTAATTTAAATAAATACAGCAGGGATTTTGTAGAAATGAAAGTTTGCTTTAAGATTTTGGACAAATAAAAATATTGTGTATATTATGCCTCATTTTAAATAGATGCTTATATAGATTAATTTGCATCAGGATTAAATAGTTAAAATACCTTTTTATGCTATGATGCATACATTGCTTTTCTATCTTCATTCTCTGAAATGAAAGCTTGAGCAGGAATTGGAGCAGTCCCGGAAAAAGTTGAGTGAATCTGAAGGCAGTAGACAAGTTCTTTTGCATCAGGTAATTGCTTTGGTGTGGTAAAAATCTTAAAGTTTTCATATTAGATTATGTCTGAGTCTTTTTGCTTAATCTTCCTATTGCATACTCTGCTAACATTGTTTTGTGAGGGGAAAAAAGGAGATACAGGTTTAAGCATCTAAAATACATGGACTGAGTTCTTGTTATACTTTTTCTGCTTTCCAAACTTTTGGTGTATATATATTCATATATACTAATTATAATAGTGGTAGCAATGGTACGTTTCAGTACATAAACACATTATTTGTAAATTTTTTTCATAGTGTGCTTTAGAAAAACTGCTATATTAGTAATTATTGTTATGCAAAGTGCATGCTGTATTTGGTTAATTTGGATAAATTAATGACCTAGAAGTATTTGCGGTATTGCTGTATTATAACATGATAAAAATATATAAGCAAATATCTGAAAAGCTATCTAAAGTGTCCTCTAAAATAGTAGCTATTGATGCACATAGAATAGGTAGGAGGCAATTGGTGTAGTTATCTTTCAGCATTAGTTGTTTGACTTGTGTATCTAGCAAAAGTTTGAGTTGGCTGTATTGCTCCTTTGAATTTAAGTCACTGTGCGTGGAATATAGGATAATAAGAATTAGAGGTATTTTTCTTCAATTCAATTTTAGCATGTCATATTTTCTTTATTTTCCTGTACATTATGTCTTCTTTGTAAGTGCTATCCTGTATATGATAGAAAGAAAAATGTCAAAAGCCTCAATGGGTCTTAAGAATAAATACGTTGTATTTTTAAGGAGCACAATTTAAATAAAATATATTGTTTATTAAATTTGTATAGATATTTTCACTAGCTATGTAAAAAGACAATTGTAACATATACTATGCTAGCATTTTGTTTGGTTTAGAGAAATTAATGTGCAACTGTGGTAAACATAACAAATTAAAATGTTTCCTTTAATTTTGAAAAATCACTTTGTGGCCTGTAATTAGGAAGTAGTTTGTCTTTTTGTTTATGATCTGCAGTACTCTCAAGATTTATTTATAAATATTATTTGTGTATAGTATTATTTCTTTTAGTGCTTAATAAAAGTGTGGTGTTTGCTCTTTCATTCTGGTTTTTTTTAAACGTTTGATGCTTGTGCATACATTTTAGATTGAGGATCTTCGTTCCGAACTTCTGAGAGCAGAAGACGACCGTGTGGAATTGCAACATCAAATTTCACAAGCTGCTATGCATCGCCAAAGCTACCAGGATGTACAAGATGATGACAGGAGAGTTAGAGCAGGTACAACTCATTTTGCACTAGAAGTCTACAAATTAGTTAGTAAGACCGGACATCAACTTTGTCTTAGAATTGCAGTCTAATTCTTCTATTGTTTCAGCAAAAGCAACCACTTAATTCCTCAGATTTAAATTAATAAGTATTGGCACTGAATATTAACAGACCAATAGCAGTGATGGCTATTAGGATAAAATATCTTGATTTGCACGGTTAAAACAGATGAGACAATTTCAGCAAACTGGATAGTGTTTTTACAGAAGAAAAACATCTGTATTATTTTGCATTTCAGTCCTTTTGTAGTTTGAATTCTGCCATCTTGAAAATCATAGCATGAGTCATTTACTAGGTAGTTAATAAGGCTTTCTGGTAGAATTTCTAAGGAACAACATGTTCCTGAGTGGTTAAGAAAGTTTTCCTGTATGGTGCAGTCAGGGTTTCTGTTTGTATTATCTTGGAGTTTTAGAATTGGAATAATTTTATTTAGGAGAAAAATACTTTAAACAGTTTCAAGATATAATTGCATCTTAAATTACCACTTTAGCAAGGTCTTAACTTAATTGTTAGTTGTCTATCTGTATTTAAACTTTTCAAACTTAATCAAAAAGGAATTAGAGAAAGTCTTTATCTTTCTCCTTATTAGCATGGAAATGTATTACTCAAGATAATACAGGAATAGTGACTCCAAGTTCAGTGTTTATGTGAATGTTTTAATTGGTTTGGCTAATGACTTATTTTTATATTTTCATACTTCAGCTACTGAATTATCTTGGTTTTTAAAATAGGACTCTGACTCCCTGTTTTACAAATGTTATACAGAGCACTGGAAATGGGCTAGATCATGTACGTGACTGAGCTTCAGAAATGTAACACAAAATAATAATTTCAGTCGTTTTTCTCCAAACAAGTTAATGTTCTACTGAAAAGTCAATTTACTTGAAGCAATATGCCTTTCCTGTTAATGAGAGCATGTTTTAATGTTCCCATTAATTATATAATAATAAATCAAGGTGGTTGTAAAAAATATGAAGGAAATAAAAATGTACTGGAGCTATTAAGATGTATGCATAAATATTATACATTAAATATTATATATCTATATAATTTTTGCAATTGTGTTTTACCTTGCTGTGTTGTTTTTGTTTCTTCAAAGATACATGGGAAGAAGGCAAATGGAGATTTATTTTTTTATGCCTATAGTAGTTGTCTATGAATAAAGGCCTTTGAATTTCTGGTTGAAGGAATGTATAGTTTAGTCTTATCAAAAACTTCGGTTTTACTTGTAGGATTCAGACGTAAAATTCACAGATAATATGACTTCCAAATCAGGATGTATTACTCTGGTGGGATAAAATCTTGGCCTTGAAGCATATGGCCAAGTTTCATTTACATCAGAACTTCCCCATTGTTTTTTCCATCCTATTTTATTTAATTTTGTTGGGGTTTTGGGTGGTTTTGTTTTTTGTGGGGGGAGAAGGTGTGTGTGTGTGTAGCAGTGGAATACCCCTGTAAAATGACTGAGAAATACTGTCTCATTCAGTAAAAGGCTATGAGGTTATGATACAGGTATAGCCATTTTTCAGATATTTTGGTCAAAATCAATAGTTATAGAATAGTCTCAAGTAGAGAAGAAAATTGCCAAAAGAGAAATGAGATAAAATGAATTTACCACAAGTCAGTGTTTCTACTGAGTCTGTTGCTCTGTTCTTGCTGTTTTACAGTAGCTGAAAGATATGAGAGAGAGAAGCAAGATCTGGAGAAACGTATTTTGGAACTTCAAGCAAAGCTGAGTCATAATGCTGTAATGTCAGAGGTAGAAGAACTAAAGAGATGCATAGAGCGTAAGGACAAGGAGAAAGCACAACTTATAATGCACATACAGGTAAGTTTGGTTTTGTTGCATTTTGTTTGGTGGTGGTTTGGTTTTTTTTTTAATAGTTTTTCATCTATTTAACATTAGATGATAGATTAGGGATTAATCTATCAAACTAGGCGTTACTGTCATGGTCTTCTTCATTGTGTAAATAACTTTGAAAAGTCATTTGAGTTTGTAGAGTTTTTTTCTCTTCCATCTTAATACCAGAAAAGGTATTTGCTATTGCCCATGATTTCATGGTTTGGATTACTTCTTTCCCATGTGCAAAGAAAAGGTGATCTGATTTTATGAGCGGTTGTTGTTAATAACGGGTTTTGGAATTACTTTTATAAGGCAGTAGTTACTTCCTTATTCCCCATTCCATCGTGTAGAACAAGATACCTTGTTCTACAAGATAGTGCAGTAGAGTAACAAAAGCAGATCAACAACTTCTCTTTTTTAAAATCAATTAAATGCAATATAGCAATGTAATTATTATTATAAGTATTACTGTTCTTATTTATTGTAAGCAATACTACTTAACGTGATTCTTTGTGAAAAGAATAAAAGCAGGCTTTGGTACTGGAATTTTAGTTAGAAGACTTTTACCACAAGATTAGATCTGAGTTGGCAGTAGCCTTTTTTTTTTAAAGATGGGAGATTTTTTTATTTTTTGATCTCATCTGTATTTGTCATTGGTAGTAAGATGCCTGAACAGTAATCATTTTCTTCAAAAGTGTGTTTTCAAAAGTGTGTGTATTATTTCAGAATTCAAGGACTTAACACTTTATTCTGCTTTTCTTGGGGCATTCTGTAAGCAAGGGGATTTGTAATTTGTATTTATTTTTCTAGTGAGGATACTTTGAAATGATATATCACTTTGGAAATTCAAATGTAGGAATTTGTTTTTTGGTGTTTTCATAGATTTACAGGACTATACTGTTCAGTTTACTTCTACTGCTCTTTTATCTTGTCAGCTCCTGAGCTGATGATTTGAATGAAACTGGTACATCAAGTTACGTTTTGAAAAAGTTGCAACCTCAAAATAAGTTCCCACATGCTTTATGAAATTTGGTCATTGAATAGGTTTAAAAAGACCTCGAGTACTTCTATGGAGGGTAAAACAAGCAGAACTCGTTTCCTGATGCCCATCAACATTGGTATTGTAGCTGGCCTATAAACTCCAGACTAATCCAAAACATTCTGGTTTTTTGTTTTGTGGGGCCTGAGAAATTCCGGTTACTTTGGAGGCAGGAATTAATGGGATAAAAACCCACAGAAAACAAATTGCTTCAAAATTCTGCTTGTAGAACATGCTTTCTTAGGAGTCAGAATGATTTTTTTTTTTTTAATACTAATTTCCTGCTCTGAAAATACTCATGTGAGGGTGCTCAGTCGGGGTCGTTGTCATTGCTCTGAGTTAGAAATCTCTGACTTCCCTCATTTTCTCAACAGAAAATACTTTGTTGTTCTTATCTACTTCCCACTGCCTTTCTCCTACAGAGGCAGTAACAGGAAAATAGCTAGTGTTTTTTTCTTTTAATGAGACATCAAGGAGTGCAAGGATGTGAATTTCTAAACTTATGTTCTAACAAAGCATTTTGTCAAGCCTGTTCTAACAGCTGCTCCTCTCAGATAGTCTGATTCCCAGTTGGAAGTGACCAGTCATGTTTGACTTGGGTGTAATTTATCTTTGTTTAGTGGGGAGTATCTAACTGCACTTGCCTCTGATGTACATGTGATGCTAGAAATTTCTTTTGATTTATTGAAATGTCATTGTTTTCAACAATTTGAGTTGTGTGTTGTTCATTTAGTCCCCAACAGTTGCCATAAAATCACAATGTGATGTAAAATGGAGAGGATGAAAAGGTTAAAACACATTCTTAAACTCATGTTTAGAAGTGAGTTCAATCTTAAATTAATTTTTAAATTTAATAGAGAGGCGTTTTATTTCAGTTATTGTTGTTTATGTGAGCATGCTGCTGTTAGATCTTGCAAATGTATACAGCTATCTTAAATACACTTTTCTGCATGAAACTATATAGATATGGGGCTCTTATGGTTGACTATTATGATTAATATAGGGCAGGTCGGTTAGTTTGTTAAAATATTTAAATTTTCTGAGGGAAAATTATTGATGTGTTTATATAGTATTAGAATTCTTCAGTAATGTAAGTCTTTCAGTGTTATGAATATTGATTTGTATTCTCATTAAAATTCATTTTGACTTTTCTTCTACAGATGAAACTGTTAGCCAATTATTGTCATTATATGAGCCAATTAAGATTTCTGAAAATCAATAAGTAATGCTTTTCTAAATTTAAAGAGATTCTTACAAAATCTTCTGCAGACCAGCCTGTATTGCCATGTCAATGTTCAAATACTGAAATAGTGCTCCAGATAGATCTAAAGTGAACAGCTGCTATTTGTTTTGATAAACTTTCTCTCTAAAATCACATATTAACCTGGGGGGAGAGATGGTTTTGGTGTATCTTGTATTTACATACATATAAATGACAGATGTTATCTGTCAGAAAGATTAGCAGTTCAAGCTTTGGAAAAATATAGAGAAGGCATCACTTAAAGAAATTGATTTTGTGCAACATGCTTTTTACTGAATTAATATACTTTTTGACTGATTGAATGTATCTGTCTTTGATTATTCAATTCACAGAATTTATGCTTACATGAAAAGTCTTAAGTCTTCTGGATTAGTGGTTCCTAGTGGTTAGATACATTATGTTTGGCAAGAGATGCAGATCAGATTGTGATAATAAATTAGTATCTGGAGTCTGTATTGGGGAAAAATTGGAGAATAATTAGGTTCAATAATTAATTGTTGAATACATTCCCAATGACGGTAGTATGATTGCATAGCATTAGAATCTGGTGGCTGCACTGCTGAGGTACAGGGCAGAAAAAAGAAATTAAGGAGAAAAAGACATATAGATCCACTTTAGGTGACTGATCCAATTAGTGTGGTGGGGTGAAATGTGACTTTGTATATTCCTACTGATGTAGAATATTTGCACATAGCTGTGATATAAGGCACTAGTTCTGTAATCTGTAGCAGATGAGTAGTCCTCACTTGCATTTTAAATGTTCACATGAGTTTTAAGGAATTTTATACCGAATACTCAATATGTTGCATTTTCTATACCTAGGATGAATTTTGTTTTGTAGTTTGTGGTGATTTTATTTTTAAATTGAGTGTCAAAAATAATAGGACCAAGAGTATGATATGTGTAGTCAAACTAGGGACTAGAAGTCCAAACTGCAAGAGTTTCTGGAATGGTAGTAGTCACACGGTTAATGCCTGTAGTGATTAGTTTATACTTCAGATAAATAACTAGTCTGTAACTGGAAAATGTTGTCCTCTTTCTCTGCCTCTAGTTTCTTGTGAAAGTTGAAAGCTAGATTACACACTGGGATATTGGATCTGTAGAAAACTAGATACATAACTGTTTTACTTGGGGCAAATGTTGTGTCTGTTTGTGAGTTTGTTAATAATTTCTGTTCTGTGTCAACCCTAGCCAGAGCCTCTCAATTGAAATGTCTGTGGTGGTGTTGTAGTCTGAGGGCTCATACAAGCTTTGTAATCATTTTTGAAAATAATACTTGCATTTAGATCTCTGGAGTGGTAATTTGCTGTACCCTCAGGATTTAGTAGCTAATCTTAATGACATTTTTTAACTGTTCCACAAAAATAATTATCTCTTATACAAATAAAACACTATTAACGCTAGGAGGAGAGTGTTTGATGTTACATTGCGGGTGAATTAGTTGACATGAATATTCTAATACCTTCCCTTGGTTCTGCTAGCAGTAGAACTATGAAAATAAAATTAATCAGGTTAGAAAAACTGAGACCCATAATCGTCTTGTGTAAATACTGAGAAGAGATAATATACCACAATCAGTTTTTTTCTGTAGTATCACAATGCAAAATATGCTGAAAATTGCTGTATATATACACAGTATATTTTACCAACAAAATGTCCTGAATATCCTGGGTTGCTTCTGTCAGGAGAACCTCCATCCATACTGTTGTAATGTATGACACATAATATTGTCATACTTCTGTTGCAACCAAAGAAGCTTGCTGAGTTCTCTGTGTGACTGACGTTGAGCCACAGAAGACATTGGATACTCCTTGGAATCTGAAGTGTTTAATCTATAAGGGCAGCATTTGTCATCTGTATAGGGTGTTTTTGGAATCACAGGTGCTTAGTAATTTGCCACTTGGAAGAGAAACTCAAGTGTCCAAGGAAAGTAGTTTTGCTTTTTTACTAATGAGTGCAATCTCCTGAAATTGCTTGTCCTTTCTCTTAGATTATCTCAGTCTTGCTAACTACAGTAACAGTTGAGAAAAAGAAAATTGGATTAATATTAAAACAAATAAAACACTCCAGCAAACAACTCGTGAACACCCTACATCTCAGTATTCTTGTCTTGTAGAAATCCCTAAAATATTTACATTCTGAATTGCCTAGAAGGGTAATTCCAAGATAGTAGTGTGAAAATTAGGGTATATTCTGCAGGGTCTAAAGTAAGCATCACTGCCAAATTCTCCTGCCATAGTGAAAGGGCAGCCTGCAAGACTCAGGGCACAGCTCTGTTTAGGGGAACTCCCATCAATATGTGCGCAGACATGGTTGTGACGTTGAGCTCATTGTGCAAGCTTCAGTAATACATAACTGAAGAGGATATCTTCAGACTCATTCCACTGGACATAGACCTGCTCACAACTTTGTGCTTAAAGTTTAAAAATGTTCTCAAAACAAAGATAGAGACTGAGATCTTTGATAATTCCAATTTCTTTAGCACTAACACAGCTCTAGGCACTGTAAATGTGAAGAGACCTGGGAGCTGGATTAAGGTGTAGTCTGGGGTAAGGACTGATGTTTCTCTTTGACCAGTTCCTTCAAATCCCACAACTCTGGAGGCTGAGAGCAAACTTATGTTTGTTGTGTTAGGTTTTTAATTTATTTGTCATTTAGTGCTGTGTACTTTCTCTTCTCCGTGCTATGTCATCCTAATGAAGGGTAACTCCTTTCTGACAGGTAACACAGTATTTTACCCTTAATGCAACCTCCCAAACAATCCAGCAAAAAAAATA
The DNA here is from genome assembly GCA_013396775.1 of Cephalopterus ornatus. Classification (NCBI taxonomy): domain Eukaryota; kingdom Metazoa; phylum Chordata; class Aves; order Passeriformes; family Cotingidae; genus Cephalopterus; species Cephalopterus ornatus. The sequence goes on from VZRE01007119.1 coordinate 57,460, forward strand.
ATGAAAACCCTGTGGTGCAACATTTGATTGTAACACCAGAGTGGGTTCCTCACAGTCCCTGACCCGGTGTCTATCTGAGTTTCAGCCTATGCTGAACTTGTATTCAGTACAGTACTGCTCTGGCCACGGCTGCAATGGAATGTGCATACAACAGCTTGGCAAAGGAAGCAGTCAAGCTATGTGTCTTACATTAGTGATAACATTTTATGATGTATTGTCTGCATGACTTTTTAATTCACTTTACAACTGAGAGTCTGAGTTCCTGCAAGGAAAATGAGGACTAAAAAGTTAGAGGGAAACTGAGAATTGGAACTCTGGCAGATGTCTGTATACAAATGATATAATACATGATGGGGAAACAAAGTTACGTACTTACTCCATGTGTTATTCCAATATTCAAGACTGACCATATGTGCATCATAGTGGGATGCAGATATAAACATTTTGTACAAGATACTTTATTTTAAGAGAAAATGGATACCTTTCAAGACAGAAGGTCTTGACAAACTTTAAAGAGTAGGCACATAGCATTTACTTGATTAAAATTTAATATACGGAATCTAATGTTTTTTGAAAATATGCTAAAATTGAAAAATGTGATGCTTTGCGTTAGCTTAATTAATAGGTTTTTTTACTTGTAAAGATTGTTTAGAAAGAAATTAAAAGCTGAAGTTTATAGGATCATCATTATGAAATGAAACTGCAAGGTCATACTTTCACAGCACACCGCTGCCAAGTATGATGTTGTCCCAATGACAACGGCAATTTGCTTAACTGTTTCTTACTAACAAATCAATCTTAATTCTCAGAAGGTCAAAATTAGGGACTAAAAATATGTAGTATGCTTAATGGAGTTTTATGTGTTGAATTAACTACTTACTGTTTGCTGATAGTACAATTCCATAAAACCCATTTTCTGAGTCATTTTCTGAGTAGTGTTTGTTTGAAAGGGATATCATATTTAGCAAGGTGTGCTCTACTGACCCAATCATTAATGACAACAATGTGCTTTAAAGTGGTTCTAATGACTTTCGTTGCTGTAAAGGGTTGCTTCAAATCAACCACAAGGTTGATATGTGCAGGCAGGTAATGACAGATAGTGAGGCAATCAACTTGTCTATAATTGTTCGATTAAAAATGTTACTTTGATGATTGTATACTATCAGATCATCCTGCCTTTTTTTTTTTTTTTGTCACAACATGCCTAGAAATTGGGATTGTGTGTTGAGGTTTTTACAGGAACCAAAGGCATGACCATAATCTTTGGGTTTTGTAGACACCTGAACTCTTTACATAAACAGTGAGGTTTGAAGTATGCTCTTAAAGATAAGAATGTGAAGGCCCTCTGTTTCTCTATCCTCTTGCTTTACAGAGAAGGTTGCGTGAAATTTTGACTTGCTATGCTGCTGATTTCAACTGTTGGGTCTGTGCTGGCTTAACTTTCCTTAGAAAAGTGCAAACTATTTGCTAAGATGTATCATATTTACACATATTGTAAAAATAAAACATTAAAATTCACATTTATATTGGTACCTCTGTGTCAAAATTAATTTTTTTCTCCTCATGCAAGTAGCTCATATTGATAAATTAGTTGTGCTTCAAAGTAAATAACTAAAACAAACGTTCCTCTTTTTTATTGTACTGTAAATCAATAAATTGGAGATTGATTTGCTTCTACACAATGACTTGAATGTTTACAGTTAATTGAACATTGTTTTCTGTGTTTAAGCTTAGACTCATTTCAGTAAAAAGTCTGTGGGGGCTGTACTTCTACTAATGAACTGTATTCTCTGGGGAAATTATATATAAATAACAATTTTTTAATGATGCAGAGCTGAGCAGTACATCAATTTATGCTGATAACCTCTATGGTGCCTCCAGAAAGACATGAAATGGGAAGTGATAATGTTGTTTATAATCACAGTTGAAGAAATGATGCCCCATTTTAGAAAATCTGTTGAAGGGTAAATGTAATATCTGACTGTATTTTATCAGGCTGTTTCTAACTTATGCTATACTCAGTTTACATCTTTATCTTTAAAGAAGTATTTTCATTGGAAATTAGGCTTGTTTTGATTAAAATTGTAGCTTGTGAGCTTTTTTTTGGTTGGTTGTTTTGTCTTATGAATCAAGACTTTTTACAAAGTTAGACCTGGTAATTTTGCCTGATGAGCTCAAAAATGCAGTTTAAAATAACAGTGAAGCAGAATACATATGGGTTTTCTTCTAATGTATAGAACTGTAACTCTGAAAAGACTTTCCTGTTTTATTTTGCCACCTGTGTAACATTTACTCCCAAGTATTCCATAAAGTGTTTACCTATTGTTTTGTTGTCTGTATCTAAGTTGTGTCTCAGAGGAGGAATGTTCATCCTACAGAGAAGCAAGTGATTGTCCCGTGGATAATCCTACTCCTGCTCTACATCATGGGTACAAGTAGCAGGATGGATGAATTGTTCTTGGCTGTTTTATCAGTCCCTCCCTGTCTGTATTTTCTGACCATGATCTGTTACATACAAGAGTGCACATGCACAGCAAATACCATCCTGAAAAGATTGGTACAATTTACGGCCTCTCAGGAGGTGATGGCCTGGTTTGGAAATAAAAAAAACAAACCCAACCAATCAACCAAGAAGGAGCCCCAACCAACAAACCCAAGTCTCCCTCTCTCCCCCAGCTTTGTGGTTGGATCTTTGTCTAAATAGTTATTCTCTATGCATCTGTAAAGTTGCTTATTCTTTTCTAGGCAAAGTACTTTTCCCTTGTCCCTTCTGAGTTGCAGCCTGTTTATTTTAGTCTACATCTGCAGTTTTATTCAGTCATTCTGAAAGCTAATCCTCTTCTCTAAAGTATTCAGTCTCTTGAAGCTTGATAATATTTTTCACTATACATCAGGTCCATCAAATTCATTGATGTCATTAATGAAAATAGTGAATGGTATGAAAGTAGTCTAAATAGGCCCAAAATACAGAATACCGATATGAATTTCTACATGATGGTCTTAGTAAAATACAGTTTTGCTAGTGTAGCTTCAATAGCTGATTTCTGAAAATGTCCTTGTAGAAGGGTTGTGAAGAGTATTTTTCCTGAGTTGATTATGGGTCCTGAGAAATGTGATTTGAGAAAGGCAGCACTTGTTATTTTTAAAATGCATAGTTCAAACATCTTTGCACTTTGTTCTAGAAACACCTACCAAGCAGCTGGATTCTCTTTGTATTCAGTGCTTTCAAATATACCCTTATTCGGCATGTTGCTTTCATAAAAGCAACCAGCATAAAACTGGGTAACAACTAGCTCATATACTATAGATTACTTTGGGTGTGATGAATGCTATTGTTTCCTTGCGAATTTTCTTTTTTCCTCTTGTCTGTTTACATTTGTGTCCTTACATTTTAATCTTTGGTTTATTTCTTAGTTGTGTAGTGTGTAACATATCATCAATGACTCCATCTAAAACCTATAATACAGAAAAATAACAAGAATAAACAGAAGAACAAACATAGGGATGATACAGTAACTATGTATTTTACCTCGTCTTGAAATTCTTCACCATTGCAGAGGGTGATTCTCTGGGCTAATAGGGCTTTCCTCGATAGGTCTGTCATGCAGATCTTTCACAGTTCAGATAGAAATGTGATTTAACAGTGCTGTATGTTGTTTGATAAGATTTCATACTGCATATATTTGGAGTCAGAATGTTCATATTTTTTTATGATGATTCCAGGTGTTAACGTCTGACCTGGAACACAGGGAGAAGCAGCAGGAAAAAATGCTGGACCAGCTAAAGGAGATACAGAATTGCTACAAGGCTTGTGAAAATAGATGTAGACAAACTGAACTCCAGTCTTCTGAGTTAGCTCAACAGGTTGAAGAAAGTACCAAAGAAGCAGAACGGTATATCACTGAATTCAAGCACTCAGAGGCACTCAGGCTGGAGACTGAGAAAAAAAGAGAAGATTTGAAGGAGAGAGCACAGGAAGCCATCCGCCAGTGGAAGCTGAAATGTAAGAAACTAAGTCGTGAGATGGAAAAACAAAATGAAACTATCAATGACCTGACGGAAAAGAATAGTCAGGTAAGATTGGTTGATTTTTTCTTTTTGGTACCCTTTCCATTTGTTTTAGAAATGAAGATAAGGAGTTTATTTGTGCAAACTGTGACTTACTTAAATTGCTTTCTGCCTTAAGTTCTGGACCAAATTTTCTGGTGAACTGGAAGACAACTAAGAGGTGGCAATATTTTTTAGCTATTATGGAGTTCCACATTCTCTTCTTTTTCTGGTATTTATTCCAGTCTCTTCACTTAATCAAAGCTTTCTTCTTGTAAAGAAGAAAATTTCTCTGTGAATGCTGCTCTTACTTTTTCTTTTCGGGTATTGATTAACATAGTTTAGCTTATTTTTTAGTTAATTTTTGAGGAAATAATGTGATGTTATTTTTTTAAAAAGCTTGGAATTCTACTACGTAATAACCCTCATTCAATTTATGCTTTATTGCATGTAATGGACAGTGGTAAGATCTTTGAAAGAAGGTGTTTACTTTCACCATGTGTCTCAGATTGCTAACAGACCTTAATGCTATGTGACCTTTGGCACAACTAGTGTACTTTCAGTTCTTTTCTGTATTTAAGCTCTTCTCAGACTCTAGGCTTAGTAATGACATCTTTTATTGCCGTTAAAGACTACAGGTTCTGAAATATTATAAGGATTTCAACTCAGTTTGAATTTAATATTTGGAGGCAGAAAAGCAGATTTTTTTTGTTTGAGAATGTGCAGAGCTTTTTAGCAAAATGGAGATTTTAGCCAAAAAAGGCACCTAACCTGCATTTGGGATGAGCATGCTGCTAACATCTAGTTCCAAAGTTTTTCCATTGATCTAGTTAGCGGGTCTGTGTTCCTTATATTTTTATAACTTCTCTTTTTTTTTTTTATTGCTCTTCATGTGTATTTGGTTGCAGCCTCTATATTTTTCAGAACTTGTTATTTGAAAAGTCAGTTTGTTAAAATTGATTGTGTCACACTTCTGGGCCTTTCATTTTCCTTTGTTCAGTATGGTAAATCACTTATTCATCTCTTTTTCCTCCTATAAAGTTTCTCAGGAAAAAAATACAGTTTTGTTTGTTTTTGACTTAGAAGAATTCCTTGATTTGTTCAGCTCCTGAAACTGCTTTAAAGACAAGCACTCACATCAATGCTAATGCTGATCATTCTGTCTTGAAATAGTAGTAGAAACCATCATTCTCTTGGCAATGAGTCTGGGTCTGTATTTTCTAGTGGTTAGGTCAAAAGTTGCTTGCTCCTATAGTGGCTAGTACAGTGCTAAGCTCCATGATGTAAGCTTTTGTGTTAACTCACATGCTCTGCTGGTGCAGTCTATCATATTGTGTGGCTTTTGTTTTTATAGCACTTCCCTCACCTCTTTTCATGTATTTTCTCATGGCATTCATACAAGTTAGTTTGCTAAATCTGATGGGCTTGAGATGGCTTCATCCTCTGTTTTGTCCTTTTCCAAGATTGATGTTTTCAAGGGATATATGGGGTGCAGTATTGGATATCTGTATTAATCCTCTGTTGTTTCTTATCCAGTAACCTGTTTGGAGGCTTGTTGCATGAGTGTACGAGCATAGTCAAAGCACAGGAGAACCCACAGTGGGGCTAATACTGAGTTGAAATTAATAAACTCTAGCAGATCTAAACTGTGATTCCTGGGATTGCTGTTTCTCTTCTGAATTGCCTCTCATATTCCTTACTTTTTATTATTATTTACTCTATCCATGTTCCAACAATTCATTCCGTAGTAATCTTGTTGTATTGGTTAGCCTGAGCGCTTGTCTGGGGAAATAAGGTTTACAAACATTTAAGAAGCTGGTCATCTCTTGCCTAGGAAAATAGAGGCTTTAAGGAAAGGAAGAAAACCTGAATCATTTAGAAATCATATGTGTCTATCAAATGGACAAATAAGAAGCAAAAAGTAGAGGCAAGTTATGAATAAGTAGCAGTAGATCTCCAGAAGGTTCTGAAGTAACTGTTCATGTAAACACGCAGACAGGTCTTTGTAGTGGCCCTTGATAGTGTTGTCCACATTGAAATTTTCTTTGTTACATAAGACCCCTTGACGTGGATTTTACCACTTCTTATATAACAAATACATTCAAATGCTAAATGCAGTCACTTTCTTTTAAACCACTTTAAAGAAATGCTGTGTGTATTAGTTCTTATTTTTAAGGTCGCCACCACCTTGCCAACAAATTTGAGGTAACTGTCACTGGTGAAGAAAGTTTCTTTGTTTGAGGATATGTAATATCGAATGAACTGTGTGCCATTGTGGAGGTTACAAGCAATATTTCATGTTCTCAATACAAAGTTGTAAACAGTTTCCATATGAGGATGTAACCAATCTAGATGCAGCATTTATTATAAGCTTCGGGGAACTAGATGAACATAATTTAGGGAGCTTTGAAATATACAGACAATTAGCAGCTGAGGCAAAATTCTGTAAAAATAAGTAATAAAGCAAAAGAAGAAATGGCAGTCTGTTGTATTTGATTTCTGTAAGAGGACTCCGAAGGGTTGATGGCAAATTTTCAAAATTGGGTTGCAGTCATAGCTTGCAATTTTATGAGATATTCCAAATATTTGCAGACAATGGGTGAGCTATACAAAGATGGGTTAGGTTTCATTCTTTTGGAGTTACTGGGATCAAGTTTTGCCCATGTGGTTGTCCTTGATGTTGAGTGACAATGGAATTTCTAACATCTTGTGTCTTTTGGAATGTACTTTTCTTTTAAGTATAGAATGTAGAAAACATACTTACACTCAAAACAAGTTACTTACAGGTTTTATTTTGAAATGTTACTGGGTTTTGGTTTTGTTTGGTTTTGTTGTAGGTTTTTTTTTTAGCCAAACTTTCAATTAGAATTACAGTTTTAGGAAGGTCTTTTTGTTTGGTTGGTTTTTTTTCAGAAAAAAAGCATGATGGTCATGACCCCATGTCCTCAATTTATTATTTTTGAATTTTGCTTTGCATTTCTTATTTTTGATGTAATTGCAAATTGTTTTATGATTTTAACCTGCACACTTTTAACCCAAATTGCCCTTTTTTTCTGGATTATTTCAAGTAATTTTGCTGTATCCATAAGAAACGGGCACTGTTTGTAGATTTAGTGGAAATACTTAGTAAAATTTAGTATAACATTTATTAAACCAGCTTAAAGAATCTAGTAGTTTGCGATATATCAGAACAGATTGCCCAAACAGGTCGCAGTTTCCCTCACTGGAGATATTCAAGAACTCTCTGGGTTCAATCCTGTACAATGTGCTCTAGGATGACCCTCCTTGAGCAGGGATGTTGGACCAGATGGCCTGCTGTGGTCCCTTCCAACCTGGCCCAATCTGTGATTCTGTGGTATTTCTAACATAAAATATATCAATGTTGGAAAGAACACCCAAACCCTTAAGCTCCTTAGGAAAACAGTAGGATTTTTATTACATTTTATTGATTTTTTATTTTGGAGATGACATCTTCATTTCTTGGCTTTGATGCATGAGTGAACCAAGCTTTTAACTGCTGTTAGTTCATCTACTGATTAATTCATCAACTGCAGTTTAAAAAATAAGTTAAAGTTGGTATACTTCATATGTAATATTTTAGAAAGTAAACAAAATAAATCAGCATATGAAATGGACCTATAGGTAAGATGTGTGTGCCCAATAGTCCTCCCTGAATTCTGCTGTGTAACTGTAATACCTCATTTCCTCTATCTTGCTAATTCGAGGAACCAGTAAAGAAACACTTCTCAGTCTGCAAAGAGAGAGTGTGAGAAGCAGGGAGTTAACCAAAACTATCCTTGCTTATGAGACTAGATAATTTAAGGACAAGTACAAGTTTGAGATCACACATGTTCTGTGTCTGAATTTAAAGAAACACTGAATACATTTGAATTGAATTCATAGAAAGCGAAATTTTTGTATTTTCACAGAACAAAGTATGTTAATTGTTCCTTAGACATGCCTAATGTCTAATTGTTCCTTAGACATTCCTAATGTCTAAGGGCATCTGTCCAACAATTATCTCTATGGACTTTAGGTCACAATGGATTTCTTTTCCTTATTTCTTAGGCCCTCAGAGAAAAGGATGATCTTAGAAGTCAGCTTCTCTCAGCTGTACACCAAATAGAAAACCTCCGGAAAGAGCTGAATGATGTGCTTACAAAGAGAGCCCAGCAGGAAGAAGTCCTCCACTGTAAAGAGGTAAAACTGAATGAAATGAAGTCACACGAGATATCTCTTGAAGAAGAGATCAAAGAAGTTCAAGGTACTGTAAAAAAATTGGAGAATGAGTTGAAAAAGCAAGTCTTTCTACAAAATCAAATGCAAGCTGAGAAGGAACACTTGAAGACAGAACTTGCGACTATTAACTTGATCCATAAAAAAGACCAAGAACAACTCTTAGAAATGCAAGCAGATGTAAAAAATTTAAGCTCTGTACGTGTGGAACTAACAAACAAAATAGTAGAAGAGGAGAAGGTCAAAAAGGAATTACTTAAGAGCCTCTCAGATCTCCAGAAACAGCGGGAATCTAAGCATGAAGAGATGACCTCAGCTAATAGGCAGCTGAAGATGGAAAGAGAAGTTCACCAACAGGAGTTGGCAGATCTTCGATCAGAGTTACAAAATGTCAAAATCAAACATGAACAAAATATTCAAGAGCTCATGAAACTCCTTAAACAAGAAAAGGAGGATGCAGAGGCTCAAATTAGAATGCTGAAGGTACTTATTGTGAAGAATTCCAGTGTCAGACTTCCCTCCCTTCCACCACCTCATACACACCCCACACAACCCCTACCAGTGAATGATGAAGATAATAAAGTATGGGCTTTAAAGCACTTAACACACATTTTATTCCAGGCCATCACAAAAGGTTAAAGTTCAGGATAAAAAATGCAACAGTATCAGTTTTAGGTCAAAATCTTAGTTCAACAGTAGTGAAATAGGTATGTCTGTGATCACAATAGAAGGAAATATATGAGGCTGTAATGTTTTAATATGGCAATCAGGTGAAGTCTCAGGTGACTGAGAAAAAAGGGAAACATTGTACCCATCTTTAGAAAGGGTAGAAAGGAGAACCCTGGGAACTACTGACTTGTCACTCTCACCTCTCTATCTGGGAAAATCATGGAACAAGTCCTTTGAGAAGCTGTGCTAAGGCACATGAAAGATAGGGTGATGATTTGGGACAGCCTGCATGACTTCACCAGGCGCAAGTCCTGCCGGACAAATCCAGTGGCCTTCTATGATGGAGTGACTTCATCAGTGGACAAGGGAATGGCTGCAGATGTCATTTATCTGGACTTCTGTAAAGCCTTTGAGATGGTCCCCATTGTAAGGCTTGATATGCACACAGGTAACCCCAGGCACCAGTTTTAAAGAAAATTTATTTTTACAGTCAAGAACACTGCAATATAGCTAGTCGAGAAGGCAAAGGTGGAAACCCATTTTGGTGCTTTTATAACAACACCTTTTGCATGTGCAATAAAAGCCCAGGCTGAATTCTTCCCCTGGGCTTTGTGGCCTGCCTGGCAACCCTGCAGGGGCCTCCAGGCATGTCTGTGAGAATTTTATTACTTGTAGTTAGGGAGTTACCTCTCAGCAGACAGATAACAAGAACATCATAGCACCTGGCATGAGAATGAATTCCCTCCCACGTAAAAGCTTTTCCCTGGGAGCAAAAGTTTCCTTGAATGGGTGCTAAGCTATCCCTCCTTGATATTTCTTCCAAAAGTCTTCTGCTCCTACAGTCACATCCTTCTCTCTAAATTGGAGAGAGATGGATTCAGTGGATAGACTGTTAGGTGGATAAGGAATTGGTTGAATGGTGGCATCCAGAGAGCAGTGGTCAGTGGCTCAGAGTCCCAATGAACATCAGTGAGAAGTGATGTCTTGTCTGTATTTGGACCAGTGCTATTAAATATCTTCATTAATGTCATAGGCGAAGGGACCAAATGCATCCTCAACAAATTTGCAGATGTCACCAAGCTGAGTGGTGTAGTTGACACACCTGAAGGGTAGGATACCATCCAGAGGGACCTGGACAAGCTCAAGATGTGGACCCATGGGAACCTCCTGAGGTTTAACAAGACCAAGAGCAAGGAGCTGCACCTGGGTTAGTGCAGCCCACGGTATCAATACAGACTGGGGGATGAACAGATCAAGAGTGGCCCTGCCAAGAAGGACTTGCGGGTGCTGGTGGATGAGAGGCTGGACATGGCCCAGCAATGTGCACTTGCAGCCCAGAAAGCCAATTGTGTCCTGTGCTGCATCAAAAGAAGTGTAGTCAGCAGGCTGAGGAGGTGACTCTGGCCCTCTACTCTGCTCTTGTAAGACCTCCTTGGAGTGCTGCATACAGCTGTGGGTCCCCAGCACAGGAAGGACAAGGACCTGTTGGCACAAGTTCAGAGAGGGTCACCAAGTTAATTAGTGGGATGGAGCACCTCTCTTGTAATGAAAGCTGAGAGAATTAGGCCTAGGAAAGAGAAAGCTTTGGGGTGCCCTAATTGCAGCCTTCCAGTACCTGAAAAGAGCCTACAAGAAAGATGGAGAGAGACTTTTTACAAGGGCACGTGGTGAAAGGACAAGAGGAAATGGCTTCGATCTGAAAGAGAGTAGGTTTAGATTAGATATTGGGAAAAAATTCTTTATTGTGAGTGTGGTGAGGCACTGGAACAGGTAGCCCAGAGTTGTGGATGCCCTGTCGCTGGAAGTGTTCAAGGACAGGTTGGATGGGGCTCTGAGCAACATGATCTAGTGGAAGGTATCCCTGCTCATGGCAGAGGAGCTGGAAGAAGATGATTGTTAATGTCCCTTCCAACCCAAAGCATTCTATGATTCTATGATGTTTAAATTGCATGATGCAGAAATACTGTCATTGTATCTGGAAATACTTTCAGAATGTGAATAGTAATGACACTTATTTAATTTTGATAGTTCTTTATAATTCAAAAATTTTTAGAATTACTCATATCTGTACAATTTCTCAGAGAAGTGTTTATATAGTAAATGATGAAATATAGCATTTTATTAATGAAGAAGCAAACTAATGTCTTTAGTTTGTATCATTTGCTTCTGATATAAAGTTATTGCTTTGGAAAGAAAACCAGCATTTTAGTGGCTTTAAGTGCTCTGAATAAAATTGAAAAGTTAAGTTGAAGTGTTCTAAACTGCGCAGTTTACTGTCAACAGCTCTGTAAGTTATACGTTGCACTTCTATTGAAGCAATTTTGATTACATGGTTAAATATATATGTAGATGTTTATAATAATAATATTAAATTTTATAGTTATTTTAGTAGAGGTGTTAGTTTTCCAAGTAACTTGTAAATTACCAACATATTACAAGTGCACTTCTGAAGCACTGTAAATATAGTTTTCACCTTAGTCTCATTAAATTACAAATTTGCTCATGTCAAAATTCTATCAATTTAACCATAAAAAGCTATAAAATCCTTAATCAAAGCTTAAGTTATTAGTTCTCTACTTCATCATAAGTAATGCAAGCATATTTTTCCTTTATATTCTGACAAATATACTTGTTAAAAATGCATCTTTTCTACATATTTTGCAATTATGAGTTGACATAACTTAGAAAGGATATTTAGTTATTTAATATACCATTCATGATATAAGAATTGACAATAAGTCATAAGTTGGTAACACAGAAACCATTTAATGAAGATAGCAATAAAAAGAAAACTAGATTATTATTAGTGGAAGGATATTAAAACCAAATAACAAAAAAACCTGACAGCAGTGTTTAATACAGAGGACTTAATTTTTCATGTGTATAGTGTTATTTAAATGATCTGTTGAAATATGTGTTTTGTCGTTGACAATGACTCTGAAATTAAGAGCGTACATTTGACGGGGAGAGAAGGAAAGTGTATTTTGAGTGCTAGAAAAAAAATTCGTCGATTGTGATTGTGTTCTATGAAATTGCAAATCTTACAGTAAGGACCTTGATGTTTTACTGATTGTTGAACCTAAACTGAATACGAAAAAAATTAACTTCCTTATTTTATTTACAGTGCCATAACTTTCCCAGAATCCTAAATATGCATGCGTTTTGTTAAGAGCAGAGGGTTTGAGGGAGATGAATTTTCTAAGATATTGGGGTAGGCAACTTTTTTTGAAGTATACAAAATGATAATGCACAAGATTCTCTTGATTGAGAGAATCAAGATTGTAAGTAAACAAAAAAAAATTGTATCCACCTGTAGGAAGATCTAATGAGAACATATCGTCCTGCAGGTGATTTGGTTACTTTCTGTCTGAACTCATCATTACGTGGCAATTGTATTTCAATTTTATGGACATACTTTTCTTCCAAATAAGGGTAAACCTAAATGCATTTTATCTTTTTTTTTTTCTTTGTATTTAAATGTTGTGGGGTTAGGGCAGAATTTAGGGAAATCCAGCAGAAAAGGTTGGGGTTTTTTTAACCTATTATCCTGGAGTTTTTTTAAGGCTGGTGTAAGTTTTTGTGCCCAGCAACCAATTATGTTTTGCAGTAATAATCTTGCCCTTATGCCTCAGCCTCATCCAACCTTTGTAACTGTTTTTGGAAAGGAATATACATTACCTTATCCAAAGATAGTTAAAACTTTAAAAAAAAAAAAGGTCAGTTGGGGGAGACTTGAGGAGTAAATGGAAATTTAAAATATTTGTAGGACCCAAAGCCTTAAACTTAAAAGAGGATGCATTTATGAGTTACTTTCAGGAAATCAAAGCCCTGTGTTTAGAGGACTAACTGCTGCATAGGTTGTAAAACAAGGTGACTTTTGATCCTTACTGTTCTTCCCTTTCTTGCCTCCTCTGTATGGCAGTTTCTGCCTCACTTTTACTTGCTTTTCTGTAGTGCTGCACTGGATTGAAAAAATATTAGGTAGTTAAATATTTTTTGAGGTAGTAGGGAAGGTACCATAAGAATAATGTATGATGCAATTGAACTGGAGAAGAACATAGAATTTTGCATGAGATGTCAGTGTTAAAAAAGATCTTACTGTTTCATTACTGAGGTTCTGGTACTTTAGCTTTTAATTCTGTTTCTGCTAGAACATCCTAAATGATTCTCAACCAATGCCTGTATGATGTCTTATTTATTATTTAAAATTATAGGTACACTAGGCATAGGAAAGTGGTTTGCTTAGGGGTCCCCATTCAGCTATGTGCTCAGAAGCTCTGAATCTATCCCCTAATTTTACAACATGTGCTTTAAAAATACCCTTGTTTTCTTAGAATGATGACATGCAAAATGTCCTTATGCCTGACAGTATTGAAGTATCTGAAGTATTAATCTCTAAGGTTATATGGAGATGTGTACCCATACATGCAAAATTCTGTATATAGATTTCTTTTTGAATTGTTTTCTATACCTTTTTTAAGTGTGTAGCTCTTATTTTCCTGCAGATTATCAGATGTGGAAATTGGATTCAATAGAGATCAATTATATTATGGTCACATCTGCCTTGTCAATACTGAGAATTAACAAAATTTAACTTTGTCTATTGTGTCTCAGAGGTAATACAAGTGAGGAATTTTGTTCTTGGATTGTCTCCATCTGCATAGACATTATAATGCAATTACCTTTGGTAGGAATTGAAAAGTTGATTTTGTAAGCATATTCACAGAAAATGTTCTGGGCACTGCAGGCTTTTCTTTGTGGTCATGAGTCTTTGTAGACCTTGGATGCCAAAGATCTTTCTCGAATTTTTCTTCGGAAGAGTTTTTGTACTCTGTTAGCTTCGGCATCTAAATTAACTTATAAAACTTATCTCCTTGCCCTTCTTCCTCAGAGGACTTATATTTGTAGTGTAATTGGGAAATAGAATTTTTGCTTTTCCTCAGAAAGGAATTTACTTTACAGGTTTATTTAGGTGTGTAACCGCATCCCACAACTCATCTTGTATGAAATTGGTTTTGAGTAATATGCATGTTAATTTGCTTTGTTTTGTGGTTGAGTTTTTGTTTGTTTGGTTAGTTTTGTTTGTTTGGGTTTTTTGTTTATGTTTTTAAAAATTTGTTTTGTAGATATTCTACAGAATTTCTCAAGCCTGCCATTTTCAGTCAGTTATCTGTTTTTGGTCAGTTATCAGTTATGACTGATATTTGTTACACTGGAAACAAATATACTTTATTCATTCACTCCTAGGGCTTTCAAGGCCCTTAAATGTTTTCTTCATTTTTCTCTGCAGTGTTTTCATGAACAGCATTAAACCTGCACAATAATAGCATTAAACTGACACAATTTTAGAAATTAAAATACTAAATCTTTGCAGTTGTTTCCTTGCAGATATAAATTTAGTATTAGTTCCTGAAATAAAATGATAGTTTTAGACTTTCTGATTCCAAATTATGTCAGTAGTGGAAAAGTTGCATAAATACTAAGCTTTTCGAGGTGATGTAAGCTGATGAGTGTAGCAGAGTTGAAATGCAGAATCTGAGACTTCTGTTTACTGCTTTTAAGACACTATATGGTTCTACAACTCTGTGATACATATTTTCCATGTTCACATAAGTGATTGCACTTAATATAACTTAAATGTAAAAAATTTAATTGAGTTATCATTCAGTAATAGTCTTCCACCGATTTAAAACTTTAGAGGTTGGATGTGTTTTAAAATAACCCATAGAGTGACTTTGTAATCTGTTTTCCCTTTACCATCAGATGGAACTTTTAGAAGAGAAAAACATAGTCAAGACTCAGTGTCGACAACTGGAGAAGATAAAAGCTGAGTGTGATAAATTGACAGAAGAATTAACCCAAAATGAAGAAGAAAATATAAAACTAAAACAGAAATGTGAGTTTGTAAAACAAGAACTGGAGAAAAAGGTAAAATTAAATGATTTGAACCTTTGATCTCTCTGCTGATAAATACCTAAAATAAGTGATGGATTATAGAAATAGATGGTAAATTTAAATTTAAAAAAATACATGTGTATATTAAAGAATATACCCAGTCATACTGTGGTACACAATTTCAGTATAAGTGAAAGAAGACAAAACTGTTTTGACTGGGTTATGAACTGTATCCTCCAAAGATTCACTTATACTATTTAGGACTTAAAATATAAATCTTGTTCTTGCCTGATCTCTAATATAGGTAACTAATGAATGTTTAACCAACCACTTCCTGTTTTCTTCACATTTTTCTTAAAGATGCAGTGCAGTTATGAATAATTTAGAGCTAATTTGAAGTAGGTAAGCAATGTAAGCACAGTAAAAGAAATTCTAACTAATGTTGGCCTGGAGGATTTTTGTTTTATGAAGTATAGAGATAGAAAAATCTTAAACCTGGCATTTCTTTAGCTTGTTAAACTAATAGGAAGTGGTTTAAAAGCTCAACTTGCCAGATTAATAAAAAGTACCTCAAATGAAAATTCAAAATATGTTTTTTTAGGTTGGCATTTTAGTGCTAGAATATCTATTATTCAGGAAATATGTTTGTAGGAGTGTATATAGGCTTCTGTAGTCAGTTGTGAACTAGCTCCAACCTTACTTAATATTGGGAAGATACAGTTTTTAGGCCAAGTTTTTATCTCTGAACTGAAAAAGAATTGAGAAGCTTTTGAGCACACAATCCTATTATCTGAACCTCTGAAGGTGAATGCAGATGGAGACTGCCAATAAAATTTACCTTCAGGGATCTCTTTTCTGATGGTAGAGATTAGATGCTTGTAACTGGTTCATGGCAAATAATAATAAGTATTTGTTATGGGCTCTCTTTCTACTTGTGAGAAGGAGATTTGTAATAGAATGTCTATTTTTGACTTTGAAAATCAGCTTTTTGATTGTTGAGTTTGGATTTGGTAGCAGTTTCTTCATATGTGATTTACAAGAGAATTGGGAGAATCAAGAGAGGAACTTACGAGTGCTATTAGAAGGTATTGTTTTTCCATGGCAAGGAATTGAACTTTGCATGAGTATATTGTGATTATAAGATTGAAAGATATATTGCTAATGATGTATGTTGTAGTACTAATGCAGTAATTTCTCTTTGTTTTGTTTTTCATCTTTCACTTCAGGAAAAACAGATCAGCAATGAGGAAGATCATTTGAGAAAGATGAGTGAGGCCAGACTGCAGTTTAAGGATCAGCTGCGTCACTTAGAAATGGAACAGCAATCCATTCTCTCCATGATAGGAAGTGAAATTGATTCTGCTTGTGAAATTTTTTCTCGTGACTCCATGGAAAAATTCAAAGTAATTCTAAGTTTTAAGTATGCTGCAGACTTTGTTATTTTCTAATGAAATTTGTAGTAGAACTTGTATTGTTGTCACCTATCACTTAATTGTATAGGTAAGTTATGGACAATGGAATTATGGATATTTAGCTGGAGTGACATTGCTAGGTATTAGAATGGGATTCTAGGAAGATCTATTCATGTATTACTAGTACTGCTTTCTTTTTGCAATTTTTTTTAATAGTTCTACTTTTGCTTTTGTGAAAGGACCTTGCATCAGCCAGAGTTTCGAGGCAGGTTTTCCTAGGCCACGTTTCTAGAGTTGGAAAGTCCTCGAGGAAGACCTAAAATGCTTTTAAAATTGAGAGAAAATGAAAGAAAAGTTTTGGTAAAATTCATTTAGATGCTTTGTTTTTGAAGTAGAGAAGTAAATACTGGAAATGAAAAGAATTTATAATCTCCTCTTTTGGGGAGCAGGTCCTTATATCCAGAAAACTCTGACTCAAATTTTCAGGAAACTGGTAGCTTGCTGTAACTTTTTCTTCGCTATTTTATTACTTCTTCTGCAACCCCTGTCTCCCTCTAGCTTTTCTCCGGACCATTCTGGTTTCCTCCCCAGGTACAGAAACCACTCTTCCTCCCTCGATATGATTCTACATGACTAATCCTCTTAAATCAACATTGTACATTGCTGAGAATAAAGAAACCAGAGTCTGACTCAGCTTGTTGGCATACTCAGTAGCATTTTGGACGTTCACAAACGTGTTGACCTGGTGGCTTTTTCCAGAGTACACTCAGATTACATCTTTTTCTGTCTTGCTGTTTAAACAGAGCATATTTTCTAGTTTCTGATCACTTGGCTGGGCTGGGCTGCTTTTCAAATACAATACTTTTTCACCAGTGACACCATTTCTCCACTTACCTATGGAGCTGGGATGTTGCACCACAAAAACATGAGAATTCTAAGAAAATGTGTTTGATAAACAAGCTTTCTCTTCTGTATCCTTACAGATAAGTCTTTTTTTTTATTAAATCTTCGTGATCTGCTATAGTTGCCAGATTCTTGATCATTGAACCATGCCTTACTGGACCTGCTTTCCACCTCCTGCAGAGTCTTTGGCTTCTGGATAAAGTCTTGCAGATCCCTGTTGATACAATTCTTCTTATTTATCCCCTTTAACTTTTGACCACTGCCAAACTTAAACCGGTTTTGAATCTGAATTTTTGACTGGAAAGCTAATGTGAAAACAAATGTTAAACAGTTTTGAGGTGCCTGGTAAGGTTTTGTTTTTTTTTTTAAAGAAGGTAAGAAGCTTCCTTTGCTGTATTTTCCTCTGCCCGATACTTTAGATATTGGCAAGGTTTCTAAAAGGTTTCACACAAGTTCTTTACTTCAAGAAGTTGCCACTGAAACTGAGGTGAGCAGTGAGGAATTTGATGCATAAATACTTGTATTCAGAGAAGTTAAACACTAGGCTTAATCTTCCCTGACAAAAAATGATTTGTTTGGTTAATTTCCAGTAAGCAGAAAACACTTTCTCCTCTCTGTGTCTAATTCTCATTTTTATGTCTATTTCTTTCTCTCATTCTTTTCCATAGGCAATATCACTTACACCAACAGTTCTGAATGATCCTCATCGCTGGTTAGCAGAAACAAAGGTAATAGTCAAACCTCCTGAAATTTTATTGAATAAGCTAATATCCAACAGTTGTGCAGCCTGAAGTCGTGGGAGGTGTCCCTGCACATGTCAGGGGGTTGGAACTAGATGATCTTTAAAGTTCTTTTCAACTCTAACAGTTGAGTGAGTGGATGAGTGTGTGAATGGATGGGTCTGATTCAGCTGAAAGTGTGTTTGAAAAGGCACTTAAAGGGTAAAAGGAAAAATACAAAACCATTCTTTTGGCGATAATTCTGATATTCCCAGACTGTTGTTTCAACTGATGGAATAATTTTCCAAATTTTCCTATCAACAAGAAATGTCTGTCTCTATAGCAAAATAAATAACAATGTTGTTTTCACAAAAAAATGCATTGAAGTGACTGCAATGATAGCCTTTAGATCTGGTTCAATTATTTTCAGACAGAGAAAACGTGAGAATGTAGTTGGCAGGTTAAGTTTCTCTTGCAGCATTATCACAAGGCAAGCAATTATTTTATATAAGGCTGTTATTATTTAAATCTAAAAGATATTAGATTGGATTCTTGGGAAATTTTTCTTTCCTCTTTGTTTGAATCTTTTGAATGCTATAATGTGTGTGCAAACGTGCTTGAAAACATCTTCAAGGTGATGACTGATAACTCATAAATCTTGCCTTTCATTTTGCAGCTTCCTCCAGCTCCCCCAAGTCACACACATAAACACATTTCTTATCCAATATCTTTTAAACAAAGTAAGTTTCTCATGATCCAAGTAGATCACAAGAAACTATGGAAGACAGCTTCAACTTTTTCTTTTTTTTTTTTTTTTTTTGCTTCA
>VZRE01007119.1:76184-203777 GCA_013396775.1 Cephalopterus ornatus
CAAAGCCACAGGAGAACTGACCTAAGGAAGAAAATTGTAAATGTTTGCATGTTAGAGAGTATAAGGTTATTGTGTCAGACTTGTAGACCAAGAAAGACTACCACTAGATAGCAGAGATTAGATTTGAAGGAGAAAGGTTATGCAAGGAGTATTTCCTTCATTGAAAAAGTGACACTGATATTATTAAAAATAACTTTTCAAAGAGCACCTAAAATCATTTGCATATGTTTCTCACCTAAGTTTCTTTAGCTGCTAGAGGGAAGTCTAGAATGAATGACTACTTAAAATTCCACTTTTATTTTCTTTTGTTTTTAAATAGGCAGTGTAAAAGTATTCCATTTGATCACTTCCAGATTTACTATATTGATCATGACCTTATTGATGAACTCTTATTTTTCTCCTCTGTGTGAACCTTAAATACTAACTTTTGCTGACTAGAAAGGATTGCTGTCACTTTTCTAGAATGGATGAATGCTTTAAATTCGGTCAACATGGAATAGAGAGAGAAAGATATTCTGAAAGGAAGGAGCATCTTTTAGTGTCTATGTGTGCACTAGTTCAATTGGAATTTCCATACCTACACTAGGAAATTCATGCTTCTGACTTAAAAAGAAATAAAATCATATAAAAGAAAATCAGTGTATTGCTTTTTCACATACAATTATCAACCAAAATATGTCATTTTAGACTATTGAAGGTCAACATATGTTCTCTTAATATATCTGAATGTCCCCTTCTATTACTATTATTCAGTAGTAGGTACAAATTACTAATCTTGGACTCCAAAGATAATTTGATCAGTGAACTGTTGTGTCCTCTTATTTTCATTAGAATTCTTTACTTTTTATTGCCCCATTTTTTTAAATGTAGACTAAGCTTCAGTGGCTGTGTGAGGAGGTAAAGGAGCGAGAAAGTAAGGAAAAAAAGCTGCGATGCTACTTACTGCAAAGCCGAGAACAGCTCAAGCACTTTACACAGATGAAGGAGACTGAACATCAGTCTCTCTTTAAGCAGATAAAAAACCAAGAAAAACTTTTGGAAGAAGTTCACAAAGAAAAAAGAGGTATGTTGCTAGTTCCATTTTTGTTAATAAAAGGGAGAAAGAATTTAAAAACTGTAATTCCTATGGCACATTCATATATAGTTTATCAATTAGTTATTGCAAACTGTAATTTGATAATTGCTAGTGGTAACCAAGAAAAAAAATTAGGGTTTTTTTGTTTTCTCTTGCTGACAAAAAAAGGCAAATATAATCAACTATGTTTCAACCCAGTACAATGGCTGAATAACACAAGAGTTCGCATCATGTGCAGTGGATATAAAAATTATTTTTCAACTGTACCATCTGAGACATTCCATGACCTGGGCAAAGAGGAATTATACAAGAGTCTGAGGCAGTCTGAATTAGACTGCTATTTACACAGCTCCCTGTGTCATGGTACAGTCTTTAATTGTGTTCTATTACCTCAGTTTCCAAAGGAAGGTGTTATCTCTCAGGTTTTCTTCTCGTGTTTTCTTTAAAAGGCTTGTTCTGGCCTTTATTCAGGGCTCCATACTGTTATGATGGGACAGAATAAGTACTCTCTTTAATCATTTTGGTAGATGTCATTTTATGTTGACTCTCAGATGTGAGTAAACTTTTAGTAAGGGTAGTTATAGCCTCTAGTAACTGACTTATTATTGAAAATGTTTTATGAAATGTTGTAATGAAAATAAAACAGTTGCCTGGTTTTGACTGGAACAGAATTAATTCTTCCTAGTAACTGGAGCATGCAGTGTTTTGGATTTAGTATGAGAATAATGTTGTTGGCACACTGATGGCTTAATTGTTGCACCCTAAGTCAAGGACTTTTCAGTTTCCCATGCTCTGCCAGCGACCAGGTTCACAAGCACCTGGGAGGGAGCATGGCCAGGACAGCTGACCCAAACTGGCCAAACATGGCTGCATGGTACTTAGCTGCCATCTGGGGTTCAACCACCACCACAACAGCAATAAAAAACCCCCACATTCTTGTAAATATTTTATAGAACAATACAGGTTATTTGTTTTAAAATAATAATAAGATACTGTCAAGATTTTCTTCCTCCAGTTACAAAGAACTTAGAAAGAGAACGTTTTGATCTTTCAGGCTTGAATGTTTCTATTATTATCCTTCATTTGTTAAAGAAGATGGCACCCAAACCCTGATATGACATTAATAGTGCTTTAGTGTTCTTATATTGGAATAATTATCTGCTAAGATGAAATTCCTGAGGCCTTATTTGCCTTTTTTAATAAATAAAGCAAACCTTATGTAGTTCTCAGTTCTATTGAACCTTATTTGGTTTAGCCTTTGTGGAACAATTGACAACCTGCATTTAATTTCAAGCTATAGGTGAAGTTATCATGGGAAATTATTAGACTGAAAAGAGTGGTAAGAATACTATTCACTGAGCACAATAAATAGTATATAGTCTCATACCTTCTATTTATAAGGGCCATGCCTTTTCTCCCTACAAGTATGCTCAGTTCTGTTTGTTACTTCTCATACTACAACTTCTGTGATTTTAAGTTCTGCTCTGTCTTAATTCTAGAGGTGGATACTGGTTAAAAGTAGGTAATAAAAAGGAAATAAGTTACATAGTTGTTAAAGTTTTTCATGTAACAGAAACCAGTAAATGTTCTTTAAAGTTCTACCCAGTACAGGATGAGAAATAGGACTTACAAAAGGAGGACAGGTTGCCAACAATGCAGGCCAGTGTTAGGTTTAAAGCCTGGGGTCAGGGTACATGCACATGCTAAGGATCCAGAGCCACATGGGTACAAAGATAGCAACAGAGGAAGATAGGTAACTTTGACTGCTGTTGGTGGATTTTCCCAAAATATCCTCCTTGCTGTCTTCACTTAAAAATATTCATAAAAGATTAATTTTTGTTTTGAATTTTATTTCTAATTTAAATAATGGTAATGCAATTTACTGTCTTATAGGAAAATAAGGAATCAGGAGTGTTCGTAAGGAACTGTCAAGCACCTTATTTTCTCTTTACGCACCATGGTTTTTTAATGAGATAATTTGAAACTTGGTCATGAAAGGTGGTTTTTTGGTGGGTTATTTTGTTTTGTTTGTTTTTTTGTTTTGGACACTACTAGGAAAATAGTGTTGGAGGAGAGAAGCAGGTATTTCCAATTACAAAGCCAGTTAATTATGTACATAATTAAGAATAGTCTTCATGTGTGCAAATTTATGATTCACTTTGTCACATTCTAGTTTGATTAGACCTGATAGTTAGCAGGTTTTGTGCATACACATGAAGTTATGATTTGGCCCAGTGCCAGCATATTTATTTAGCTTTGGCCCTGAGGTGTCACAGGCCTTCCAGCAGTGGGTCCACTACTCTTAATAGTATCCAAGATTTTAGAATGCACGTGTACTGAATAAATAATTAGAGACAGGGAAATGAAACACATCTGAGCCCAACTTCCTGCTACGTCGTTCATTTGATAAGGTAGTTATTTAGCTGGTAGTTATCAAATAACTGATGGGTGTAACAGAAGCCACAGTATGGTGTCATCTGTATAGCGTTCAACATGGGACTGTGCAGGAAAGTACTAATGTGATGATTAAATACAAGAATTATATATTAGAGTAAGGAATGTCCTACTCTGAGTGACAAAGGTATGGTTGGTACTGTTTTGGAGATATTGGTTTGTAGACTCGCTTTTCTTCACGAGCGAGTAGGAACATGATAATAAAAATTGGAGCCTTAAAAAAATTTGGTGGCTTTTTTAGTACACAGAGGACATGGAAAAGCATTGGAATAATTTAATTTCATTTGCCTGATGCCAAGGAAGGAAATTTTATGTGTTATTTATTTTTACCACTTTTATACAATTTTGAATTTGAAACCAGAATCAGAAATCCATAATAATGTTCACAAATACTGAACAAAGTTTTGAGATCTTTTTATTAGTGCACTAACAGGCAGGTTGACTTGATATTCAATATAATTTTCTTGTGTTACTGAATTAAATGACAGCATTATGTGACACTGTATGCAAGAATAATTGTAACTACAATCTCCATGTGAATTTAATTGGTTTGTTTCACAGTCGTGTCAACCTAGATTGTTCTTTTTTATTTGAAAATTATGGCCTTCATTACACCAAATCATGTTTTTTTTATAAGTTATAGAAGATAGAAAAATGCTAGAACATACATCTGTTAATGTGAGTTCTGAGTACTATTGTTCATGAAGTGACACATTTAAATGCTTATGAAGGGTTTTTTATTTAAAAAAAAAAGAAGTTGCAAGACAAAATGTGGCTGTTTTTATTTCTTGAACAAATACTCACTCTTACATACTGAATGAAAAGCCCAGGTTTAATTATGATGCAACTGTTAGAATGTAAACATGTACATTGTTTAATGAATAAATTACTTGGACATGAAAATCAGAAAAGCTACTTTGCCAGAGGGAAAAAAGAAAGCACAGCTAATAACATAAAAAAGGTGTTAAGCTGAAAGGAGAAAACCATCCATCAAAATGATAAAAAACTTAAATTAAGGATACAGAATGCTGGTTGGCTGTTGTTACTTAAACATAAAAAATGGAAGAAATACTAAGGCAATACTAAGACAATACTAAGTAATGAAATTATGGGCAAATCCCAGATGCAGGAGTAAAGCAAATGAAGGCAGAATGTATTTAGTCTAACTGATAAAAAACCCCTTCACTCTTTTTTTAACACCAAAGTATACTTTAGAGTATTGGTCAATAAACTGGATATTCAGTCAAATTTGATCAAATGGATGAAATATTTTCTGATGCATTTGGAAAAATGCAGATTTTAGATGGAACATTTTATCAGATTCAGTGAATATCCATGAATATCCATGGATGTGGCTGACTGTCCCCACTGACACAAACCCCTTATCTGAGTACCTGATATAGTATGAAAATACTCAATTAATTAAAGTTTACATAAATCAAAACTTTCGAAAATGAAAGAGAAATTATGTTATTAAGAAATTAGTTTTTGAATTTCCTTTCAATTATAGTTCTGATATTATATATTATGATATTGTATATTCATGCTTTTTAGGGTAAAGAATAAAACCAGAGATTTTTGGTGGGCATACCCAAAGTAAGTAGGATGAATGTTTAAATTGCTTTATTGATGAACACATTTAAAGAAGTTTTATAAGCTCAAATAGATCTGCTAAAACTTTTAACTATGTAGTTTTTTGTCTTTTCCCTTCACCAAAGCATTTGTAAACATCTAGGATGTTGTAGGCTTTTGCATCCTCCTTATGAGTTTCTGTAGAAGTGTTAACATTATCAAAAAAAAAACCTGGCTGTCCATGTGGTATAATCCTGACAAATACAAGTAAGCTAGCATAAAGTTTCATGAGTGAGGGAACAGAGAATGAAGGAAAATAAAGTCCTGTAGCATCAAATTTCAGGATTGTTTACAGAGTAGCAGAAGTTTCATAGTTATGGGGTGATGTTACAAGATCAGCTACAGTTGTCTTCCCTTCTTGATAAGCATACCATGCTGGAAAGTATAGAAATTTAGAAGTCTAGCAATATCTATAAATTCAGAAGAGCTGAAGAGGATGTAAGTTCTGATTTCAGGTTTGCAAATTTGTACTTTGGATATAGTTCACTATTTAACAAGGTACTTCTCTAGCATTCTACACAATGGGATATTTCACTAAGTAACAACTTGGATAAATATAAAAAATTCTTAGATTTTTCCTCCTAAAGTGATTTTGTTCTCACAATCAAATTTATATCAATAGCATTGCACTAGACGTTCAGTATCTTAACAAAATGAACAAAAGTCTGAAATAAAAGGTAGAAATTCCAGTTTCTTAACTAAGTTTCATTTGCATTCTGGAATCACTGAGCATACCAAAGTGTTCTTACAGATCTGTTTAAAAATTAATTTGGCTAACAAGGATTTTATTTTTCTTATCTTTTTAATACCATACTCACAAATTGGACCCAAGACTTGGCCCAAATTTCTTTCATTTATTGCCTTTTATATGGTCTAGCCAGACTGGGTAGTCTGAAAAGCTTATCATTCAAATCAGTGAAAGTCAATATTTGATCCAGGGAGCACCCATTGGTCTTAGAGATTTAGATTTACTTTAGTTGCTCTTCCAAGAAAATCTTCTTGCTATATATTGACATTTATTGAAGGTGGACAGAATGTGATATTTAGCGGTGAGACATGGAGTCTGCACAGTTGTTTTGTTTCAGGTTAATATACTGCTACTTCAGAATAGCAATACTATCATGGATAGTCAACAAAGAAATGTTTTGCAAAATAAAGAAATGTTTTGCAAAATAAGACCTGGTATATTTGGCAAGGCCATATCTGTGCTTTTTTTTATAAAGCAATGTTAGTAAGGCTGTAGTGATGTAAGAAGAACAGGTGCATTGCTCTGATATACAAACCTTACACTGATTTAATTTAATTTGAAGATATAATATTCTACAAATACTGTTTTACATGAAGTCCCAGCTGATGCAAGACATACTCTGTACCAATTATCAGTGTCTACTGAGGTAATAGTCTATAATCACACTTAAATTATTACATATTTAGACTTTCTCTGATGTAGATTATACTGATAAGCCTAGCTTAAGAAGGTAACAATTCTAGTCCTGAGATATGATAGATGTTTTTGTTACAAGCACAAATCTGTACAGGGCAAGTCTGTGTTGTTTTGTTTATACATTAAGTTTATAATTCATGCATTTAGCATTGTGTATTGTCTTAGATTTGAGAATACAAAAATCAAATATTGGAAGACTTACATTTTAATTGGTTTTACTGATAGTGTCATCTTTGTGAATCATACAGATACCTGCTAGCTTCATCACTTTTGATGAAAACAAGTACAAAGATTTTGATAAGTGATCTCTGAAGCAAGACATCAATTTATTTTAATTTTCTTTTCTGTTAGACTCTGTAAAGATTATTTGTTATATAACTGCTGTGGAAAATGTAGACTCAAAAGAGCCTGTTATATTAAAGTAGATTCAAAATGTAGGTAAAGCTTTACTTTGACAAAACCTAATTATCAAATTATATTCCTTTTTTTTCTATTTTATAGAAACTAAGTCCAGTTTTTGTTTGAGCCAGGAACACTAAAACAGAAAGTGTAAAAATCTAAAATACAGAAACGGGGTAGTACACTGAGTGCAAATACACTGACAATGAGCAGTTTCTATTGCTTACACTGAGGAAACGTATGAAATTGGAAACCAGTGAAAATCAAAACATTATAAAATCTTTCTATTCATGACAAGTTTAATTTAGTAGTAAAGTACATATGCTGTTTTGAAGATACCTTTAAGCCTGCTTCTGCCCTTTCAGCTTTGTTTCTTTCCCATTTGTTTTCTTTTTCCCATATATTGCATCATATTGCCCCTGTATGACAACACAGTCCTTTCTGTGGCAACAAGAAACATCACAAGGTATTTTCAGGTCATCTCTTATTGAACAGTGAATGGGACCATCAAGTAGAGAAAACTCTTTTAAGCATGCATACATGCAGGAAGGAATCTGAAGGATTTCAGAGAAACTCTCCATAATACTTGGTTTTCATGGTGAACTTTAAAATGCATAAAGTTGAAATATTATTACTATTAAAATAATTAATTTCTTCTTAATAGTGTTCTTGCCCTTTAAGTAATGTTTGGTTTTTTTAATGTGATGGGGGAAGGAGGAGGGAGGACTTCTAAGTTATTTTAAACTTTGCCAAAATGAACCTGCGTTCAGAGTCTTAGAAGAATGGAAATAAGCCCAAATAATTTGGAAATCTTACCCTGTCGGGGTTTTTTTTTGTACTGGAAAACTGGAAAGATCAGTCTGGACATGGATTGCTGTAATTATCTAGTATTTTTCTGCAACTGTTTTCATTTGCCATTATATTATAAAAATATGGCTGCCATTGTGAAAAAGAGAAGGTAAGAGAT
Organism: Cephalopterus ornatus; assembly: GCA_013396775.1. NCBI lineage: Eukaryota > Metazoa > Chordata > Aves > Passeriformes > Cotingidae > Cephalopterus > Cephalopterus ornatus. Next base: position 84,156 of record VZRE01007119.1, read on the forward strand.
GGGATCAAACTGTAGCTAAGATGTTTTTAAGACTTCCTTTGATTTCTTTTTTTCTATCTGAATCACATACTTTAGATGTTTATCTGAAACTTATATATGATTTATGGCTTGGAAAGCATGATCTGTCCTTTAAACATTAAATTACTGAGTTTGTGGTGCTCACTAACAGTAAGAGACTAAATTTATTAGTTTTACTTCTTGGTTTACCTATATATACTGGAAACTAAATCAGAATTAATAAAAGTAACCTGGGAGATGGGGATTTTGTGTATATTAAATAGTTAGAATTTATTATTTAATCTTTTCTTCCTTGTGTGAATTAATGACTTTCTTCTTTAAACCAAGCTAAATGAGCTGGTGTTCTATGAACTACTGGGGTTTTGGTTTTTTTAGAGGTGTTGAAATGATGGTATAGGAGTGTTTATAATCACAGTTATAACTTAACAATGGTTTAACACTACATAATAAAATCTTGTAATCAACTGAACAACTTTATCAGGATTCCTTGAAATTAGTATGAAAAGTGTTGCCATGATTTCAGGTTTTGTGGTGTTTCTATACCAAATTGATATCACTGATTTACAGGTATTAAAGAAAAAAAACCAACTAAACAAAAACCATCCCAACACAGGCACTTTCACTTGTCTTGAATTTAGTATTTTCCTGAGAGGTATATAACAGAAACATACTCTTTGTCACTCAGTCTTCTTTAGGTAGAAATAACATCCCCAAGGAACTCTTTAGGATCTAATAAGATGCCTGTTTAATTAAATAATATGCTATTTTATAGGAACTGAAACTGAACCAAGGGCTCTGTGGTCCTCTCATCTACTGCCATAGTCAAAGTCATTTTAGTCAAAAATCCAGATGAATCAAATTGGAAATTTGAACAGAAATAAAAAAAAAAATACTGTCTCAGATTTTAATATAGTAAAGCTCTTGAAATTAAAGAAGTATTTGAAATCTTATATATAGCTATATTATAGAGTCAGTATCTTTCAAAATTAGAGTTTGTGTAATGGTTTTGCCAGGATTTGTCAGGCTCTATTAGAATATGTTTTTCAGTGTAGTTTATTGCTGTGTTAACAGCTTTTATTCTTTCAGCTGACATGCTGTTTAAAACCCTTCTTTCCTAAAGTGAGTGCTAATGATATTGCGCATTTGGAGAATAGAAGTTTAAGTCCTATGTCACTACTAAAAAAATTCTCATTTTAAGAAGAGCTTCAGTCATCACTAATACCAATTCTTAATGTTGGCTCTATACAGGAAAATAATTTTAATTACAGAATATACTTGATAAGTGAATCCTTGAAAAAAGGAAAATGAGTTGGTTTTGGTTTTACTATAAAAAGATTAAATTAAGTAAGTGATATTTAATATCTTTGCATATTTTTCCTTCCAGTGGTTTAAGTATGACAATTTTCTAGGTTGAATATTTACTCTGATCAGCATGTTCAAGGTAACAACTATCTATAACTGAAATTATCTTTTGTTTCCTTCTTGGTTTTGGTTTAACAAAGTGGTATCTGTGATTGGTACTTTTAAATACTTTACATATTTTGTAATTAAAAGGCAAAATCCTTAAAAATGGTTTAAAGTCACACAAGACAACCAAATTAACTATATAGTTCATACAGTACCAGTGGTTAGAACAATAAGCTACAGTGTGTTTTTATGAACAAATTCTCTGTAATTTATTAAAAATCCACTTGTAATAATGGGCACATATATTTGAATGTTCCTTATTGTGGGCAGAGAGAGTCACAGTATTTTTCTGTCTGCCTCTATGATGTCCTTAGGATAAGGTCATGCATGATTTGCATTCTGCTGTATATTTTAAAGGACTCCAGTTACAGGTTAACAGGTTTTTAAGCACTGTTACTAAACATTGTTGCTGTAAAGTATTATTTTCCTGCTGAAGCAGACACAATATCTGAGTCATAGAGATAACATGCTTGCTCATGGTTATGTAAAAATATAAAAAGGAGAACTAAGGATAAAGGTCGGTCCCCTGTTCTTAAGTCTAATTTCTTAATTCTACACCACCTTTCTGCTCCGAGAACTATTTTTTAAAGTACAGATGCTCATATTGCACTACTTATTTTCCGGTATTTGATCAGCACCTTTGTGCAACATTATATACTGCCAATATGTAAATCTCTGCTTAATGGAAAATATTTAAACATAAAATTTATCACTTTAATTCTTATTTCAGAATTCTAGCACTTTTAAGTATGATTTTGTTGCGGATTTTTTGCTTGCTTTAGTATATCTGGTAAATTGAGATACCTACCACTAGAGAAAGAAACAAACTGCAAAACCAAGAAAACATTCATTGAAATATATATGTACTTCATGCGTATGTACATAATGCATCAGTAAATGTTGTACATACTTTGATTGCCAGGACAGACATTTTGTCTTCCTGATTTTAATTACAGTTGATGACTCAGCCATAAAACATTACTTTCTTGATTAGTTTGAAGCTCTAGGAACAGGATTTTCTGCAAAGAATGTTTGAATGTTGTCTGTAAGGAAAAATGCTTCCATTTGCAAAGTCAAATGACCAGACAGGATGCCATTTCTTGCAAGTACAATAACAGGATTGTTCTACCAAGGAATAAACTCAAAACCTAACTACAGCTGAGAAAATTAGAAATATAGCTATTATGACTTTCTTCGTAATTGCCAGCTTAGTTTCTTGCATCTTCCTCTAAAGCGGGTGTGGTAGATGGGGAGTTTTATAACTGCTAGTTGCATTATGTTTGGTTTCAATGAGCCATACTGACCTGTGTGTCTATGTGCTTTGTTGAAGTAAATGTTTTCTTAGAAGCTGTTTGGGTCTTAGTGATGCATAGGGCCGTTTAGTAGAATTAAGCTTTCTTACAGCATTTATCAAGGAGAGAATCTGTGGGGCTATAACTTTTTTGTGTGGTTTACTCTTCCGATAGTTTATTAAAATGTCCAAGGTGCTAAAAGATCCCTTTTTTTCTGAGATTGGAGGGGAAACTTAATTTCAAGACCAGTATCTTTCAGCTTCCTATGTTATCTGCTCTCCTGTGCTGCGAACGTTGCAAATGGATTATTTAGCTCCAATCTTCAAACAGCCCAATTAAGAAATGCACTTCTGAGTTCCAAAGAATTACTCATCTCAAGTAACAAGTGACCTTGGCTAGAAAAGCTTTCTGTTTTGCCTCCTTCGGTTTGCTCAGTTACCTCAATTCAAATGAGTTGTAGCTGCTTCAAAAACCTTGATACCCTTAGTCTGTTCCTTAGCTAATAGGTCCAAGATCAGTTCTCTGCATATTTGCATTAAGATATGCAGATGCCTTTCAGATGTAGCCAAAAGGAAATTTGCTGATATGCATAAATATGGTTGGGATGATAAACATCAAAAAAAGAAAAGCCTAGGATATTAAGAGAAAGAACTCGCTGAAGAAAGTGGCATTCAATTTCCTGTTTTGACATTTATATATGCCATAACATAATTTTTATGTAGCTGCTATGCCCATAAACATATTGACATCATTTTCTAAAACAAGAAATGACAAATTATCTTTTCAAGCTTGCACTTGGTAAATGAAAACAAATTAAGTTTCAATTTCTTTCTATGTACAACTGGAAAATTTTTATTCATTATCAGAAATGAAATGTTTCTCCATTCAGGAGAGAATTGTAACAATTATATATTATATGCAATGACAAAACGGAATGTTCAACTGTATTTTCTGTTTAAAATGTCATCTGTTCTGAGGGCCTCACTTCGAGAGCATTTCTCACTATATTTTTCTTTACATAGTGATGATTTTTTTTTTTTTTTTTTCTTTCCAGGTTTTTCAGTAGGGTTTCTAATTAAAACTGTGGCAGAAAAAGGCATTGTTCAGTTATCTTACATAGGTCTGCTACAGAGGGTGTGATGACAGCTCACACATACAAATCCAAAATAATCACGAGTTAGTTGGTCAAATTGCAGTTTCCCATTCACAGAGGCATTTAATATCACTGCAGACAAAAGCTGAATTCATGCTTCTGTTTCTGTCACTACCCTCTGTTGTACTTTCTCCTTCCATGTCACCTCCTCTTTGGACTTCTCTATGATCATACCTTACTCAACCACACAGGACTGTCTGAGTTTTGCCATTATGGTCTGATCTTGTTGTAATGAAATAAGACCCTCATGGAGGTCCACGTTTGTCTGTTTTGTCAAACCAGGACAAAGAAAGCAAGAGCAATGCACAACTTGAGTCAGGCAGCAAAGAGACTTCTGTGCTTTTTTGGAAGATGCAATCTGCAAATACCATCTCTGGTGTGATCTGACCACATCTGGTGGAACTGGAACGCTTAGTGCTGGCACCACCTCACCTGGGGTTGCACTGGGTTCTGTGGGACATGAAGGAGGAGTAATCACATAGGCTTTAGTACCCAAATTAGCTTATTTGAAGCTATCTCCTTTAAGTAAAGAACTCTTAGACTGTTAGGTTTAAAGTTTGCTGGCTCCTCAGCAAATTTGTAAAGTAAAATCTGAAGTGTTTATTCACTAGCATTGTTCGTTAGGTTTTCTAAAAAAAAGTCTGTTCTTGAGATTTATTCCTAATAGGAACATTTTTGCCTCCTTTCCAGCACTGGTTGGCAATGTTACTGGTGCATGAGTAATCAACACCTATACATTTGTTAAGTGTTTCATCTTGAAGTAGAATAAAGTAATTATTGAAACATTGTCATTTAAGGCCTTCTAAGCACTGATAATCATCACACAGTGCTTAGTGGCAGAAATTCTCATGTCACTGTGACTTGTGTTTTGTTTAAGTTTCTAGAGCATCAAAATAGTTTCTAAATTCAGTAAATCTCAATTATTTCCTCAATTATCTTTATTTTTAGGGTTTTAAATCTTGGTTTTTTTCCTCGCAAGAAACTGTGTAGTTATAACTGAAAAGAGACTTCCGTGACTGTAGTCAAGTCATGCCAAGCTAATGATAGTCTGAAAGAAGAATTGGAGTCTTTTTATAGATATTTCAGTAAATAGTAGCCAGAAGAAAAGCATTGCAGCATATTCCAAGTGTTTCTGTTCAAATACTATGTGTATGTGTGTTAATGAATTCTCTTTGGCATATGTGTCTTTGGTAATAAGCAAGATGAACTTTGAAATTGCTTTCCCTGGTACTGAAATTAAAATAATATTTTATTACTACATTTAGTGGTATTAAAAATGAGGAAAGTTCGTATTGCATTTAAAAAAATTTCTGTTTTTTTGTCTGCAAGTAGAAGGCATAATCTAGAACCTACAATAACTAGAAAGATTTCACTGTTGTTATTGTTTGAGGTTTGGATTTTGTGTTGAACATGTTAACGTACATTTACAGGGCATTGTTCCCTAGCTCATGTAAAAGGAGGGTATAAAGAGTAAAAAGATGGCTTTTTCTGCTGTATTCTATCAGGTTTTTTATCCCTAACTTGAACATGTTAAATGAGAAAAAAAAAAAGTGATATTGACACTTGAACCTTCTGGTTTGTTTGATCAATGGCATCTTTATTAAGATGGCTGTGATGGTTGTTGATACAACTTTACCCAGAACACAAAGAAAGAATGTTACAAGTGAGATTGTTCCAAGGCTCTCAATATTGAGCACTGGTCTCCAAAATTTATTGATTGCATGCCCCATCAGTAAAAAATTTTTGAGCACACCCCCCTAATATATGTATATTTATTTATTTATTGAAAATATACACACACAAATATAAAACTTGATAATACCTAAATATATACACACCTTTGTAAGTGCAACCATACAGAGCTACAGAACCATTATTTTGTGCCTTGATCACTTTTTCATAATGGAACCGTCTGTGATTCAGAATGAGATGTTTTTATCACTTGAAGTTTAGTCTTCTGATTTGTCCGTTTCACTAACTGTTTCTTAATGAAACTTACTAAAGCATCTAGGAAGTGATGCTTGCTTAGGAAGCTGTTTTTCAGTGATTTTTTTTTTTTTTTTTTAACTAGACACCCTAAGTCCCTCAGGAGTTTTTTGAATCCTCTACAGCATGTCTGCTGGTACGTAAGAGTGATTCTAAGGAAAACAACAGAATGCTTATAGCTGTTCTTCAAGATATGTTAAATACGTATATATTCACAACCCTCCCTCTTACTCCTCCTACAGTAGCTTTCAATTGAGAATCAATATGGTCCAAAATAAATACAGTAGACATAGTTTAGTGTCTTTCTCCCAGGTAATAAGTTAGGCAGTTGCTAATACATAATGAAATTTTGTGCTGTTGTCACCTTTTGTATTCATAAGAATGTTCATTGGAATATTTTGCATAGATTTCAGAGCACTTTACTTAAGCTTCACATCAGCTCTGTGAAGACAGGGAAATATTTTCTTAAGCCATGTTTAAATGAACCACAGAAAATTCCCCAGGAAGAGTGAGGAGCCAGAAATAGAACTCAAAAGTCTCATGTAAGAATCAGTAAAAAAAATTCTCCTTCTTTTGACAAAGGCCTCTTAAAAATATATAAGCAGCACATTAGAACCCATACTTTTTTGTTTGGTAACCTTATAGTATAGTTTTTTTGAATAAATTTAATCTCATATTCAGATAAACTGTTCCAGTGCAGTCATATTTGGACTGTAGAAGAGGTTGCAGTATTACAGCAACTCAGCCTAGTATCTTGTGTACTTAAACTGTGTATGTGAATATATCCATGTTTGAACTTTCAAATTCGCTATAAGGCAGGCACTGTAATAGTTCAGGTAATGACAGGTACAGAGGAGTTATAGAACTGATGAGGAGAATTTAGGACAGCTTCTTGGGACAAGAGAAATGTTGGGAGAGGTTTTCTGAATGAAGTGTGGGAGATGGCTCACTTATGAATAATAATGAGAAATAGCAGGATGAAACATAAGTAAGAATTATTGAAGGAAGAAAACTAGAAGCAAGATTTACACATGTAAAGAAGTTGTTGACAGCCCAGACATCATGTCAGAAACAAAAGGAAACCTTTTTTTTATCACATTGTCCCAAAATTTTTAGCATCCAAAACAACAAATATGAACAAAAATATGAAGAAAAAAAACCCCCAAAAAATGAATCGTAGAATATCCTGAGTTGTAAGGGACACACAAGGATCATCAAAGTCCTTGTCATGCACAGGACAGCCCTAAGAATAGCACCATGTGCCTGAGAGTATTCTTCAAATCCTTCTTGAACTCTGGCAGGCTTGGTGCTGTGACCACTTCCCTGGGGAGCCTGTTCCAGTGCCCAACCACCCTCTGGGTGAAGAATCTTTGCCTAACATCCAACCTAAACCTGCCCTGACACAGCTTCAGGCCCTTCCCTTGGGTCCTGTCACCAGAGAGAAGAGATCAGTGTCTGCCCCTCTACTTCACCTCATGAGGAAGTTGTAGACTGCAATGAGGTCTCCCCTCAGTCTCCTTCAGGCTAAATAGATGAAGTGATCTTAACTGCTTCTTGTATGGCTTCCCCTCAAGGCCCCTCACCACCTTTGTAGCCACTCTCTAATAGCCTTATATCTTTTTTATATTGTGTTGCCCAAAACTGCTTGAATATTGATACAATATTCAAGGTGAGGCCACCCCAGTGCAGAGCAGAGAGGTATAATCCCCTCCCTCAGCTGTGATGCTTTACCTGATGCCCCCAGGACACTGCTGACTCATACTACGCTTGCTGTTGACCAGGACCCCCAGGTCCCTTTCCATGGTGCCATGATCATCCTTGCCCTTCTTGAAATCTGGGACAATGCTAGCCAGCTTTCACTCATCTGGGACCTCTTCAGATTCCCAAGACCATTTAAAAATGGCATTTCTTTTGAGTTTGGAGCTCTTTTTACATGTGGAAGAGAAAACTATTAATTTAGATACATATAAACAGCTGCTTCAGTCTTGGTGGTCATGAATACTGTGATGGATTGTATGGTCATGATTGCAGTGATGGAAATGGAATTAAAATCTTTAAAGACAGTGGAATGTGCTCAATGTGAATATAATAATTCACTAATGGACTAAAAAGCTCTAATCAGTATTAAAATCCCTTGAGGCATATAGGTTTGGGTTCTTCTTTTAAATCTTGCATTACATAAATGCATTCTGAAATGCTGATAATTTATTGGCCTTGTTCTACACTAACAAAAATTAAGGTTCTAAGATATACCTATTTCTCTAGAGCTCTTTAAAATAATAATATGGTTATGTAGAAATTCCCTTAATGGCTTGCATGCATGGCAAGTACTGTTTCAATTAAAATGGCTTGAAACACGTGCCAGTACTGTTTTACATCTGTTATTTTAGTCCCAGGGTGATTTCTGGTGTCTGGCCTGACAGTACGAGGGTCCAACCTGATTGAAACATCTTTTAGTATTGAATGGTTTTGAACTGTGACAGTTGCCACTCATCACAACCTAACACAGGTACAGGGCAAAATGCAGTTGTTCTGCCTCTACTAGCCGTGACTATATCCGTTCTGAAACACTTTATTTAAACTGATTCAGTTAGAAACACCTTGATTTACCCCCCAAAACAGGGTCTTCATGTCAGATTCATTGTGTGAAGGGGGAAACTTGTAAGTGGTATAATATGTGATTGAACTTGGCTGTGTACATATGTGCAAGATAAGTAATTTCTAGCTGAGAGAAACTGGTTTATTCAGCTGCTTGAAATTTCCTTCATACTTGATGGAAACCTGCCTGGCTGCCTTGTGCATCTACAGGAATGCTGCAGTATCTCTTCAGCAGCTTTGTGGGAAACATTGAAGTGGTGACTGAAACCCATGGGATGTGTATTGAAAGTGAAAATGATAGGAAGTACTTGAAATAAAAAACCCCATGATTTTGAATCAAAGCAAATTTAAAGGGAATATGATCAGGGTGTCTAATAAAGCGATTTCTCAGGGATTTGCTATACACTTATATAACTTAATACCTCAATTATCTAGGGTTACAAACTTTGGGAAATCCAAAACAGTTTTAATGTATAACTGAAATGTATAAATGTATAAAGCTCTGACTTGTGTTTTGGAGAAGAGCTGTTCTTAGCTTGATGATGCAAAGTTTTGCCAAACTGCCATTTTTTTTCTGATAATAACCTGGATTTCTTGCTTTAATGCCATATAGTAGCAGTATTTTCTGTGCTATATGAATTGTTTTATGTTTTCCTGCATGATCTGCAACTGCTTCAGGGAGTGAGAGTCTTGAATCAGATCTACGTGCAGCCTGCAGATATTGGGGTAGTTTACGGCGTATTTATTTACCTGTGTAAGCAAAACTGAAGTGTGAATGTCGACTTCAGAGTACTCTGAATCATGTTGTAACATTTTTGACTATATGAGTGACTGTAAGAACTGATTCTGTGTACAGTTCTGTATTTGTGCATTCCCCTTTGCTAGAACAATGTGAACATAAAAATGTGGTACTTAACCAATTTGTAGGCTATTCTCTGGCACGTCAGTGTTCTCTCAGAACGTGAAGCAGCATGTTGTCTATCATTATCTTCAGTTTCTTAAAATGGGAGATCATGCGGTGTTTGAAATCAAGAAGTTGCTGCTCCAGGTAGAATAAAGTCCATGTCCTGTTTCTCGCCCTTATTACACCCAGCACAGCGCTAAAAAAGTCAAACATTCTAGTTCATGAAGGAGTTTAACCATTCTAGTTAGTTATTGGCATATTAATGGATCAGCTAGAATAAATAAGATAGTACTTTTAATATAAATTAATAAGATAGTAGTTGTATTTTACTCATTCCAATCAAAAAATATCTGTTCCTAAATCTATTTTCTGATACTTTTCACCAGCAGTAAAAATGACAACTGGGGTATATGTGTGTGGAAAGAAGTCTGTCTGAATAACTGCATACATTTTTTTTTTCTCATTTATCTGAATGTTATGATGGAATATAAAATCTTCATCTCCAGGTTAATATTTGCAGTATTTTGCAACATACTGTGTGGGCCCAGTTTCAGGCAAACTGCAAAAGATAATGATTCTTACAGAATGTTTTAAATCATAACCTGTATTTTTCCTGGAAGTTTGATCAGTTAAATCTAAGCTACTGTAGTATAACTTGAAAGACACTTAGTTCATGTTCACTGATACATAGCTCAAAGAGATATAATCTTTCCATCTGGATCTGGAATTTAACCACTGTAAATAAATTGTTTTTGTAAAACTGTACAAAAGTATAATCCCTAATTTTGTAGACAATATCCTGAATTTGCTGGTGATTTTGAGTGGCATTGAACATGTAAAACATTTGATTTTTTAATAGTTTTAACTTATAGTTTATTATAGGGTTGTAAGCTTCATATTTAGCTAGAAATAAAAAAAAGGGTATATGCTGATGGATAATATCTTTATTTCTACATCTCATTTCTGTTGTCTTTTTCCACGTATTATTCATCTTTTGGGAAGAGTCATCAATGCCTAAAGGTGCCTTTGTAATGCTTTTTCATTAATGCTGATTCTTCTAGAAAATTTATAAATTGATGTGTTCTGCCCCCCATGAGAATAAGGATATATTGCTTAGAAAAAAAACCCAACAAGAATCCTGTGGTTATATTAGGTCTTGAAAGATGACAATAGCAGGATTGTTTTAGCAACCCATGCCACTGTGCAACCTTCTTGAGGAGAAAAGTTATAATTAGAGAAACTCAGAGGCTGTTCTCAGACAGGTGAAAGGAGCTTCCACTAGGGCTGGTGACCATCTTTGCTCTATTGCAGACACAATGCATTCTCCGTCTCAAATTTATTGCAACATTATTTTCTGGCAATAATGACATAAAACATGCTTGCACAAGAAATTAAGTATGGGAAGTGTTTTTGTAATTATAAAACAAATCAACAGAGCTTTTCAGATCAAGTAAGCAAAGTTGTTCTGTCATTATAAATAACAATGTCCAAAAGAATTACGTAATAGGCTGTATTTTTATGGGACTTTTTGTATAGCTGTTTAATATATATTGCTTTAATATTTATTTTTTTGCTTTAGGTTTGGAGAAATCATGCTATTAATTTAGATGGAGTACTAAATGGAATCATCCATTTAAATGCAGAACTTGATTATTAAATGTGTATTCATAAATGGTGACTACAGTAGATGTGTATTTTGTCAGTTAAATGACACTACTTCAATACTTACCTGCCCTTTTGGGGACAGAGTTTTTTGAAGTATCCTGCAGGACAACAAATTTAGGCAGTGGTCCAACTAAGTGAGTGGATTCTAGATAACCCTAATTTCAGGCGCAGAACTTTCAAATCTAGAGACTCTTTTCAACCCAAAATTCTCACACTAACTAGTATTGATGGCAGCGCATTTGGCTATGGTAATTTATATGGCAGTTGAATCACCGGAATGAAAAGCATACCAAAGAATAGTCCAGGAAAACATAAGTTTACCAAAGCAAAGTGAGAATCAGTAATTTTATTAATTTTAAGAAAGGATTTAAAAAAAAAAAAGGCATGGAAACTATGAAAAAAGAACAGCAAGTCAATCTCTGCTTGTGAAAGAATTAAGTAAACTATTTTACGTGTTATGTGCATTGCTTTTAAAGGACTGGTGTCTGGAAACAAGTATCAAATAATCTGCATGCAGTCAGAAATGAATAGTGAACTGTGAGAAAAGAGCTAACAGGTTCGGGTGCTCACAATGAGGCTTCATGATGAGAGAAGGAGAAAGAAAAGTAGAAGATTAGAGATATAAAGGAAATGAGACAAATTAATGTCAGTGGAATATCTCGTCATTTCTACTGTAAATCATTGAAGCTTCTTTATAACTGAACTATGCAAGTATTGGTAATCTTTATTTCTTAAGGAAGTAAACACAGGTACTTTGTTAGCTGTTCTGTACTTGGATGCTGAGGGACTTGACAGTCAGAATTCAGTCCTGTAGGGTCATCAAGGCAGTTTCATAGTCTCATAACTCTCCTAATTGATAACAAACTGGAGCTTATCTGAATTCAGAGTCGATCTCTGGGTTAGATAAAGCAACGCTCTTCACATGCAAAACTCATGAGCAAAGTTCTGATAGTTCAAATAGTAATAAGCCTGCAGCATGTTTTTTTGTTTTTCCTGCTCTTCACAAAGTTATAACTTCAAGGTTTCCCAGAATTCTAAACATGTTGCAATTTATCAAAAACATGATTTTAATCATAAAAATATGTGAACAAAGTAGAAAAGCAACTTGTGACATATCCCGCAGAACTCAAACAAAATTAATTTATACTGTGAAGTGTTACGTGTGCATATATGTGCCACTGTCTGTAATTGTCACACAAGTGACAATACAAGGTATTAGGATTTTATGGTGTAAAAACTACGAAAAGCTTTTCTAGTATTTTGTCATAGTGAACTATTTCCCTTCTCAAAACTGTTCCATTTTATTAAGAAAAGGTAATTATTGTCGTAACAGTCAAAATTGTCTGCAGTAACATACAGTAACTTTTCATATATAATTGCATAGCTTTGATGATCTGTTTTAATCAACTTTCAGAATGAATCTCTGATTTTTTTCATTCAATTCTAAAAATACACCAGAAGATTGATTTAAGCATAGAAAAATTTCTCTGTGAATTTGAATGGGTTTTTTCCCCCTAGTCAGACTGTCTTCTTTGTGTCCTTGTGGCTTTTTTTCAGTCACCTCAACAGCCCATGCCTGGAAACAGTCATATCACTGATACATTTAATCTAATAATCTGCTGAAAAAGAGTGTTGTGAAGGGTGTAAAATAAAAACCTCAATTACTATTTTACACAGTACTTTTTCTATCAGGCTATGAGACAGGAAGTTGAATTTACAAGTTTTTTTTCATTTTGCAGAGCTGCTAGAGAAGACACGCAGAAGAGAGGAAGAAATGGGAGCTCTCCAGGTATATTTTCTGCTCAGTTAACTAGCTACATCTTTGTTCACCCTTAAAATTACCAAATTGTATTACAGCATTACGATTTTCTGAACTCCCTTGTAGCTTAAATTCAGATTTGGAAATATACAGAGACAAATAGACACAACAGCTAGTTACACTCACTGCTGAGTTTCTGCCCACCAGTTAAGTTGCATGTTAGCTAAGATTGAAGTAGTCAGCATTCTCTTATGAGTCTGTCAATCTAGTCCATCAGTGAATATAACACTGCTTTTAAGTCACACTATATACTGAAGTCGTTCTGTTATGTTATGCTGCTGGCTTCATTGAAACTGTATCTGAATAGGGGCAGGCAGTGCTAATCTATATTGCGAACTGCAAAAATGCTGCATATTCTACTTCACTGCCTGAGTTAAATTCTCTGGGCTGTGTTACTTTCTTTTGTATCTCAGAATAAAACTGAAAGTAAAATATTTTAAGTAAGTATTTAGGGTCTCTGAAACACTGTATGTCCATAATTACCTTCCTGAGGAAGAAGGGATCAGTCAATATATGCTACGACTTGATACAGTGTAATAAATTTTCATTGTATGTCATCTAGCAGTAAAGCTATTTGTGCTAAACACTTTAAATTTGAGCTTAGAAGGTCACATTTACCCTAAGCTCAGCTTTGGAATAGTATTTAAGCATTGCAGTCAAAGAAAACACACTCCTTTCAAATTGAAGTGGCTAAGAAAGCAAAACCAGGCTGGAATGTCTGAGTTGTAAGGCTCAGGAGACTATTAGGGAGGATGGTATATGTATTCTTCAGAATAATTTGTTTAACAACAAATAACTGCAAACAATACCCAACACGGATATAAAAGAAAGTTCATATACAATATGAAGAGTGTATCAATGAGGCAGCATTCTGTAAGTATACTGAGAGCAGGACATTTGTGAGGGAATTCATGAAGATAAGGCTCATAAGGAAAATGAAGTTATGTATTGACCTGAGTTTTGATCATAGGAATTTGTTTGGAAATAACCCTTCTCATGTAATAAATAGAAGGCATTTTGAAGGCTAGAGGTATCAAAGAGTAAACATATAGTTTGATCCAGTAAGAAGAGACAAGTTGCAAGGCCCAGAAGTTACACAACACACCAGTCCAGCTGTTTCCTGTTCAAACAAAAATCTTGGCCTGGCTTTCTGGCAGCTCAAGTTCAACAAGGCTGAGAGCTTGTCTGCGCAAGCAGTTTACACAGGTGCATATCTAATTACATCAATGTAAAAAGATCTCCTTTCATGTGAAGCAATTCTGCATCTGCTTGCATGTGAACCTTTATGGTTGACAAATTGTTCTAATGATATTAGTTCTGATTGAATGAGGAGTAATTTTATACTGCGGGAAGTTGCATCATAGTAGTGTCTTTGTGTGAATATATGTGCCTGACTGTATTTCTGATGGTCTGTAAAACTAAATTAGCTTATGCCCTTCCCTAACTGGCAGATCTGGTTAAGTGTGTGAATTGTAGTGCTCTGCTATTTTTGTATTCAAATGCTTGATAGCAGATTTTTCTTCCTTCAGATGTCTGTGCATTCACAAAGTACTCAGCAAAAACATTTATTTTTCTAGATAGTATTACATACAGCTTAGTCAATGTGTGTCAAAATATTTCCAGTCTGGGATTCTCTGTTCTTGTAATGTTGTATTCTAAACTTGCAGTGGTCAGATATGTACAACTTTGTTAGCAAATGGTTGTAAAAAACAACTTCTGTCGTCAAGACTGAATCTCCCCAAACTGTTGCATCTTCATATAGAAAAGTTAGGAACGAAGAGGAAAGTGAGAGGTTTTTTTTCAATATGGCATTTCTAGGAGCTGGAACTGGTTTTCTTATCCTTTTGTTAATCCAGATGACATGAAATATTTTTATTCTCTGAGCACCAGTTAAGCAAAGCATGTGTGTTGTTGGTTAATGTATGAATGCTTTCACTGAAGGAGATTGCTAGAAGGTACTTGTTGGTCAAATTTAGGGTTACTAGGAAATAAAATAGTACTCCTTCTCCCAAAGCCTCCAGTCCATTGATAGAATTCCCTTAATATGAGGTCCTACTCAGTTAAAGTCCTTGATTCAGTAGACAACTGGTTCTACTGATTGTTGTTGGGTTTTTCTCATCTACAATTCCTGGGATTCTGTTTTGATAATTACCTTATAAATACAGAGAAGTGTATGAAGTAAGTCAATCCTTGCTGTGTTCTGTTTGCAGTCCAAATAGACTGTATGTGTAAATCACGTTTGGGAAACAAGCGGACAGAAAGATTGTACGTTTTAGACATTATGGACAGACAATTTAAAGCATTCAAAGTGGGCTATTGTGGCTTAGGGAGTTTTTTCTTATTACTTGAGCCATGAACGTTGACCATAGTCTTAGAAAAGCTAGAGACATTAGGAAATCAGTCAGAAATCAGTGTATTGCTCTGGGCAAATTATGACTGGGGATACCATGATGTTCTCTGACATGTCTCAGCATCATATCCCCTAGAACTAAGGTTGTATGTTTTATTATTCTTTCAGTTTGGTTATTTTTTGAGGGGACATAAAATACACCTTTCATTAAAAATAATTGGAATTAAGTACGGTTAGTGCTACGATGCCATCAGCTGAAGTCTGCAAAGGACTGAAAGAAAAAAGCAGTTTTATAAGGCTTGTTCCTGGAAATATTGGACTAGTAGTTTTTTCTTGTGTTCCTCTAGTCAGGGAATATGTTGGACTGCAACTAGCAGGACAAAGACAATATAATACCTCATTAAGTAGACAGTGAGAATTTTTATAACTACATATTTCGACATGAACTGGACTTGACACTTAGGTATCAAGGTGGACATTGCAGTTCTTTGGTACAGGGTATTTGGGAGGTAGGGGGCTGACTCTTCGTGTGACTTTACTGTATTCTTGGATTTTCATTTTGAACATGTTGCATACTTTTGGCTAGAGTTTCTGTGTTATGCACAAATTTATATAGTTTACATAGTTGTATATGTTCTAGCTAACGTCCATGTTCTCATTACACTTGTGTTTGCTGTCTGTTGTTAGGAGTGCATGCATACTTACCATAATACAATTTTTCGTTTCTGAGAAATCACTTTTTACATTCTCTCTGATAACCACTCCAAGAACAAAACCTCACTTATTTTCTTACTTTGTTGGAATTAAAAACACTTAAGGTTTTCACCTTCGTTTTTATCAAAGCTGTTCCATGGTACAAAAGATTGGATTAATGAAAATAATATGCTATGCATGACATGGTAATTGCAATATTCAACTGAATTATGCTCTCTGGGAAAACATTTGCAAGCTGTTTTCATTTGCTTTCAAATTAGTGACATGCTAATAGGAATTAAAAAAAAATAGAGTCTTAGGAAATGTATTGTTAGTGTATATATGATCCATGGTAAATTTCCTAGTACATTAGATTAGATTGGCCTTCATAAAATTGTCTGCTGAGATTGTAAGAGTTTATTATGTTTTTAGAATTTGGCAACTAGACTATGCACTTTATTTAATGCATGAGTCATTTTGAAAACACTATTTATTCTACCATTGGAATCATCCTACTGGTACACTCACTCTAAGACTTTATTTTCAAAGTTAGTCCTCTTCAGCTGAAGAAAGTTATATCTGAATTGGTGTTCATTATCACCACAAAATTTATGAGATCTGGAAATAACATCTTTTTATAGTAATGAGTTTGGGGTTGCAGAATCTTTAAATAAATACAAGTGTCTGTAACAGCCACTGCAATTTTGTGGATGAACGAACATCTCAAAATAAATATTTTTGAGTTTTTCACATAACATTTCTTGTCATAAGTTTGTTCTGATGTACAGAAATACTCAGTCTGTTTCTCAGATGTGCTTTTATGAAAGAATAAAGACTCTAGCATTTCATACACTACCTTTCATGAGAAAAATTTGAGTAATATTTGAGCAAGGTAAGAGTTCTTGTAATGGTTATGCACTCTAAATGTGGGGTCACCTAAACCCTTGAATGTGTGTTTTGTCAGATTGCTTAAAATACCATACCTAGTCAGTATATAGTGCCAGAGTACACCATCTTGATTTTGCTAGCGTAATATTCTTCTTAAAGATACTTTTAAATGGGAAAAGAATATTAAAATATATACAGTAAGTTTGCATATTTTAGTTTCTCTGTATCCTGTCCTGGATTAAAACTGACACAAAATTATTTTATTTGCAGTTTATTTTTGTTTGACATGAGACTATGACTAACGTCATCCTGTTATTAATAAAACATCATTCAGAGCTATTTCTGGATAAAAGAATAGCGATATGGAATTTACTTTTTAGTTTTCTAAGGAAATGCCTAAAAGAAAACTAAACCAGATGCTAACATGACATGAACTCCAAAACATGATAGATTTACAGTCAGAGATGATTAAAAAAAAAAATAATTCTTTTGTATACTTAAGAGTAAAATCAACAATATTGAAAATCTAATGTACTAGTTGAAAAAATATATTTTGCGGTTTTTTTTTTCAAATCCTTTCCTTGTTTCTAGGGAGTTTCTTTTTCTTGGAACAAATTTCTAAGCAAGATAATATATGATAAATAGATTAGACATCCAAAAGTACAACAGTTCCTATTCAGTGAGATTATTACAAAAAACTATACATATGACCACTAAAAAACCAAAATTAATCCTATTTATCATTGTTTGACTTACATTATGTTTATATTCTTTGCTTTCTAATGGCATCTTGTACTTTATTTTTAGGAACGTATTATCACCTTAGAAATGGTAAGTTTCTTAAATTAATTTCCAAACCTATCACAATGACTTTGCTGATAATTTGTCTAAATTTTGAAAAATATTGGGTTTATATGTATATACAAAAAAAAAGTTGTAGTTCTGAGTTTTCTACTGTCATTTTACTTTTAAGAGAAGATGTGATAATTTTACACTGCACCTTTCTGTGTAGATTTTTACTACAGTATTTTTGCATTTATTATATGAAATACAGTGTGTTTCAGTGTTGTCCTTTTTCTTGCAGTTCAGTCTTCATCCCATCCCTGGGAAGAGAAATGTTGTAGATTTGATCCATACAAAAGATGTTATTTTTCTAACACTTCTAATGGTTGAAGTCCATATGACAGATCTAATTATTTCAGTGACTGTTACATGTACTTACTTCTTTGGACTGGGAGGTGTAGACAGAATCAGTTCATCTGCCCATATCAACACTGCAACTAAAACCATAAAGGAATATAATTTTAATCATTAATTAATATAATTTAATAAGATCCTAAGTTTGAAGGACAAAACTTCGTGCCTCTACATGCCATGAATTCAGCTGGATTATCCAGATGTCCCAAGCTAGTAAGTCCATCAGGTGGAATAGCTGGAATGGGTCTCAGCTTGCCCTATAATTTCTGAACAAGGCTTTTCTCCTATGTAAGAATGCCCAGTAATACATCACAAATTGTATGTATCAGGCCCACAGTTTGTTTTCATGAGAAATCCAGAAAATTTCATCTAAAGAAACCACTACTTAAATAATATCAATGCTGCAAATATAAACTTAAAATTTACCAGTGCAAATTATTATTTTATTCCCTCTGATGGTTTGTGCATCTCTAAAAACAGTTTCTGATTTCAAAAATATATTTAAAATATGTTCAGTATCTTAAAAAAAAAGCTTGCATTCGCTCATAAAAGGCCCTTTGGAATTCAAAGTGCTGCGCTGGAACTCCTGCCTTATGGAAGTAGGAAGCTGATGCTCACATTCAGTATCCTGGCACTTCACATAGTGCTGTGTGAGTGTCAAGAGTGTCAACAGGACATTAATTCTGTTCAGGGTCATCTCTTATTCATGGTTTGCTTACATGACAACCAGTCAGGCATGTATCCGCTGTCAGCCATTTCTCACAAACCATGAGTTAAACTGCCTGCAAATTCCTTGTCCTTTCTTCTCCCACAGCCATTTTGACACAGGCAGATGATAGTTGCTTGCAAATAGCACAATGTCATGCAAATTCAGTCCATATTTTGTGACAATGTTTGTTTCTAATTTTTATGGAGCTTTTCTCCTTTTTCTCCTTCCAACCTCTCCAACTTTTAAAAGGAAGATTTGTAAGTTACTGTTCAGATAGAAGAAAAGGATTATTATCAGTAAAATATAATTTTCTTTCTTGGTGCAAGTTTGTAGGTAACACCTGAATACAAATTTGTGATGCTAAATCCTAGAGCTTTCATTATTGCTGACTTAAGAAGATATGTAGTGTTAAGCCCTGAGATTGCTAACATGACAAGTGTGGTCATCACTGAGGCTGTTGAATACTCCCAAGGCACTCATTTTACTTTTGCCATAAACTTCCTCTATGATGTCAGGCAGATAACTTAAACTGAATTTTTCAAATATGTTTAATTACTTTGTGTTTCTCATTTTCTGGGTGTCTGATTTTGTGATTTTTGAGGCCTGATTTACAGAAATGCAATTTACTAATATCTAAATTCAGTGGGAGCTTTGGCTATCTGTAGTTGTTAAGTATGTTAAAAAATCAAGTGTTAGACTGCTGATGTGAATACTTTGAAATAATAAGTGGGTTTAACCTTTATATCTCTATTTCAGTTCTGAGAATGGCAACATTCTCTCTCTCCTCTCCCCCCTTCACTGATCTAGAAAAGAGGAGTAATGCTGACACAGTCTGAATGTGTCAGGATGAGCTATGATAGAACAGCCCTTGAGCAAAAGAATGAATAAAGCTTGCTGTTTAAGGGATCCTTAAGAATCTTTAAATTTCTAGTGTGTATGTCTACATAGCTGTGTATCAATGTAGCATTTATGAGTACATAATAGTTACGGTACTTATATCTTTGTATAATTTTCATATCAACTGTTATTTGAATACTCAGAGCATGACATCAAAAAAAGTACCAGTTAAGTATTTTGTGATTTGATTCAAGGGAAATGGAATAGAAATGTAAGGTATTAAATTCAAATTCAAACAGAATCCTTAGTGAAAAAAATGTTTACATTGTGTAGAAAAAGCATTTTCTTAGAATTCTGACAGCGATGGTTCATGAGATTCACGAGATGCAAGATATAAAGAGGTGAAAAAGGAGGGAAGAGACACACACGCGCGCGCATACACACACTGTACAAAATGCATAGGAAAGCATCAGCTCTCCAGAATTACTCTCCTACTCTGCTTCCTTTCTCTACAATCTGCTCATTTCTAACTCCTGCACTTGCCAGTAAAATTATTGTAGTAACCATGTGATGAACTTGCCAGCTTAGCTAATAAAAAAAATTGGGAAGGAAATGTGACATGAATCTTTCAGATTCTTTTTAGAGCTCTGGGTGAATAAGCCTTCCAGGCCTAGCTTAATCTAACTCAGTGATTTTGTGAGTTGCCGCGAACTATGAGGTCTCTTGCCTCATCTCTGAGCCCTGTCAGCTCCTTCTCCTCTCAGCAGTCTGTTTGAGCCGGAAGCTCCATCTCCTGTCCACTGTGCCAGACACTTTCTTGGGTCTTCTGTTTCCTTAGCTGACTCCTAGTTCCCAAGCAAAATGCTGTATTACCACCCTCTTTCAAGATATGACACGTGATCTGATCACTCCCTTAAGGAACCTGAGAACAAATAGTACCCATCAAAGAAGCTTTTGGATTTTTTGGCACTTTTTCTTCAGTCAAATCAATTTTGCAATATGATTCAATAGATAGGTTACACAGCTTCTTGCTTCAGCGGGTGGTGCAGGACCGGAGCAGAAGCTGGAAGGTAAGAAGGAAGAACAGGGTTAATTAGATAGACTCACTAGTGAGTATAAAAGGAGCTGAAGAATCAAGGTGTTTTCTGGAATAATCCTTCAACTCTTGAGAAGTGCCAGGGTAATAAGTACAGGCAAAACTGAGGTTTTGAGTACCTAGAGGTTAGGTATTTGACTCTTTTTTTTAGTTTAATGCTGTTTAATAAAGTGAATTTAATTTTTTCATAGCAATTAACAAGTAATTTTCTTTATTACTTTAGTAATAAATTATGTAGTCTGACATTTTTAGAGAATGAGTATGATTTTATCTTTAAATAAGGTGATTTACTTTATTCGTGAGTGTAGCTTAGTTCTGACATACAGGATTTGGATCTATGTTATTTATAGAAAAAAGCTGTATGACTTTTTTTTGGGAAAATCTGTTTTGTATTCTGAGATGTGGCTACAATGGGCAGTGTATGTATTTCTCATAAAGAGGTCAGGATGCATTTTGTAGGTGTACACTGTTACTATGCCATGCTTGGGACTTCAGTGTGTTTCTATAAACTACATGCTGTTCTTTGTGAGCATACACTGCGAGTCATATTCCTCTGCCGTAGTAGTACTAGCCTGACATAAAAGACTGCAAAATTTAATTTGAAATCAACCACATCCTGAAGTTATTCCAGTGAACATATGCGTTCTATATCCTTTGATCAATAAAACAGCTTGCTGCTTTCTGTAGAGAACCCAGAAGTGAGGTTACAACTTTCTTAAAATACTTGGATCAGACTTTTCTGGACACAACTCAAATTTTTGTTACAATGTCCATAAATCTAGGTTAACTCGAGTAATGCTGTAAGTATCTGGCAAAATTGTTATTAAATATGAGTTTCCTTTTCAGAATGAACATTTATGTGTTCTGTTGTAGCTCATTTTTATGTTGAAGAAAGTAAGGTTTTGAATACCAGTAAAACAAATTTCTGTCTGCATGCACTCAGCTATTAGATTATTCTCTGTAGCAGCAGGCTCAAATTTGCATCAGTTTTCTGGTTTATCATTCAATTTAAAAGAAGAATTGGAAGGATGGCAATACGCAATGCACTTCACAGAGAGATTATGCAACTGCCTGACACCATCCATTTTAAGGTGCTCACTCTCTCTGTTTCTCTCAATGTGCCTTCCATCAATAAGTAAATCTTGCTATTAGCTCTTGAGATTAATTCATTATTTTCATACTTTGGATGTATGAATGTTTAGGAAATCTTGAATCTAGGGGTTAATGCTTTCTTTTCCCCTTGTTTTGCTTCTGTAGTGTCTTGCCAAAACTACCATTACATCAAAGGCCTTCTGGTCCTCCCAGAATGCAGCCATTCTTTGATCTTATATAAACGACCAGGAGAGGAGCAGCAGTTTGAGATCCTCTGTCCTGCCTGCCTCGCCTTTTCCTTTCCTTTCATCAGGGAGCCAGTGTGCCACTTCCCTTCCTGGGGCTTCACTGAGTCCTTCCTCTGTTCAGTCCCACCACGTAACTTTTGCCTCCTGATGGTGCTTACAGCCAGCCGTTTCTTTTCTCGTGATGCTCACCTTTCTCCTTCCTTCTAGATATTGTCTTCTTACCCTACAAATCTATTGCTCTTATTTAATACCCAACTACTTGTCCATCCTCTGCCCTCTACTGTTTGGTACTTCGCTTGTTCTTTCAGTTTTTTGCTAATACAGCTCCCCTAGTTTTCTTCTGCCAACATTTTGACTTTTTTTCTGTAAAAGAATTTCCTTTGGTGCTAATGGTATGTGCTTTTCAACAATTACCTTTCTCTTCCATTCATACTTACTTCTCACTTTCTGCCTAATTCAGAGATTCAGGTTGGGAACCAAAAATGCGGAATAAATAGATTTATAAGATTTTCTGATTTATGGATTTCATTTAAGGCTCTGTACTTGCACAAAGTCCACAAGCTAAACATATAGGTATATTTCTAATATTGCCTTTCTAATCCTCCTTTCCTCAAAAACCTGATATATAACATGATTTTTCAATTATGCTCTATTAAAAATGTTCTTCACTATTTTGTGAGAAATAATTATTAAATAATGTAAGAAATAAAATGACGTATTTTTGAAAATATTTATATAGTTGCATTGAGACTTTGACTACTAAATTTACAGATAAGCATAATCAAGAATATCTGTCTGTGTATTTGTTAAAGAATATTTAAAATTTTGACCTAGGAATTAAGTGCTAAATTGCTTGTAAAAGGCAGGTTACAAAATGTAGGTAACTGTAAATTTTATTAAACTACTCTTTGTTTGACTGTCAAGATGACAGTTTTATATTTGTTTATTGACAAAAAAAATCACTGTGCATATCTAAAACTAATAATAACAACTAATATTATTTATTATTTATAATAACTACAAAATAGTTGTTATTGTTATTATCTAATAACTTTATAGTTTCTCTAACAGTGATATCAGAAATATCATTTATTACAGAATCACAAAATGATTGAGGTTGGAAGAGACTTCTACCAGTCATCTGGCCCAGTCGCCCTGCTAAAGTAGGGTCACCCTGAAGCAGTTGCCCAGGACTGTGTATTTTGAGAATCTCCATATAAGGATGGAGATTCCACAACCTGCCTGGACAACCTGTGCCAGTGCTGTTTTGCCCTCACAGTGAAAAAGCGTTTCCTGTGTTCACACAGAACCTCATGTGTTTCAGAATGTGCCCACTGCCTGTCACTGGGCAACACTGAAAAGAGCCTGGCTCCCTCTTCTTTACACCCTCCTTCAGGTACTTGTACTCATTGATGAGATCTCCCAGAGCCTTCTCTTCTCCACACCAAACAATCCCATCTCTCTCAGCCTTTCCTCACAGGAAAGATGCCCAGTCTCTCAAAAAATTAGTTGCCCTTTGCTGGACTGTCTCTAGTATGTCTCTCTTGTACTGGAGAACTCAGAACTGGACCCAGCACTCCAAATGTGTCTCACCAGGGCTGACTAGAGAAGGATGACTTCCCTTGACCTGCTGGCAACACTTCTGCTAGTGCAACCCCTACATTCTCTATCTGTGCTCCTTTCAAAATTATGAAAATGTGTTCCACATGTTGCAAATATCGAACGTCTTTTCCAGAGTTCAGTTAACCAAAATCCTTCAGTTTTTAATTAGGGAAAGTCAAAATCTCAAGATAAATCTTCATTACAAAAGACTTACATTATCTAAAGTTATTTGTATTGTTTGAACTAGATGTAGTAGTATACAGTGTTCTTTACTTTTTTTTTTAACAGAGTAAATATATGTTTGTAAATTTAATTTTAAAAGGAGATTCTATGAGTTCCATCCACAGGATGCTCTTTAGAAATCATAGAATCATTAAGGTTGGAAAAGACCTCCAAGATCATCGAGTCCAGCCTTGGACCAAACACCACCATGTCAACTAAACCATAGCACTAAGTACCACATCCCATAGTTTCTTGAACACTTCCAGGGATGGTGAGTCTGTCGACCTCCCTGGGCAGCCCATTCCAATGCCTGATAACCCTTTCAGTGAAGAAGTTCTTCTTATATGGCCAACTGAACCTTCACTGGAGCAGCTTGAGGCCATTTCCCCTTGTCCTGTCTCTAGCTGCCTGGGAGAAGAGGGAGTTCCCAACCTCACTACAGGCTTCTTACAGGTAGCTGTAGTGAGCAATAAGGTCTCCCCTGAGCCTCCTTTTCTTCAGACTAAATAGCCCCTACTCCTTCAGCTGCTCTTCATACTAATTATGTTGCCCTTTCATCTGAGGAATATGTATCTATAAGTTCTTCCACAGAATAGGAGGTTTATAACTTGCTAAGGCATAGATATATATGGTATAGCGTGCTTGCTTTATTTTTCTTGGTTTGGTTTATATATGACAAAATAAGATAAATTTTGTTTGACAGCAGACTATTGACTAAATGTTTCTAATGTGCTGCTACATGCTTAATTTTAGATTTAAATGTTTTATATTTGATCTAATTATAACATTAGGAACATAGACTTCAGAATTCTCTTTGTATTTCAGTTTTTCTCACCTGAAAAATTGAACAATATTTCTTCTTTCCCCTGAAGGCTATGTTAATTGGATTTTTGTAGTGCTTTCTGGAAGGCTTGATGAAATACTGTTAGCAGACAAAACTTTAACATAAATTCCATATAAAGATATTTATCCTACAGTGCTCCATAATGTTGAAGATAGCATTCATGAATAAGCAACAGGGAAGTCATACCTTTTAAGAATGTGTTCCCCCTAACATTGCTTTACTTTACACACTCTACCTCTTGTGTTATATTTCTTTTAATTTCCAGGAATTATGTCTGGATGTCTCTGATCAAAATCTTAGTAAAAGATAAAGAATAGATTCTCAAAAGCTAGTCTTACAGGTGCCCAGTAGTACTTGGAGCACTAGCTGATGATTCACAGAAAACTGTCTTGCCAAAAGACCACACTGTTTCCTCCGTTTTCAGCTGCTAGTATGCATCAAACAACTGAAAATTCATAAACCCCTTTCCTAATATTTTTCCATTTGAACAGTTCCCCTAGTTAGCACAGGGAAGTCATGCTCATGAATGAGAGAAGAGACAGTCCATGCCATTCCAAACAGGAAAGGAAACATCCATAAAACTCCCTTAATTAAAATGTGGTCCAACCCATTCAAAAACATCTGGAGTCTAAATTAAATGTTCAATTAGTTTGACATTTGCAGTGCTTTGTTAGCAAAAGTCATTTGTTTTTCGTTAGTTTAAGTGTAATTTTTGCTTTAAAAAATCTCACTTGTTAAAACTTTCATAAAGCAATGTAGAGTACGGAAAAAAAGCTAATCGAACATGCCTGTTTTGTAACTCGATAAAGTTATATATGTTGCCTATCTTTGTATAGGTAAATTGAATCTTGATCTGCTGAAATCATCAAAACAATGGTACAATTGGAGTATTGGTATGCATGGCATATAAAGATGGAAAATACATTTTTTTGTTTTCTATGTTCCCTCTCCATATATGATGTACTATGCACAGAATGTCCCAGCTATCATGGAGTTTGCCTGGCATATGAAAGTCAGCAGAGCACCTCAGGCTGCCTAAGCAGACCCACACTGTGTAGAAGAAAAGCTTATGGTGTATCAGTCTAGAGCTGGAGAGCAAAGTTGACAGCTTTACAGAGAAATACAGGGATACCTTTATACATGCTGGGTGCATCCTCTTATTGCTATTTAAGTATCCAATATGCTATAGTAATTTAAAAATAAATCATTGTTGGTCACCTCTAACATTATATCTTTCATCTGATTTGTGAGTTGACTGCCTGCTGACATGCATTGCAGTCAGTTAAAATTACATCGCATTTAATCTTTTTATGGCTAATCTTTGGGGATTAGGTAACTGGTACTTTAGTCAACTCTAATTTAAAAAAAAAATATCTGTGCAATACAGATAGCCATTTGTTTTTACCTACCTCAGAAAAGAAAGGAGCACTGTACTTGAAAGTAAATGAAGTTTGGTTTATATTTATGTGTTTTCAATATATCAACTATAAAGGCAAACTTCAAGAGTACTATATACAAACCTGCTTTGATTTATTTGCATTTAGCATTTCAGCTTTGAGACTAAAAATAAAATGTGTCTGATTTTGATTTGGATCTGTCCCTTGAGACAGTGTGAAACCGTCTATCACCAAGAACACTTCAATATAGGAGGATTAACTGTTCACAGGCAGTTTAAACATCAAAGTGGTTGTATGAAGTCATGGAAAATAAGTAATTTGTTTTATCATTCTCTGTGAAAACACAGAACGCCCCTTTTTAAAGTAAATAGTCTTTATTTTCAAAACAGAAAGATTAATAGCACTCAGTCTATGGAAGAGACTGCTGTTAAGTAAAATACCACTTATACTGCCTCAGTCAGTACAATTGGCGTTTTTTCGTCTTATCAGTACCATCAGTGCACTGGATCAGTCAGTACCTGCTGTTCCCTGTTAAACATAAGCAGACAGATGTGATTGCTGTCTTTAGGATTATTTGTATGCATTATGGCGTAGGGCTTTCCAATTTCTGGGAAAAAATTTAGCAGTACTTAATTGCCCTCTATGTCAGGTGCTTCTAACATCCTTTATCGCATTTTATCTTTGTGGCTAAATCCATCTTTTTTATAGAACAGAGTGTAGTCATTAATGATACAAGTATGGCATTTGAACCATGTTGAGGAGGTTGCTGTGCGTTTCATTAATTAGCAGAATTACAATTAATTCTGTAGGCCAGCTAGAAGCTCTTTCGTCAGTTTTCCCTCCCATTTGTCAATGTATTTTATTCCTACCTTCTTCATTACATTTCCCCTAACAAACTTGGCTTTTTTTCTTCTTCTGTTTTTATTCGCACATCACTACCTTTCTTTTCATCAGTTTTACAGAAAAGGCACACATTTCTGTCCCTGAAAATGTTAGCAAATGAGTTTTTCAAGTCACTCCATAGCCTTCTCAGAAGACTGTGAGAATTTTAGAATGTAAGAGGAACCATTCTGGTGAAGAGCAAAGGTCAATCTAACCCAGCTATAGACATCGCAACAATGGTCAAAATAAAATGCTTTAGGAAGACTGTATGATCAGGGCTGACATATATTTTGTTCCCCACTCATTCATTCTGATTCTGGCTGTTCAAAGCTTAGAGACATACAGACTGAAATGAACTTTCTATGAATTTGGAACTACTCCATGGTCTTCCTCATTCATTAACTTGCCCAGTTTTGTGCTTAAAGGCATATAACATTTTCTATCTTTATGTGACTTCTGATTTTGTGCAAATTGGTCATTATTCCCCTCTTCAGCAAATAATAGAAGGACAACCTTTGAGAAGCTGCGGAGGCATCTGGCCTATGGGACGTGACTACTCTTTATGCATGACCAACCAACTTCGTCTATGTCCAAAACCAAAACCATGATACTTTCTTCAGTTATTTGTAGCTTGCAATAGATTTTTTGTGTTTTGGGTGTGAATGTGAAATCTCGTTGAGTCCAAACCTAACTCTCCCTCAACTGGTAATTCATTTTTCAGCAGTACATACCATATATCTAAATAAAAAATAGGGAATTTGGTTGTTCTATATCTAGCTAAGTGCTCATTGAATATATTTGTATTTGAAAAAAAATAAGAGGATGTTTTTACTATTTTAAGTGTACTTTGCTCCCTGAAGTGCTATAAAAGAAAATTTCATTCTGAAGGCTACATAAACTCCAAAATTGTAGATAAGTATTGTTCTACTCAATAAACTGGTAACCAATCATGGAGATTCAAATGAAGGAAACTGTTCTATGTGTTTTAATGTGACTATTTTCCATAACAACCTGTTTGCTGTTGACCCGTTCGGTTTACAGGCCCATGCGTACCTATAAACCTGTTTCCACAGATGCAATAGAGCTTTAATGTTTGATATGGAGGAAAGAATTGATTATTTTTTTATGTTTTAACTTGTGTTCTGTTTTCTAGAGCACTCGAGCAGCTTTAGACCATCTGGAGTCTGTTCCTGAGAAACTGAGCCTCTTAGAAGATTTGAAAGATACTGGAGTGAGAAGGACTTTATTTGACTCTTTCAGTAGTTCTAAAATATTTTCGTTAATTAATTTTCTCTCTAAATGTACAGATAAATTGTTTAATAAGATATTTACAATTGTATATGTACATATTATATAGACAAAACTATGATATTTATTTTCATGTTTATACAGATTTATTTGAGGCTATAAATTTAGTTCTAAATAACAGCATTGGTGAGGTGCTCCAAAATGTAGGCAAACGTTGATAACAGGGCATAGTGGGTCAAATGCTAGTTACTGGGTCAGAATATTTGTGTTGAGCGGTGAATTCTGATATTACATGTTAAAAAATGAAATTTTTGTAATTAGATAAATTACGCCAGTTATTTCAATATTTAATATAATGAGTGAAGATAGATGACCTTTGTGGCTTTTTGTTTTGTTTTGACATAATGACAATAATTATCATTTATTTTTTCAGTTCCACTATCAAATCAAGGTGTGCTTGGACACAGTAAGACACATTCACAGTAGTGGTGACATACTGTCAAGAGTGATAAGCCTCAGATTAGATCTTCAGTGGCTAAACCCCTATGCCATAATTACTTTCCATAAATGAACTTAGTTTGGAACCTCCTTGGAAGATATAAATTTTAAATCAATGTTAAACGACAGATCAACAAATGCATAATAATTTGCTATATAGAATTTTTCATCCTGAAGTAGTAATAAAAGTTTCAAAAGATAATTGCTTGGAGCATTGTTTATTCTGAGTGTTCTTGCCTGAGGTCATCAGCTAATACTTTTATTTCTGTCATCATTAGCAGAGTTAGGAATGGAAATGCTGATTAAAATGCTTGGATTTTTTACAAAAAATATCATTGAGAGATATAGTTTTAATTTCACATTGCAGATATCTCCAGAAGAGCTTTTTTGCCCTAACAGAGGTTGGTGTTTGTCTTCTGTTTCTGCTAAAGGAAAAACTCTGCTCTCAGCAGGCAAAGTAAAGGCTTGAATGTGGGGTATCTACAATCTCCTTTACACTTGCCCTTTCTTGCTTAACATTGCTGTGAGAAGGATGTCAGATTGGAGTTTCATAACTGTTTCTATTCAAAAATAACACACTGTATTATTTTGTACAAGAGCATGTTTCACTCTCAAATGATATGCATGAATGAAGTACTTCAAAGGCAGTCCTTGTCTCCCACTTCTAGCAAGTTCTTCCCTTAATGTTTTCATAGGAAGGGAGAAGGAAGGAGAAAGTAAAGCTTTGATAAACTTCACAGATTGTCTCGTCGTTCTATTAATTCCAGTGAATCATTAGCTTATTCAGTGAGAAGCATTATGTTTTCTTATTGAAAATACTGTTTAGTCCATATCCTTACAACCCTTTTTTCTTCAAGTGCTTGTTTCTACAGTACTGGAATTAATTTTTTGCCATTACAGAATTTCTTTGCTAAAAGATATGATGATATGGCTGAGTTTTGGAAAGAGTTACAAGTAGTCATTTACCGGTTAAGGATGAGGCCATTTCCATTTTAACTTTTTTTTTTATTTTACCATTATTTTTCTGCACAGAACATTATGCTTTCATATGGACCCTTTATTTCAGCCTCTGAAAGTTAATATTTAACTCATTCTTGCTGTATTGAAAATCCTTGACAGTACTTGTGTTTAGAACAGCCAGACAACATTTACTAACTACTTTTCACATTGTGAAATCATCTAGATTTTTCAATCATTTCTAGGAGTCCCATTGCCGAAGGGAGATGATTGAGGAAAGGTATATGAAGTATAAAGAGA
The DNA here is from genome assembly GCA_013396775.1 of Cephalopterus ornatus. NCBI lineage: Eukaryota > Metazoa > Chordata > Aves > Passeriformes > Cotingidae > Cephalopterus > Cephalopterus ornatus. The sequence goes on from VZRE01007119.1 coordinate 114,118, forward strand.
TAGTGAGTTCTTTACAGCAACAGCTGGAAGATTCGAAGCAAAGAGACCAGCAAGTCAAGGTATGTGTGTGTATACTCCACTTTTGTGTCCCAATTACTTTCAACCAGCAACATAACCTAATTTGATGTATATTAACTCGTAGTACAAACACTGAGTAAAATCACAGATAGATGTTTTATTTAATATAGCTGCCACAGCTGATGGAATGGCAGCTATATTGTCATGGCATGAAATTTGATGACAGAAATGTTGCCTTCATTGTAAAGTGTCATGGATACTTCGCAAAAAACTTTCAAATTTCACAGAAAAGTGTCTTACTGTGCCTTAATACTCTAAAGTGTTTACCTGCTTTGTCAAATTTCTGTCTACAGCAATTTTTTTAATCGTTTTGTTCAATTTTCTCTTGTCCTTTCAAGTAAAAGATAGATATAGAAACCTGTTTCCTCGATGAAAAGGAGGATTAATTTGTAGGTCACATATAGTAATTTTTCAGTAGTTGATGTTTATACTCTTTACAATGTGAAGATATGATGCCTCTTCATATACAAATGAAATCCAGGCAGACGGTAGAGGAGTGATTTGCTAAAGGTCACTTTGCAGACTGATAGCAGAATAACTACCTCCCTGCAACGTAAATCCAGTGCTCTTGTTTAGAAACACTGCCTGTAATGAGTTCATTTCTTTCTCATCTTACTAGCTTGTTCATTGTCATATCATTCTTTGCTGCATGTCATTGTGATAGCAGCTTGCTTCAGCAGAACTACAATTTCTTATGGATGTGATTGAAATAAGTGATCAGAACTAGAGAATCTTACTAGTATTTCTGCTACTCATCTCAATCAAATCAGATTCTTTGGCAAGGACTCATACCTCTGTCTCTAAGCAGTTGAGCTCAAATCTAGGATCACACACTCTATCAAAACTTTAATATGTTTGCGTTCCCCACCTCATCCATAGCTGTCTTCCTTCTGTAAAATGAGGAACATACTTACCAGTATGTCTTTGTAAAAGTGGAAAAGGTAAGATAAATACAGAATATTTTAGCTTGGTAAGTTGATGTTCTAAGAAGGTATTAAGCTACTTGAAAAAGGCATCTTGCTCTTCTGTAAGAAAGAATTGAAAGGAAGGAACAGGGCACATTCAGTCTGTTGCTGATGATTATCTTCAGTTTCTTGAATTTCTCTTACCTGCACACAAGAGTTACTATCAGTAGCCATTGAAATTTGGAAAACATTGAAAAGCTAAATGGAGTGCGATCGGCTGATGGTAGAACATACTGTTGCACTAAGCTGACTGAAGTTACTGAGCCTGTGTGATTTGAACTCTATATTCAGAATCCAGTATAAAGCTGATTCCAAAGCAATAGTTCCCCTTTCTTTAGACAACGGAAAGCATTTAATGGCTTCCATTTAGACATGACTAATTGGGTTTTTGCATGACATGGAGTACTCTTTGCTGTCACGACTGTTACAAATAGAACAGAATGTTCAAAACCAAGTAACAGACGGGTGCTAATCTGATTTCAGTGATCAGGCTAGCTTAGACTAAAAACCTCTTTTTAAACTGCTTGCCTTTCTTACCCTCCTTTGGAACTAACTCAAATGCATTGTTGTTTAATTTTTTTTACTTTACTATTTGTCAGTTGGGAGCCTCTAAACTTGATTGCTGGAAGAACATAGGTTTGAGGGCATCAAAGTTCATTCTTTCTGATATTTTTGATTCATGCTTGGTACACAACATAGTGCCTCTGCACAACAAAGTAGGCAGATATTTGGTAGGTAATAAGATAATGCATGTTTCTTGTAAAATTTTTACACTGATCATTTTAGATAAAATTAGTTGTTATGGTCTTCTCTCTAGCCTTTCTTATAATGCACTTCTCTCAGCTTGCTTGCTCACGTTAATCTTAGACAAGCATTATCTAATCCTGTGTCCCAGCCTTTTTTCACTTTAAGGAGGAAAAATTAAACCTCAGTTGAATGGTTCCCTGAGGGCAGTTGTTTTTCTTCCTTTCCTATGATTTCATTTGTCCACACTCAATCTTCCTCCTTTTCTGTAGTCTTGTCAGATGGCTATAAAATACCTGTTGCTTAGAAGCCCAGAAAAATCATAATTGCTATTTGTGTGTGTTGAAATGTAAGATTTCCAGTAATAAAAGGAGGCCAGAGGCTGGCAGAATACTGTCAGGTATAATAATCTTGATTTTTCAACTAAGAAAAGGCCAAGTGATAGTAGATAAAGAAGAAATTAGGAAAAAGAAAATGGTAAAATTAGCATATTAAAATAAAATAACTAAAACTGAATACCAACAGAAGCAAAATCAAAACAGAAAGCTAGAGGAAAACTAAAGATAAATGTTATGATGGAGAGATAAAAATATTTTAGGACAGTTTCCCAGCCACAGATAATGGACCATCGGGTAGAACACAGCATACAGATGTAATTGTCCATGAAGCACATGAGAAAAGACACATTCCGTAAGTTAAAATTTCTGTAAAGATAAAGCCATTTTGTACACAAATACTGGCAGAAGCACCTTACTTGTTTAAAAGCTATGTTCTAAGATAGCATTTCTGGAAGCAGAATGGAAGGACAAAAACTTTTCTGTATTCTTTAAAAGTTGTTATTGTGCTATGAACACCTTAGGTATTAAGTCTCTCATCAGCACATAAAGGGATTAATATGTATAATTCCCATTAGTCTTAACAGGAGTAAATCCTTCTTCAGTGATGGAACAAAAGTTCATTGTATCTCTAAATTAATGTTGAATTTTATTTTGTTTTTTGTTTAGTTTTCAAATCTTAGTATCAGCATGAGTGATGAATTGCAAATGTTTTAATAAAATTCACTGAAGCTGTTCATGATAAAAAGTCAGTAGCAAAATTGAGTGTTTTAAGAACAAGTGCATTTGTGCATTATTACATTTTCTCATTTCAAGAAACTGAGTAATTTGGATACCAAACCAAACTTTTAATTATTTTGGATAGTATTGTAACTGGAAACTTCTTGCTGCTGAGCTAATAAAGATTTTTCAGGGATTTTGTCTAAATAACCTTTCTAAAATTATCTTTTCTTTTTAGCTTATAGGCCAAGTGACTTTCCTTTTTGTTTCCTGTGCTGTATAGATTTAGTCATAAATAGTAGCATTGTACTTCAGACTTTATTTAATGGTATAACAAAAAAATTAAAAAGCACCCTCAGGTATTTTTATATGAGAAATCAATGAAGTTTGAGTTTCCTCAGTAACAGGGAAAATGCATTTAATATTTGTTAGTACTTACTTGTGGAACTTCAGTGAACTGATGAGGTATTAATCATTCACTGATGTCTGCTCTGCCACTATGATTTGCCCTGGACTGTGGATGTGATGTGAACAGAAAAGAGAGTATTTTTACGACTTACTGTAGTGGCAAAGACTTGCAATGCCACCAATGCTTTTCTCAAGGCAAAGGAGTTTTTTGCAGACATTTTATAGTGATGAAATGGGAACGAAATTCATATGCAAATTAGTTTGAACCTAACTGTGATACTGAGAATTGTGAGAATTCAAATCGGCATTTTCCAGCACGTGTGAAATCACAGCATGTGCCTGTACGTGTGTTACTGTGTGCTTTTTTGTTTAAGTTTACAGCTGCTTGATAGTAACAGATAAAATTATTTTTATTTGGCTCCCATAGGATGTGAAAATGGATGCTGAGATTTCTAATATGGAAGTGGCTCCTCACTCTTCTAGTTGGCAAACTGAAAACAACTTTTTGTCCAGCTCACTGCTCTCAGATTCAGGTTGTAAGTATTATATCACAGAAAAAATCTACAAGTAACATATTCTCCTCTTGTAGAAACTGTTTTACTTGGCAGAGTAAGACACTCTACTTTTCAAAAAAGAAGTGCTAGAACCATCTTAAGCATCCTTCTGTGTTTTAGCTTTAGATGCTGGATGGATGCCTTTGTCTAGGAAGCACTTGATTATATCCCGCTGATAGTTGTTTGGGATTTTTTAACTAGGACCTACAGTATATTCTGTTCATCACCTAAACCTGTGCCAAAGAATAGGGCTGCACTTAGATTCTGAATCTCTGCATGATGAATCATACCTCTGTAAGCTGTATATCTTTTCAGGCACCAGAAACATCCTAAATCATGGATTCTTTCCCAGAACTTTCATAGGTACCAGTTAGGCATGTGTAGCATTTTCACAGTAAAAGCTGAATTCACTCTTTCCACTTCAATAGTGTTTATTAACTGTTCTTTCTATCCCCTCATGCATGTATAACTTGTGGTCGTGCAAACTCATGGGGTCTCTGATACAGTAGGAACTTGCTCAATAAAAGATAGGACATGGGAGGTCTTAATCTGGTACAGGCACATCTGTGCATGAGTGTGAAAAATAACTTACAAAAAAAGGGTTTTAAGGGTTTTTTTTTGAGCATATATATCAGAATACTTCAGAAGGGTATCACCTTCCATTGCTTTTCAATATAACCAGTTTGTGTACTGGCAACCTATTCAGTGAGTAGCACTCTATGTAATAAGTTGTATTACAGACTTCATTGCACTTTGAAACTGTTGCATCTTAGAGTGAGTGCTGCAGTACATTACTGCTCACTGGCAAGTCCTGAGTTGATCTGATGAGGTTAAAGGTAATTGGTTTCTTTTCCTTTCACAATCTGTGGGTTGTGGTTAGTATCTTGTTGCAGAGCATACTGAATAACAACAGTGGGAATAAAGCATAAGAGCAAATGCCTCCATCCCATCTGTATTTCAGGAATACCTTACCCTGACTCAGAGTTGATTTTTCCTTCTTCCCTAACCTCATCCGTGTCAAAGTCTTGCAAATCAAAGTACAATTCAGCCTGGTTTTGGTATAGAAAATAAGTAACCCATGCCTTGCAGGCATGGTGCACTAGATGACCTCCTGCAGTCCCTTTCAATCTCAACAATTCCAAAAGTGATTCCACTGCAAAAATTTATTGAAATTTAAAAATGCGGCATAAACGTTCCTAAAATATTGCAATGTCTTTATCTTGCTTAACATGAATGAAACTTGCTAGAACTTTGTTCCTTTAATACTTTTTAATAAATTTTAGGCAGTTGTAAGAGAAATAGGATCCATGTGATCTGAATACCAATCTGATTAAACAGTTCTGTGTATTTATGCTCTTAATCAACTGTTTTTATCAGCACTAAGCATTAAGCTTTCTGGATCTGAAATATAAGTGATGAATGAAAGACAGTAGTGATTCAATTCACTGCTTAGTGGTTATGGCAGTAAGGTATGTGGATTACTCCACAGACTTTGGTTAGTGACTAGTTATCACTTTATGCTGTATTTTGAAGTTGTTCCTCTACTTCTTGAGAACAGTGAAAATTCTGCAGTGGTATTAACACTAAAGGGATTTTCCAGTGAGTGGCAAATGATAAAGTCAGCTACTTCAGTTCGTGGTAGTCACATAAACATCATGAACTTTTAATTTCAGTAATGATATTAATTAGTTATAATTTGAGACTTTGACAGTGAAGTATAATTTGAGATCTTTGCTCCCAAATCTCCTGTAGCTTTTAATAAATCTACCTATAAATGTCATCATCTATTTTCTGTGATTAATTATCTCCTCACTTTTTTTCATTTACCTTTTGGAGCTGTTTGCAAGCCTTTGTGATTTATGTTTCCTCATTCCATCTTTTTTAAATTCATGAAACCCTATAGAGACAATAAGTAGTACTAGAAACTTCCTTCCCAATGCGTGTCTCCTTGTAGACAGCACCAGGAAGGAGAGAAGACACGTTTGATATAATTTAATTATCTGTGAGGGGGATTCTGGGATTGAAGCTTAGAATTAATTGAAGAAAGGACGAAGAGTATGAGAAAATAAATAAGGAAACAACAATCTGCTTCCATATATATCTTTACTAAAAACTTGCCAATGCAGCAAGCAGTTAAAAGGAAAAGTAATTAACATTAGCATTCTGTTTTGTTTCTGGTATAATTTCTGCAATTATAACAGCTTTTCCATTACAAACTATTTCAAAAGATGCTGTGGGAATGTGCTTTTATTTCTATACCCATTTTCTTAGAAAGGAAGAAGTTTAACTGAGAAAATAATTTATTCAAGGAAACATTCATTAGACATAGTTTGCAGTCTATATTATTATCAGACCAAAATGGTTGGCCTAAAAAGTCACTACTAGCTGTTATCTAAAGAATAACCCTCAGAAACTGTTTTTAATGGCCATTGTATTTTCCTGAAATTTTTATTGCAAGAGTCCCTAGAGTTACACATGCTTTGCATTAGCTTTGTGAATTGAGTCCTGCCTTTCTCTTTGTACATTTCATCACTTCGAGGTTTTAACCTGGATGGTTTCCCAGAAACTGTATATGTCTTACAGGCTTTCTATTGTTGTTGGGAATTTATGTTCCAGGGCATCGTAAGCTGTGAGTTTACAGAGAAGAAAATAGCCACCAGTTTTCCCAAATTCTGTAGCTGAGGTTGCAGTCTTCTCTGACCTTTAGGCTCTGGTGATAGACAACACTTTCGTGTCAACATGGTATACAGTGTGAATGATATCATGGTTGAATGAAAACAAGTTGTCCTGAATGTAGATTTTATTGTCATAACAATTAACTCCTGCAATGTATTGCAGATGCCTGTCTTTATCCCTCTATGTATACTTTTTCATAAGTTCTTGAGACTATTTGTTTTGGCATTTATAAATAAGTAACATAATTAAAAGTAAAAAGACACTGAAACATTATGCCACGGGACACCATTCTAGAACAAAACTTTCTAAGGCTGCTTAAGCATAAGAATCTGGAATGACTGGAAACCTGACATCATCACTTAGAAAAATGCAAATTGATTTAGTTTAGCAGGGAACTTTATTGTTTTTCACCTTAGTTTGAATACTGGCTGCAGGAGGTACCACTGAAATAGCATACGGTAGCATAGTTTTGGACCAATACTGAAAACATTATGCTGCAGACTTATAACTCACTGTTATACTAATGTCCCGAACAGAAGGATTTCATTCTCCTTCTAAAAGTGAAAACATATCACTCCTTCTAATCAAACTGTGAAGTCTTGCTCCCTATTAAATAACTTTTGGTTATATACTGCTACAATTTTACTGGATCATTAAAAATTGCACTCTACAATTTATTACAAACAATCAGGAGGACCACTTTTCTTACATGCTTATGATGTAAGGAAGGCCAGTAGAAGAAGGGTGTGTTGTATAAGCTGATATCTGCTTTCCTTTGCTTAATTTCTGCCTTTTGCCACATGTGTATTTTTTTTTGTTAGCATAAGATGTTTTGTCGATTTATGTTGTCTAGATTTTGATGCAACATAATGTATTTAGAAATAAGCATTATATATGCACCTTGCTGTGAAGGTATATACACAATATGGCAGCATATGAACACCTGTTCAGTGTCAGTTGTTGACTTTAGTCCATGCTATTGGTAAAGATATTCCTTCAGAAATTTTTCGAGAGGTTTGTTATGTCTTATTTAAACAAAAATTCTTGAAAACTAAATGGAAAATATCTTAGTGAAATTTGAAAATATTTTTAAAATGCAGTCTACGTTTCTTTTGTATAAGAAAGCGCTTGACCATGCCTGTATTATAAAGTATTAAAATCTGTTTCTCTTGAAAAATAAGTCCGTTTCTCAATTCATAGCCTTGTGAATATTGAATATTTATTAATACCATATTACTTGCTGCATAAATTATAATATAGAAAAATGAAATGGATATTTTAAATAAACATCAATGGTCAGTCAGCAAAATTGGAGAATCATAGGTTCAAAAAGGCCTCTAAGGTCATTGACTGCATGTGTTTCTTTTAAGATGCTTAATTACTTTTGTGTGTCCCTTATTTCTAGGTCTTATGAAAAGAATGGTTTCTTTTGATACAAGTGCCACCAAGGAAGATTCTACCAATGTTGCTGTCAGTGAAATGAAGCTGCAAGCAGAAAGAGGAAAGCAGTAGAACATTTTAGAAAACCACACCAGTTTTCTCTGTGGTAAATTCCATTCCACTCTTTTTTGGGGTTTGAAAAGTAGTAATTCCATCTGCTATGAAAGTGATGCATCCTTAATGATTCATCAGTTGCCAAACACTGAAATGAAAGAGCACCAAGAGTGATCCTGATGAAGTCTTGTGAAAATTTATGTGACTTGTACACCAAAGGCTTTCTGGGATTTTGCTGTTCTCTTGTATTTGTTTCTCCAATACTCCTAGACTAAATTTCTTGTATTCCTGAAATGTTATGAAGTGAAATACCTGTGACATTAATCTTAGCTATGAACTTATTTACCCCTATACAGGAATTGTGCTGACAGTTGTTTTTTTATTGCAGTTAATAACATTATTAATAATGAAAAGATATCCAGAAATTATCTGTTATTATGAGAGTCATTATACAGTGTTGTACAGACACATTTGTGATTGTAAGTTCTTCAGTTTGCAAAAATCATTTAAGAAAGAAGTGGTAAAGTGAAATTTTCTCAAAGTTATTGAAAATTCATATCTTGGTTTCAGGTTCAGCATATATCTGTTATAAGCCGTCTAGAATTATTCTTCTGGCCAGAGCAGTTTTATCAGATGGCCTCTGGTAAGGCACTTTAAAGAGTCTGAATCTCACCCTTCTGTACTAAGAGTGTGGAATGGCACTGCTGCGTGGCTGTGAAAATTTTAATATCAGGGTTTAATGATCATTTATTTATTCTGTTTTGTTTTCTATTAGAGAAGATGTAGCATATTGATTGTAAAATGATATGGAAATATGATATTGCACATTTTTATTTGTTCAGATATCTATATTCTAAACAAATTGGATACAATTTTGCATTACAGTGGTCTCAAATAGCATATCACAGAAGAATATTCTGCTGTCAAAAGAAATGCAAGTGCTTCTGATGGTCCTTGTTTTACTCTCCTTTCTAGTGCTTCTGGCTCAATCACTACTAATGTGCTTTAAAATTTGCCAAATCTGTCAGAGTACTGTAGTGACATTAACACCATTGAAACCAGTTTGTTTTATAGACTTCTTTCTATTTAGGAAGCCTATTTCTTCTCTGAAACACTGTCATTTATTAGCACTGTTGGTGTCTCAGGCATAATTTACAGGTCACCATGGGCCACCTCAAAACAGGGCCTTATTTTTTCTTTTTTTTTCTTGGTGGTTTTTTTTTTTTTTTTTTTTTTTTTTTTTTTTTTTTTTTTTTTTTTAATTTTCTAAGAAGTGTTTTGCAGTCCCAGTGGGTTCTCTGGACAGTGCACTTACTTGACAATCACCTTGTATTCATTCTGTTTCAAACAGAACATGCTGACAACATCAAAACCAGAAATGGAAATGAGAAAAAAATTGAGTTAATTCTCTTTTCATTTTCTATTCATTTAAGTTGCTTAAAATTAAAAAAAAAATCTGATATGGTTAAAAAAGTTTTTCTTACCTTTTGTATGTGTATAATGCTGTGCACAGCAGTGCTGGCATTGGCTTTCTGCAGACTTATGGCACATCTGTTTATTCAGAAGGTCAAGAAAGGAAAACAGGCACATCCATCTCTTCTGATCTCAACAGCAATGACAGGGACAAGAAACAACATATAAGCCTCTATTCTCTACAAAGACCATGGATGTTATGAAGCAGTGTTTAGCTCAAGCCACAGTTACCATAAACTAAACTTACTTTTAGTGGATCCAACATTTGTAATTTATTTTTTTAATTAGATCAAAGCAGAGCTGGAAATACAGTATTCAAAATATTTTAGCTAGTTTTTCTGCTGAAATATTAAAAAGTTGCAAAATGAAATGTCACCAGCTTGCAGACTTTATGGCACCTACAAATTATGGCCAAAATATGGAAAGGTCACTTTAAAATATATTATGAAACAGTAAATCATGCTCTCAAAACACATTATGTTGTAATGGGGTCTGGTGCATGGATTGCTGATGGATAGATGTGTGCTCAACCCATTTTACTGAAGTTTCAATGATTTTTGAGGTATGAGTGCCTGTTGGTAAATGAATGGGCCTTTAAGAATGGACCTTCTCAGCTGAGAAGTAATACACAGAAAAATGTTGTCCTCTCTTTTTCCTAGGGAATTTGTAAAAATCTTCCAGTTTTATGTTTTTAGACATTTTTTCCTCACCTGTAACTTAGAAATCTGAAGTATGTTTTCTTAAAACAGGATCACTACTGCTTTAGAGTGTTACAAAACTAGGGATAAGCAATCTGATCTCCCTCACTATTACATCAAGTATTGAATTGATTTTTGTGCTATGCAGGACAGAAATTACTACTAGGTGAATAATTTTAGCATTAAGACTTTAAATATGCTCAGTGCTTAGTATATTTGCCTTTGGCTGTGTGACTGGGTTTTCTACAGAGTTTTATATCCTTTTATAAAATTTTCTAAAAGGGCTGGAATAACAGAAGTCAAACCACACTAAAAATTAAAATAAAATTAAAAAAACCCCAAAAACAAAACCAAAAAAACCCAAGCAACCAAACAAACAAACAAAAAATTTTTACTGAGTAGACTTATGGACTCCAAATCCAGGAAATTCTTTCTTAAATTTACCCTCTTGGCATGGCAGTCTAGATAGCATGTAATATTTGTCTCTCTTCCACCTTTGATAGAGGTTCGTATTACAAAGTGAATTTTGTTTCCTCTTTACTGAAGGCTAAAGTTCCGTTCATGACATTATGTAAAACTGTCCCTTTGTGGTTTAAGAAATAATATTTTTCCCATATTGGCCTGAAATAGTACTCTACTGACCAGTTTCAGTTTTTAAAGTAAAAAAACAGATAATTTTTAAATAAAACCTTTTATATATTTCAGATCTTAAAAATTACTGTCCCTTCTGGTACCCAGATATTTTTTATACTTTAACCCTTTAATTACCTGTTCCTCAATTTTTGCCCAAAGCAGTGGTTTTCAATAATCAACAAATCTGGTATCATACAAAAAAAAATTGTGTTTTGTTTCTTGGTTCTATTTAGCATTTGGTAAATCAGATACCTTTTTATATATGTACTAAGTACATACAAATCTGACAAGCTAATATCAGGCATTCTTTTTTTTTTTTTTTTTTTAATGCTGTCCTGAAGTACAGTTGTTCATTGTTGTGCTTTTAGAAATGCACTGGCCCTCTATTTCGGCATCAAATAGTTGTCATTTGAATAAGCGATAAATTTTATGTCCTTCAATTCCTTAATGTTTTACAGCAGACTCGAGAGTACTTCATTACTTTTGAGATTCTATTTAGTCAATAGCCAAAATAATTTATTTTTTATTATGTAATTATGTCATCCTAAGAAGAAATGTCAAAATAAAAACGAAACTTAGTCCAGGATAAAAAATAAAATTTTACAGTGTTTTCTTACATTTACTTCTCAAATTTTTGATGAAAGACAGTCTTCAGTGATGATGAAAGTACTCCTTGGATATTCAAAGCTCAGCCATGTTTTTACTAGCTACTCCAACAAAGTAAATAAAGAAGATACATGAAAATCCCATACAACAAAGAAACTGTTCTTAAATGTTCTAAAATCAATTTTTGAACTGAGAAGTCTGCATATCAGTTAATCTCTGGCTTACAAGACATAGTCTCTGCACTGTGTAGCACTGAATGTTTTTTCTTGAATGAAAATGCCAGTATTACCCTGGTATAATTTTTGTCGCTAAAAATGAGTAGTGTGCAACCTGAATACATTATCATAGCAACAACACTCAGAAAAATTTATTCATTAATTTATGTGGGACTGCTTGTTACAGTCAAATTTTACTATGACTATGTTAAACTCCTCATGTTTGTAGAGTGTTAGTACCATATTCATCTCTCTCTAAACCCTGTCTTCACCCCACAGAAGCAATTGGTCCTGAAGTTAATGTGAGTTGCGGGCCAATATCTGGGGATACAGCCTTGTAAAAAATGGATGTGCAGGAGGACATCACACTAATTCCTGTGGTTTTGATCTAATTGTAGAATTTAGAAGCAGATGTAGAGGAAAAGTAGTAGCAGAAGGAGTGGAAAGCAGTTTGTGATTAAATTAAAGTTTCACATTAAAGAACACTTTTATTCTTTAATTTAAAAACTGCTTTAGAGCTAGTATTTACATCTGAATGAAAGTGATCCCTAAATAAGATTTCATCTTGGATATCTTCTTTACACGCTAAAATACTTTCTACTCTAGCACAACTCAACTCTTTACTGTAAGCATGTCTAGGCTGTTGGGAGGATGAACTTATTTGCTTTTCTATGTAAAGAACAAAATTGGAATTTAAATCTGAAGAAAATTTTTGTGCTGTATACAAGAGTACAGCAAAGCTGAATCCGATAAGCTAAGTCTTTCAAAACTCTCTAAACTAATTCCTCTGGGATTGTTAACAGCAAACTTGAAAGAGATTTCTGTGGTTAAAATCCAGCAACATCCAACATTTATCATTTATGCTAACAGCAATAGCTGTCATGTTTCTAATGCCGAAATTGCACATCTGTCATTTCTCAGTCTGAAATAATGAGATTTTGTTTTCTCTTGCCTTAATAATGTCAAAATCTATAATGTGAAAATATGCAGTGAAGATATTTTTAAGTTTCTAGTAATTTTATTTAGGAATCTAATAGGTGCTGTTTGGATCTAAATATTTTTGGAACATGGTTAACATATTTTTGTTAAAGTATTACATTTAAATACAAGATATCTTAAATAAACAAGATATCTTAAATAAAGATATCTCTTTTAGGTTAGTTTTGCCATCTTTTTTGAGGGACATGGCTCCTTAATAGGTGTTTTGTTTGAAAAAGTACAACAGTTTTTCTGGAGTTGTCTGTTATTTTCATCTGTCTTCAGACCAGAGCTGTTTTGATCTTAGACTGCTTTTCTCATCTGCCATCCACTGTGCATTACTACAATGTCAGAAGACATTCCACATTGACATACGCCACGTCAATAAGTTTGGTAGTTGATATTCCCACAGAATTACATCAATTTTGAAGGCAGTTGTTTCTTATAATGTAATATCTTTTCATGTGAATTCTCCCACTCTTACTTCTTTACTAAAATAAAAGCTACTTAGTAAATGGACTAACATCAGGTCACATGCTGTCTAATGTTAAAGATTATCCCACAGGCCAAAGTAAATGTCTGCTACTACATTTGTCTAGATTTTCTAAATGCTTCCATTTGATTCTGTTATGACTTTGTAGAAAGAAATGGTAAAGGATAGACTTTGCTGCAATAACCCTAAATATTATTGATTCCAGGCAAAAAATGAGACTACAACTAATTTAGAATATCTGCCCAAGTGCTTTGTCTAGAACCTAAAATATTTGTATTACGAAGTGTATTTCTTCAGTGAGTAAATATCAAATTGCCTTAATTGTAAACAGTTGCTGACATCTAAACTATTTCTGAAAAGTGATACTGAAATTTGCTAAAAATGGTCACGAAGTATCATTCTGCAAACATGGGTCTCTGTGTCACTCACACTGTTAAACAAGCATGGAACTGGGAAGCCAGCCCGATTTATGTTCTGGCATTAGGCTCTTCACAGCAACCACCAGTGATACAGTTTCGTACTTAGTGCGGAAAACAATGAAGATGAGCTGTGTTTTACTGCTGACCTAGAGAACAGTTTGCATCTGTGGCATAAGCTATTTTCTGTATGGAGCTCAATGAGTGCACCATTTTTATTGAGGCTTTCACTGCCAGGTGCAGCACTAATAGCACAGTTTCATTCAAACAGCTGCAACCATGAAGACATCATGGAGCTGGCAGAAATTTTGTTACATGTTTTGACTAACAGAATGTCAACAAGTCCATCAGAAACCTTGGAGTTGTTTTTTGTCTTCACTGGAGCAGTCTCCAGCACAGTTACGAAGCTATAAAATGCAGAAACCTTCGTCAGTGTGGGCTACATCAGTGGGGAGGCTCACTAGCCATTGAAGGTGAATCCATTAGAATGTTGTCCATTGATTGATTAGAGATCTATAAATTAACAAAAAACTAATCCACAAAGTTTTTAAAAAGTGAGACAAATTATTCTTATTTGATAGACAAAAATATTTCTATGAAAATGGAAAAATGAACTATCAAAGTCAAGAAACACTTTGTTTTTTGCAGAATGGGAGTAATTTCTTAAACTTCACTAGGGTGGCAGCCTTTTTTAGACAGAAATGAAGCTCCTGAATATTTTAATCAACAGACATCAATCCCACTTCATGTCATTTCTTAATGTGTGAGACCTGCTTGCTTTGATTTAGACTTAACCATGTTCCATACTTAGGGAAATTCTGTCAAGTGTGCTGTGCACTGAATAGCAGAGTTGAAATAATTCTACTGGAAACAACTGATGTGCTACAGGAGTAGTACTGGCTGGTACAGTGTATTTTAACATATAGACCAAATGTTCAAATTTCAGCTGTGGTATTACATTACCAGAAGAAAGTGAAAAATATAAAAATATTTAGACTGTAGATAAGGGTATCAATTCAGTGCATTATTGTGGTTTTGAAGGCTGAAATTTCTAGTTGTGCTTATTAGCCAATGCTGATTTTTTTTTTCCTTGGAGAGTGCATGAAGAAAACATGTTATTCACTTTTGAGTTCTGGAACATGTTTTGCCATTTTATGCTGCCAGTTTCTGTTTAATTTGGGGTTAGCTAAAAAACCAACTAATTCTGATACTTCATTACAATCATTCCTGATTAAGTTAGTTGATACATGAGTCATTTTCCTCCAGATCTTTTGTTTTCATTTCATTTTAATGAAATACAGTGGGTTTTGCATTTAGTGTTCTAAAATTGGAGCAAAATTAGTCTTGTGAACTACCATTTAGGTTGGGAAATTCTAAAACTAAGATTTCCCAAGTGTCTCATACATGTGACACTGAACGCATTACATTGTATTTCCCAGTCAACTATTGCTACTGCAGTACAGTATAAAGTGACCATAAGGAATCTGCAGAATTTCAACAAATTGTATAGGTGCAAAATGTCTGTGTGCTGGTGTGAAGTCAGAAAGGTCAGTTTAATACTTCTAAACCTTATTGTATTGGTTAATATAGATATAGGCATAGTGGAATAAAGTTCCTCAAAATTGAATTATTTCTTGACATAAAGTCCTTGAAACTTAAGCATACATGTTAAAGATGACATTGCTGTAGTAATGCTGTAAAACTATTGCATTTTCCTTCAGACTTGATTTCTGAAATGTAAAGGTGTGTTTGGACTTTCAGTATCTATGTAGGCATCATGTATAGTCCTGTTTGCATAATTTTGTCTCTTTCTTATATAGACATGTATAAACATGTTCATACACTGTAAAATTTTACTGGTCAAAAAGAAAATCCTTTTGTGCTTGGAAATCCTGACTGCAGTAAAGCTAGCAAAAGCTCTGTCAGATATCAGTGGAGTTACAATTTCATGCTGAGTTTTAGAAAAGGGGAGAGAAATATTCTCTCAGACTACTTTTTCATTGCATTTTGAAGGTCTGCAAGTCTACAATATGTACTGGTCTGATGAGCAGCAAATACTTGCTGAAAAATCCATGATCTTAAAAAGATCATTTGATAGCAAACTGTAAACATTTGAAGTAATTTGGCAGTATCTCATTTTTCTATTTTAGATTTTTTCTGAAGTCTGAGAAATGGGATTTTGAGTTCATTTACATTCTTTTATAAGTATTTCTAAATTACATCAATACAAGCTTATGCAATTTGCAAAATTCTGAAATATTACAGATATTTGTTCCACTCTAGTGTGGGCTGCTACAACTTTTTCAAAATAATGAAACTATCTCCAAGGAGAATTAAGGTGAATCAATTGTATTTCATACTCACCACTAAGTGTTTTGTTTCGTATCAGTTTTTTGACTGATCTAGTTGAGTACCCAAAATGGGAATTTTTATATATGTAGGGAGAAGCTAATTATACCTTACATCTAAATGCCTATGCTATTGATAAGACTTTTTTTTAACAAAAGACTCATAAAATAAAACCACTTTTGACTTTTTTGTTTTAAGATATTTTTTTTCCAAGATAGAGTCACAAGGTGTTTGCAGTCCATTTTTTCCATTATCTGCCATCTTCAAAAAGAAAAAAAAACCAACTTGACTGCCTTGAGAATTATGTAGTGACTCAAAAAAAAAGTAGAATCCTAGAATCATTTAGGTTGAAAAAGACCCATTAGGTCAAGTCCAACTGCTCAAACTACTGCTTGACTATTACTTCCTATAAATCACACAGATGCATGTAAAACTAAGTGTGCAATTTGTATTTTCAGAACTCCTCTTGCAGGTTTAGGAACAATGCATTGTAGAGGTGTAAAAGGAGGGGCATGTTGCCATGTTGTTCCACAAGTCCTTACCAACCTGTGAAGTTTGAGGTACTCAGTTACAAACGAAGTGTGACTCGTGTAGTATCGGAACACCAATTTTATTGTTGAGTTACTGCATTGACTTCAGAATGCTTGTGCCTGCTTGATTTATACCAATATGAAGCCAGAATCAAATCTTGTGTATAAAGCCTAAGTACCAATCAGACTACTAAGTGCTGAGATCTTGTCAAGTGGTTACAGTATAAAGTACTTGAAAGCTGTCTTTTGTGCTGTGAGTATGTTGCTGCAAACAGAGAGGTTGGCACAGAATCTGCAGGTATGTTAAAGTTTAGTTAAGGCTCTACCAGGAAAATTCATGTTAATTTAATGTCAACATTTGTACCTACTTTCTGCAATCAGACTATAAAATGTTAGCCAATGAGGCAGTAACAAAAATATCAAACTGCATTACTCTTTTGCTGACTTGGGAATCACTCCAAACTATTCCTGAGGGCAGGGTCACAAGTCTTTATTGCATCTCAGGAGATAGTTAGTACCTTTGCAGGATCAAAGTTGCTAGCTGTACTTGTAATTTAAATTATAACATGAAAACTTGTAATTTTTGTAAGCTAACAAAATAAATTATTTTTCCAAGCAATGCATAGCATCTCTATTCGTTTACGAAAGACTGCCAAACTTTTGTAAAGATCTGTTTTATGTAATTGATCTTTTTTGTTTTTGTGAAATACAGTTGTGTGATGTGGATTTGTGTTGCCCAATTTTCTTTTTAACTTGCCTCTAGGAACAATAATATGATCTTGGATTTTTTCTTTTGTTTTCTTTCTTTCTTCTACTATAATATTTGTTTAAAAAACAAGATGTTAGTTTTATTATGAGAATCAGTAGTTTTCTGAAAAGTGCATGTTTAAAACACTTATTTAGGTTAAAGATTTGTTTACCATTAAGAACTAAAAAATCTGGCAGCATATTATAGTGTTAAAATAGCAGGGGGTCTTTACATTGGCCATGAATGACAGAGTGTTTCCAGAGGTGTCCTTAATTAGGGCAAGTTGTTTTGCCCATAGCATCTTACAGAGTGTGGACAAGATTCATCTGGCTGAATGTGGGTTTGGACAGAACACATGCCTCCATATAAATGAACCTGCCTTTTTAGCCAACAGGATCTGTGGCATCCTTCATCTCAGCCCAAAGTAAACAGCCAGGGTTCGATAAAACTGTGATAGCAGAGTTATTTCTTTCACATATGCTCAGTCCTCTTTTTCAGCTGTGTTGCACAACACTTTTTTTCCCCTTCTTAAATCTGCTATTCCAGAGGCTCTACCACCATTGCTGATGGTCTCAGCCTTGGCCAGCAGCATATCTGTCATGGAGCCAGCTGGTGTTAGCCCTGTTGGACATGGGGAAAGCTTCTGTCAGCTTCTCACAGAAGCCACACCTGTAGCCCCCCACTACAAAAACCTTGCCATGCAAACCTAGTATTAGTCAAGATATTGGTTCTAGTTTTTACCTGGAAAACTAAGGTCAGTAAGGGTGAAAAAACAGCTGATACTGGACAGTGTCCTGTAGCTCTGTCAACACAAACTGCAATATACAAGCAGTAGGTGAATAGGAGTAATCACTGATGCCACAGAAATGGCCTCAGGACAAGTTTTACTGTGAATGTTTTATATTTTATTAGAGCAGATATTTTACAGAAATATATTTTGAAAGCATTCTTGCATTCATGGCCTTTAGCATAGTGTTGTGGCCTAGTGCACTGTCATGAAGTAACAAAACAGGTTTTCAGTGCATCTGAAGGAGGTACCAGCCTACAACTGCTGATGGAGACTTTATTTGAGATGCATCCCCTGACAACAGAGCTGTTGTGATGGCAGACAAATAGACAGGCTCCTTTACAAGGGAAAACAAGTAGTTTATGCCAGTCTCCTTTTGGATACGTTAAGAATGTGATCCTTAGGTAGAATTTAAAAAGCAGCACATACTACTGTTTTGAAAAGGCTGCCTGAAAACTACTGCTAGAAGCATCAATGATTCTGCAAGGAGATAGGATGACTATGAGGACAATCAATCAACATCTCTGATGCGCTTGGCTGTGCACCCCACTACAGCTCAAACAACATTTCTCAATGGGTAAAGAAAGTAGGTTGATATAAAGAATGGGCAACTTGGTTTCATGGGAAGTTTAGTTGTAGTCTCAGGAAAATGCATTTGTTGTTTCCTCAGATAGAAGCCCCAGCTAGCCCTAGGTCTGTAGTGCAGACCTTACCTTATGCTTGTTTTATAACCCAGGAACCCACTGAGCTATAAAGTGGTAGTTCTTCCGGACCTGACCCTGTGTACCTCCTGGTGCCTCAAATTCAGAAAGGAACTAAACCAAGAATATAAGGTTGGGTCTACAAAAGATTCCTGAAATCTGTGGAATAAGAACAATAGATAATGTTGAAAATTACAATTTAGATTTTAGCTCAGGAGCTGAGAATTCTGAAACAGTCTGTCTACAGCAATGTGTAAGCCACAACTAATTTTGTCAGTTTTATTTAGTAATTTTCAGTAGCCAGTATTATGATAACTTCCAATCAGGCAATCGTATATCTAACACTGAATCTAGCATAGACCTGCAACCAAAACCAGTGATAGAGTGCTGCTTATGATTTCCTTACAGTTCCTTGGAACAAACTGTATTATGCCTTTGCTAAGAGATGGTTCCAAAAATTCTCCCCTCATATACCCTGCCTAGAAAAGTAGTGTTATTTCTCTTAGTTTATTGTGAACTCCATTTTGTGGTAGAAATAGAATAAACTCAGCCTTTAAGACATCCACTTAATACATGCATAACAAAATTTACCAGCATAAACCAAGTTAGAAGAATATGTTTTTAGATTTTAGAGCCAGGTTTTTGGTAATTTTTTCAGAGTTCCTGAGAGTTGCTCACTTGGCATTCCTTCTGTTGAACTTACCCTTACCCTCAGGGTACATACAATTTCCCATTTCCCAAATCCTTTTGTCTTGTAATCCCCATGAAACGGGTCACATTTGCTTTATTTGTTTGAGACTGACGGGGTCAGGAACCTTTGGAAAAAGGCAGGAAGATGACTTCTCCCCAAGGAAGAACTGAATGTGCTTAGGCAGAGCAGTTTTCAGTATGAGGGATGGGGTGCTTGGAGAGGGAGAGCTCAGCTTTAGGAAAAAGTAGGACATTGCAGAGAGAAGGAGAGAATAGATACACAGCCACACTTGAGAGGTGATGGAAGTAATAATTCCCGGGGACCTGGGGGGCACCGTGCATCGTTTGCTGCATCTTAGAAAACTGTCATGTTGATCTGAGACCAAGCCTGAAAGAAGACTCATTTGTGAGCAGGAAGAAATTTGTTTTGAGATGCTCTAAATCTTCCTTTGTTTTACTTAAACATTTGTTATGATCTGTTCCTGAGGCAGGGTAACTAAGGTTCTTGTTAATAGATCCCTTGGTGCACATTAGAGCAAAACAACACAGGATGACCAGTATACATGTATATAGATGGCAGGTTTATTTTGGAACAATTTGGTTGCAATGGAAAGGAGATATGTAGCCATTTTGGTTATTATCTATAGTCATAAACAATATAGAAGTATAAATATATCACTTGAGAAAAAATATAAGGAAAGAAAAAGAAAGAAAGAAAGGATAAGAGTAGGTAGTGGAGGGAAAAGATGTCACTACTCGTGGATCCACCAGCGAGAATTGATTATTGCAATTTAGATGTCCGTTAGTTGAAGTGATGGTTGCAGTCTTGATCTGTCAGGGGCAGGGGGAGCCTATGAAACAAAAAGTTCAATGAGTTCAAATGTTCAATATGTTCAAGTGGGAATACCCACGTACCTCTCCTGATGGGGGATTTTTACACTATCTGATGCAACACTGAATCATGTGCACATCTCTGGTGGAAGACCCCAGAAATGAGTCTAGGGGTGCTTCAGGGGTCTTTGATGGTTTGTGACCCCTTCTAAGACATGACCATGGTTTCTCAGGCCTGTGTAGTTGAGGCAGTTGTGCCTTATTAGGAGGGATTAATAGCCTACATGTTAATATCCCAATATCTCCCCTGGGGAAGTGCGGGGAAGATTTACACCTGAGTCTTATTGTGAGGGAACATTGGCATGATAAAAAGCATTATCCCACCTCACAGGATCTGCTTCTCATTGACCTTTTCCCTTTTCTGGCTCAAAACTCAGCTTGATGCTAAACAAAGGTGAGATTGTTGCCATCTTCCGGTGGTGGATGTGCGCTCCCTCTGCACCTGGGCTGTTCTTATGGAGGTTTTACCACCACACATCCAAACACTGTCTCCTCTTCCTCTTCAGTTGGGGGGGTGCAAACCTAACCTCAGCAAAGCACTTGCTGCTTCTGCAAATGGCCAACTGAGTCATTAACCTTGAATGTTTCAGTCTCTCACAACATTTTAAGATTTCCCCCTTTTTTTTTAAAGAAAGGATAATTATTTTAACCTGTGTTCTGACAGAGCCTCTTTTTTCCTGCTTAAAATCTTTGTAGCCTTGGAGGGGGAATTTGCTCTAGGTTGATTGTTTAAAGTGATCCACCTTCCATCCCTGGTTGACTCAAGGTGCCTTCGTGCTGTGTCTTCAAGCTTTTTCTTTTCAGGTATTCTCTCTCTTCAGAGCAGATCAAATCCTGGAGCTGTACTACTCATTACCCTTTACCTCATGGTCTCCATAGAGCAGCCTCCTGCTCAGCAGGATTATTTACGTGCATCTGTCTATTCATTTGCTTGTTCCTGTTCATTATCTGCCAGCTATTCTAGTCTGTCCCCTAATTCTCCTTCCTGCTTCCTGTTTCATGGAATTCCTGAATCTGTGGTGATAGTCTTGTATTTAATAATAGCCTTGAGGTTTCTTTTTGCTTCTATGAATTTATGCTGATATTTTTTGAACTTGTATGAACTTCTCGCACCCGTAAGATTCTTTAGCAGAGTTCTGTAACTTAACCATGCAGTGTGGGTATAGTCAGCTTTTTAAATATGCTTCCTGCAAGTTTCTAACTCCAGTGACCTAATCCTTACTATAGTAAAAGATAATTCTGTCTCCTGAAGACCTTACCTTTATAATAAAAATGTACTCTTCTAAAAATAATGTAGAAAATACAAGATTCAAATTGTTTCTTTCCTGGTCAGTTTCTGATGTGGCTACCTGATATGTTGCAAGTGCTTCAGCAGCAAGGATCCTGCCTGCACGGGAGCAAGAAAGATTTGTTGGAGTTATTGGCTAGTGGAAAGAAGTTGGAGCTTTTTGTCTTTATTCTGTGGCACTTTGAAGATAACATGTAAAACAGATCATGTGACCTCTGGTGGAGAGTATGTCCCTTAGACATGTCCCCGTCTCAAGGGAACACCAGTTTTTCTGAGGAACCAGGGCTGTTCTGCTGAACAGATAAGATCAGCTAATCAGGTAAATGAGACTAGCTCATTTGGATGCTCAAAGGAAATGAATGGACAGAAGACACCTGGGGCCTAGGAAAACTGGTTTCTTCGAAGTGGAGTTTCTGAATGAAGTTGAAAAGAACAAATGTTCCCTGTTCCCTCAGTTAGCCTTAACTAATCAGGTACACATCTGCAACTGTGTCTTTTTATCTCACAGTAAAAGACTGCTTTTTCATGTTGGGTTGTTGTTTGGAATTCAAAGCTCATGTAATCTTTTGTTGGATCTCAAAAGGCTGCTCTAACGTAGGATCATTGGGAATCATAGAATCGTTAAAGTTGGAAAAGATCTCCGAGATCTTCAAGTCCAACCTTGTTAAATCCTGTTAAGAATGTACCATGCTCCATGATGTTTCTGCAGCCTCCTAGATAGTAAGTATCATATTTACTGTAATTTAAGACAGTTTTTGTCTCCCTGCTACTTTCAAAGCTGGGAACAAATGCATATTGCTGTATTGTCCAATAGCAAAGGCCCATCTAGCTCAGTACCCTGTCTCCATCATGGGTAAGGAATAAATTGCTAGACAAGAGTTTAGGCAAGCATTTGGCCCTGCCCAGCTTCTGGTAAACTGTGTCTCAGAAACCTCCTAACCTGGAACTTAAATTTTTGTGTTATGAATGGGGAGGGCATTGTTTTTTGCAACTAGAGAAGAGACTTTTTCCCTGTCTGATGCATGAAAGGAATTACCCTTTGTGAGATACTATGGAGTGCTGGCAAACCTGAAATATATCCACAGTTTTTTTTCAAATATACACAAAATTTAATCTGCAGAATAGCAGCCACTGCTGCACACAACATGGCTCCCATCTCTGCCTATCTGGAAGTGTTTTCATCCTCGTCTGATCCTGAAGGATCCATGTTTTTTCAAACTTAGCATTTCTGGGGAAGTTCATTGTTTTATGGAATATAGGAGTGTTTTTCCCTAACAATTCCTCTGACCACTGGAGTCTTGACCTACTGCTAGCCGTGTCTGTGCTACAGGCAGTAAAGGGATTGTTGCAGAGAGGGGCTGTTCTTTGCTAAAGTCAGCGCTGACAGCAGTATCCTCCGTGGTGCCAGAAGGACTGATGTGGGTAACTCAACAGGGGTTGTTCTTCCATTTGTTTCAGTACCAAAACAATGTCACAGCAGGATGCTGGAAGCTATACGGGAGATGAGATGTAAAAGCCCTCTTTTCAATGCTCCATTAGTCAGCTTAGTGTTTGCTTGCCTTCTCTATTGTGTATTTGATGATGTTTTAATTATTATTTATTATATTGTTAACGCTAAATGCCAAATACCGTGGATGCAAGGAAGATGGTTGATAAATAAAATAATCATCATTATGCATAAGAATAATGGCCCCTTGCACAGTGAATGGCATCAGTGAGCTGGTACTTCTGCAAAATGTTTTACTAGTTATACTCTTGGTGTACCTTTTCTTCCTACGTGCCAAGCCTGTAATTAAATCTGCCCTCTTGTTTCTTGTGTTAGGTAGAGAGTAATATCTACTTTGAATTTTCATCTAAATTTCCAGGTATGTAAAGTGCCATTGCCAAAGTAAAGCTGCAGACTTGTGGCTGAACCAGAAAGAATCCTGGTCCCAAGTCTTCTTGCTTTATCTGAAAGACTCTGCAGTAATATATTTAAGGTATTTATGGGTAAAGATCTTTATCTGCACTAAAAATGACATTAAAGAATCTAACAAATTGCCTTAGTAGGCTAAGCATTAAAAAAAAGAGTGCAGTGGCACTTTTTTTCATCGGAAAATGTAAGATACCATTCCACTCTCCAATTTTGAATTTTTTAAAGGGAATTGACGAGAGCCTTGGATTACCTCTGTAGATTTTGCTTTGCTAAGTCTGTGTAAGTGAGCAGTTGAGCCATGCCAAGCACAGAGGAGAATTAGATATCAGTTAGGGGAATTGGGAGTAAATCAACTCAGGAAGACCTTGAAAGAAAATGCACAAGTCACAGAAGGAAAAAAAAACACTTCAAAAGGCAAGAATCTGTGACTGGTTACAGCTGTCAGGAAAAATCAGTCCTGCTCCCAGTCTTCTTTGCTGTTTAAGGAAAGGAAAGAAATTTGAAGAATTTAATTTTAATTATATAAAATAACATGCTAGGGAAGTTGACCATGCCAGAGCCTACTGTGTATCTATTATTTCACCTAATTTGACTGCTGCCTTGGCTGAGAGCTCCTATACATGCCTGTCATGTGACCTGCAGTTCCCCAAGGCTTTGGGATTTATTCAGTTTTGTGCCATAACACTCTCATTGTTGATTAATGTTGATTACTCTGTTACCTGATTAATGAATTGGAAGTTGAGTTGATTTAGTACTTCAGGTACTAGCATAAAATTAATGGTTGCAGTAACTTTTTCAGATTTTTTTTCTCAGTAAATATTGCCTTATTCTCTCTGTTGTCCTTGAAGAAAGGCAGAGAAGAACAGTAGGTTAAATTTCAATATAACTATGTTTCATTAAGCTCTGGAAACTCAGATGCAAGTGAGTGGGACAGAAATTGGGTGTAAGTTATCCCTCCCAAGGAAGTGTCCAGGCAGTGTTAGAACAGGTACATTAGCTGCAAAGACACGCAAAATTGCTTCTGAGTTTTGCTCACCCTCTGGCTAGGAAAATGTTCTCTCCCCTCTTAACAACAGCAGCAAAAAAACCCCCACAAACAAACAAACAAACAAAAAAGTAAAGGGAGTGAACAAGGTCTGCCCAAGTAAGAGCAATACCTTTCTTATCCTCCTTGGTGCTGCCTGGCATGACAGTAGTGAGTGTCCCACTGCCCTGGAGGGAGTTCAAAGCATAATCTGCAGTACAACCTGGGAACAGGAAGGGGACCTGGGGAGGCAGCTTGTCCCTGCTGCTATGCCAAAGTGCCACAGAGCACTACTGTGTTTGCTGTGCCCCCAGCTCAGAGAGGAAGTTTTGTTTCATCTGTTCTGGCAACCTCACAATTTCCCTTCTAAGCCCCTGAAACTGAGCCGTGGTTGTGTCACATGAGATGCAAAGGGCAGGAAAAACTGGGTTGGGATCAACAGCACAAAAATCACAAGTGAAGCTAAAGCGCTACTGAGCATTTAAATTACAAAATCGTAAAGGTTGGGAAAAAAGCTGCCCTTTGCATATATGGAGAAGTTAAAAGTCAGCAATCAGGAAAGAAAAGCTGCTCTGAGAAACACCAAAACTGTGCCATTGGGATAGATTACCAAGAAACCCATCTGCACCTTCTTGGGCTAAATCTACTCTATAATGATGGATGCAAGGACAAGAAGGTACCAAGCTACTGCCTCTGGAAAACAAACACCCTTTTCTAACCCTTTCCATCCTTGCCTCTGTTGATAAAAGGAAAAGGCAACAGAATTCATTGTGGTGCAAACCGATAAACTGGCTACAGATAGATAGATAGATAGATATATTTATTAATGGGTCAGACTCTACTTTGAGTTCTCAAGGATATGGATTTTAGAGGCTCGGGTTACTGACAGCACAATATTAATATGTTGTAAATCCTAAGTTTGTCATACAGATTTAGTATATCTAGTGAATGGAAATCACACTAACTAAACAAACCCAAATAATCCCAGGAGGATATGTAGGAGGATGTCTCATCTTCAGATATTTTGAACTTCGGGTGATCATTTCCTTTTATGCTAGCCTCCAAAGGTCTAGAGTTCAAAGGCAAAAAAACCCCACTGAGCATATGTGCTTAAATAACACTGTGTACTGTTTATTCTATTAGTCACGGTGATCCAGGCACTTGTATCATTCTTTGTATCAGACTTTGACACTTGGATGTCTATTGTTGGATTGGCTGATAGTTACAAAAGGCTATTGCTTCAGTCATTGCGTGAAACACTGGAATGAAGCCTGGGCCTCTTGGACATTTTAAGTAGCTGGTTTATTTGTCTTTCCAAAGCAATTTATCTAAATAGGCCAACACAATCAAATTACATGGGATTCTAAATACATTCCACTGCCCAGTCTGACATCTTAATTAGAACTTTTAAAAAATAATGATTACTTTTTGGCTCCCAAAATTTCACTAACCTTTCTTAAGAATTGGCCAGTGAATATCACTCACAGCCACACAAAGCTATTTGTTTTTTAAAGTTGATCAGACTTTCCATTGGCACATTATCCCGGAAAAAAAAAAAAAAGAAGAAGCTACGAGGACAAATACAATTTCTACTGGTTCAAAAACACAAAAGCAGAGAATGACTGATAGTTCCAGTTGAGATCTTTATCTTACATAAAAGCTTTTTTATCCACTTTTTTCTAAAATACTGCCTTATAAAAACATTTATTTTCTAATGTAGTGTAACGTAGTTGCGTTGCACAATATTGTGAGTAATTTAAAATACCACAATGATTGCATTGGCTTTTCTGTGCTGCTTCCAAATTTTTTTGCTGCAGGAACTGTGTAAGCAGAGTTATTGCTGTTAAGTGTTACTTTGATTTTTTTTGTATTCATTTATAAATTGCCTCATGTGCCTCAAAGTGGGCTATCATCTGTGAATGGAGGATAAATATCTAGTCAGATAGAGAAGACTTTGGGGTGCATGAAAGACAAACAGCATCAGAGCTCAGAGAGGAGGATTTAATAAGATGTTAACGAGCATTACTACCTCCCTTAGTTGTCTATGGATTATTAAAGTGAAATATGTTTTAGACAGTTTACAAACCTCTCAGATGCACAGACAACTCATTTATGCTGATCTTTTAAAACAAAAACAAACAAACCAGAATCAGTTGTCAGAATTGCAAATGGTTCTTTTAGTATTTTGCTCCAGATGTGTTTCTTTCAGTCTAGATACTGAGCTTAAAGATTGACAGTTTCTCTTAAGATTGTTATACCTAACCACAACTTATATCAAAACGCCTTTACTCAAAGTGAGTACAATTTTCTAGAGATTAAAATTTGCTAAATATTAGTTCAGTTATCAGCTTTGATGCATAAGAACAAGGCTCCATTCAGTGGAAGTTAAATTAGAAGTTTCACTCCAGCATGCCAAATGCACAGCAGTCCCTAAGAGACACCAGCAGCAAGAACCGGGCCTTGAGACAGCTTCAAACCATATCCATGACCACTTTCATTCTAGGTGACCAAAATGAAAGTCTGGCATCAAACACTATAAAAAGCAGACAGGTGAGATACGGGAGTTTCAGAACCAACTGCTTTGATTTACAGATCCTCTTGTATTGTTTGCAAATGTAGACATAACCTTTGTGACTTTGGGAAGTTCAGCTGCTTCTTCATTTACAGTAGTTGGCAATATTTACTGTTTTCTTGAATATCACTTTCACCTTCACAGATACGTGGTACTGTTCGATTGCAAACTACCTGAATGAAAACAGCTGGATAAACACATCATGCAGTGAGTGAGCAACTGGCTCATGGGTCGAGCACAGAGGGTAACAGTCAATGGAGTAATGTCAGACTGGTGCCCTGTCACTAGTGGGCTCCATCTTAGGCCCTGGGCTCTTCAACATCTTCATAAATATCTTGGATGCAGGACTTAAAGGGATACGAAGCAACTTCGCAGACGATACAAAATTGCAACAACCTGTCAACTCCCTGAAAGGCAGAGGGGCCCTGAAGAGAGACCTTGACAAATTAGAGGGATGGGCAGTCACCACCTATATAAAGTTTAACAAGGGAAAGTGCTGAATTATGCACCTGGGATGGGGCAACCCTGGATGTTCATACAGACTGTGGAATGAGATGCTGGAAAGCCACAGAAAGGGACCTGGGGGTCCTGGTCAATGGCAAGTTGAATCTGAGTCAGCAGTGCCCTGGCAGCCAGGAGGGCAAACTGTGTCCTGGGGGGCATCAGGGAAAGCATCGCCAGCTGGTTGAGGGAGGGGATTGTCCTGCTCTGCTCTGCACTGGGGCGGCCTCACATTGAATATTGTGGCAGTTTTGGGCACCACAATATAAGAAAGATATTAAGCAACTGGAGAGTGTCCAAAGAAGGGTAACAAAGATGGTGAAGGGCCTTGAGGGGAGGCTATATGAGGAGCAGCTGAGGTCACTTGGTCTGTTCAACCTCGAGAAGAGGAGACTGAAGGGAGACATGGCAGTCTACAACTTCCTCATGAGGGGAAGAGGAGGGGCAGACACTGGTCTCTCCTCTTTGGTGAACTGGGAGAGGACCTGAGAGAATAGCCTGAAATTGTGTTAAGGGTGGTTTAGGCTGGATTTTAGGAAAAGGTTCTTCACCCAGAGGCTGTTTGGGCACTGGAACAGGCTGCCCAGGGAAGTGGTCACAGCACCAAGCCTGACAGAGTTCAAGAAGCATTGAACAATGTTCTCAGGCACGTGGTGTGATTCTTGGGGATGTCCTGTGCAAGGCCAAGAGTTGGACTCTATGATCTTTGTGCATCCCTTCCAACTCAGAATATTCTGTCTTTCTTTTATTCTGTGAAAACAATGAGCATCAGAAGTCTAATGCTTTGTGTATAGAGAACATAATACAAATCAGTTACTGTAGTCCTTATCTTGCTGTAATTCTGTGGTCATACTTCTTTTATTGCACTGAAGACTCATATTGTGTTTCCATTATCACAGCTAGAATTATATTAAGTATTTTCCATTAAATTTTCAGATTATTTTACAACCTCACTTGTTTGGGCTAGAAGAGGTGCTTATCCTGCTGTATTCGATACAGTCAGTCTTATCTGCATTTCTGTGTCTGTATGGAGACAGTTGAGGGATGGGGTCAAACCCAAGGGAATCTGCCATCCTGAAGCCGTTACTATTAAAGCATGAGCAAAAATTGGCAATTGGAAGGATGGATGGATGGATGGATGGAAGTCCAACAAACACAATACAACTATCAAACAGTGAGGAATGCATATGGGGACCTTAATGAAACAGAACAGAAAGAATTAGGAGAGTCAGAGACTTGTGAGCTGCAGAAATGTTGGAGAGATGGCTGCAAAACACTGGTTGAGGAGACAATTAAATAAAAATTCATTACATGCAGAGTGAGAAAATGATGCTAAATGATTCAAGACAGAGAATGTGTGAGGACAGAAATTCAGCTTGATCACCTAAGAATGTCTGCTCTGCGTACGTGCATCAGCTTGTATTTGTGCAGTAGATCTAGTAGCTGTGCTGCTTGCTAAGGAAATTGTAGCCAGTTGGCAGTTTCAGGAGATAAATTTAGAGATGAAAAAAATGATATTAAAGTGAGAAGTCCTTGCTAATGCCAAGAAAAGTATGTGTGACAACAGGTAAAAAAAGGTTCACATTATCAGTGATGGAAGAAGGGAGTAAGAGTAACAGAGCTAAAAAAAATACCAGGGAAAATTGAAGTTGAATAAGATGCAGAGAAAAGATAAGGGAGAGGTTTAAGATCTAATGTAATATATGATCCAATACCACATTATCTCAGTCAAAAAACAAACAGAGCATGCTGAAATCACTGAGATGACTTTTCTTTGAGAATTCCTTTGGAATTTTGTCAGCTTAATCTAACCAAGTAATGGATACTTGCACAGGTACTGAACAAACACCATGCTGGAGACAACTGTACAGTTCTTTACAATAGTAAACACAAATAGTTACCAAGCTAAGCAAATGTTTGTTTTCCAGTTGAATGAACAAAACCTGATGTGCTTAATCCAAACTGATTAGGCAGTGCTTGAGCTTGTACTTTCATGTAACTTCTTTATTGAGTTTTTCTATTGGCAAATGTTTTAAATATCCACTAGTTTGTTTCTGAGATGCTGGATGATAACTGACCTTGGAAAAGAAGGGAGACAAGTCTAAGAAATCTCAGTAGGAAGTAGAACTTCTACTCTTCAACACAATTAGTTAGAAATGAGACACCACCTAACTTAACCCTCTGCAATCAAAAGGCAGGCAAGACAGCAAGGTATCAAAGTTCAGTTTCTGAATGTCATATATAGACCATAGGTGAAATCTTATCCTAGTAAAGTACATTCCAAAATTAGGATCAGTTTCAGGAAGGACAATCAACTAGGATTCTCTTTATCTTGACTATATCCCCTTTTCTTATGCCTTTGAGGAGCCTTTCAATTTCCAGTCTTTTGATTCCTGTAAGTCAGTAATAATGGAACCGTGACAGTTCTCACTAGCAGGATCTAGTGCACAGGGTTCTATCTTTGATCATGCAGGCTGTATTTTGGAATTCCCACCATAATAACATGAAACTAAATATTTCATGCTGCAATCTAGAAGCTATTGCCAAATTACAAGACTTTCTGCTCTTGAAATTTTGGCTGGCTTAAAAACGTCAGAATTCTTGACCATGAAATCTTCTTCAGTTTAGACATATCACCGTTCCAATTCTTGCAAATCACTCTATAATATTAATATACATATTGGGTTTATGTTTTTATAATTAAAGCCCTGTAAAAGAACTCACAGCTCCAAATAACTAATATCTGTAGTGGAGCGGATAATTCATTAGGCTGACTCAGTTTGCAGAATTGGCATAGTTAACTCTAGAAGCCTTCACACAGAAATAACAAAACTTTATTATTTATAGCTTGAGATATTCTGATTATTGTTGTCAGTTCTGCTTTACATTTGTACTATAGTATAAATAAATACCATGGGGTTTTTGCATGATGGAGTAGTTTTGAGAAGGACCCTGAAGGTGGTTGAAAAAATGGCTACGATATGGTTTAAATCAGAAGCAGCCATCTGAAGGGAGAAGTAATAAGCAAATCAGCCAGCCAGCTAAACAACAGAATACAATTCCTGCTAAGTCTTTGGCATGGAAGTGCCCTCCCAGTGCCCCAAAGCATCTGGGAAATGAGTATGACATTCAAAGCCTGACAGATGGTGACAGCATCCTGCAAGTACTCAGACCATGCCAACTGGGGATACCTGGTCTTTAATGATCAGAACTGCACTTGAATGCAAAAAACTTTCCAATCATCTTCAAATTGAGACCATCTAGATGAATGCAATGTCTGGTAAATCTAGTTTTGCTGATTTTGATGAGAAACAGAACAATGGGTTTGATATTGGAACAGAACACTAGAGGCTTCAGAGTGAAAACTGAAAGTCTCTCTCTGTGAAGCTGAATTGTTTCTTGATCCATACTCTTCCTTAAATGATCTCAGGTTAAAAACCATGTGTTAGTGAGATATTAACTCTTTCCCAGACAGATTTTTAATGAAGTTTTCTGCCAGTCCTATTCCTTGTGGAAAGCTCCCTTGGGGCAGGAAACAAATTTAAGTGGTGTTCTAAGAAGTTTAGCTCCCCAGAACACAGTCAAATAGAATAAACAATACATATCTGCACTACATGCCAAATGTAGAACCTTTCAGATGGCTGGCACTTCCACAAGGTGGGTAGTCTAAGAGGCTTGTATCATCCCAGGGCTTGATCTGTGACAGGCAGGATACCCAAAAATGTTAATTCAGCTGAGGTCCACCCTTCACTAGAAGTTAGAGGAAAAATTAAGTTAGTAAGTTTCTAAAATATGCTTGATTGACAAAGTGAGTTTTTATTTTGTATGAATGTTTTCTGAATTATGCACAGGACTCACGGTTCTCCACCTACTTCTACAAATAAAATACATTGCACCTAGAGATGCTTGCTAAGAGGGGAAAGGATTAGAAAGCTGAGGAATTGAGGTGGATGGGGTTATGACTACTGTCTAGAGGATGGATAAACTGAAATAATTTTCAGTACTGGAAGCATGGCAAGAGAATATGCCCATCTGACCTTCTCTCTTTTGTAAGTAGCAGGAGCTGTAAAGTCCTATCTCTCTGAGCAGTACATTTGATATGCTCTACTGTCATTCAATGTGTCATTTGTGAGGGAGGAATCCTGGGACTTCTGAATGTATCTGTCCCTTAGCATGTGATTCAGGAATAAAAGTTTTTCATTTATTGCCATGGAAATATATTAGATGTTCTGTTTGTCTTTGTGAGCCAAGATTTGGCAAAGAGAACAGAACCTAATCCCAAACTTAATGTCTATAAACGATAAAATACAGGCCTAAAGTATGGCAACTGGGAAACTGTCTCAAGGAGTTTCTCTAATAGAGGCTGGAGAATGGTCAGGATGGCCCGGGGAAAGCAGCAACACAAGCAAGATGTTGCCAGATTGTCCTGCCTGAATATGTCAAACAAAACTTACCTACTCCATACTGATGATTCAGGGCTTGGTCCACTGTAAAGTCTCAAAGGAGGAATCCCATTGTTTGTATCTATGTGTATCTAGAATTTCAATAAATAATCAGTCTCTCTCCAAACTGTTTCTAATGCCAGTGATTTGAAAAACTGTTCATATCCTCCTTCCTCCACCATCCCAATTGTAATTTTCCAAACTCAAGAATCAAGAAGACCCTATTTGTATTGATGCTTTGTGGATCAGGACTGTTGTCCTTCTCTGAAAATATTGCTAATATATCTTTTAGTGACAGGCAAAACACAACCACATCATCAATTCATATAATAGTGTAAATACACTTTCTGTTTTGTTCTTTATTTTTTCCCTAATGATTTCTAATAAATATCAACTGCTCTTTAGCCACTACTGAATTTTAAGAAGACATTCTCTCAGAAGTATTGGCAGATTACAAGATTTTTTCTGGATGGCAATAGCTAGTTCAGGTCATATTATTTTAAAAGTGAAGTTGTAATCAATCTTTTTTTCCATCTGTGACACTTTACATTTACATAGATGATATATAATTTTCTGTTTCTCCAAGACATGAAATTTTTGAAGTCTTTATGCAAGTACTTGACTTATATTAATATACTTTGTAAATTAATTATTTTATTTTTCTGCGCAAATTATTAATATATTGACCAGCACAGCTCTCTGTGTATCTTGGCAAGTGGTCTTCGTTTGTAATGCAAACTTTGAATTTATTCATGTCTCTACTTCCTACTGTGCAAACCTGTTATTTCTCAAAAAAGCATCTTCTTGTGTGATGAGTACTTGTTTTCCTTAAGAGTCTTTGGTGTAGAACATTACTGAAAGTCTTTTGGAAATCCAAATAGACTCCAGTCAGATCTCTTCCACACACATGCTTACTGATTTCCTCAAAGAACTCCAGCATGGTTGCAAGCCATGGCTTTCTTCACCAGTCATCCTACTGTTTCCCCAGGATATCAGATTTATCCATGTATTTTTCAGTTCTGTTCTCCATTGCAAACACTATCAACTTGTCTCTTACTCACCACTAGTTTGCCACTTCTCCACTGGAATACTAGTTAAGAATTGTTATAAAAGATGTCATCTTCCCATTCTTAGGTACTAAGATCATATTAAGCAAGAAGGCTGTGCTACAGTATGTAGCTATTTTGCTCCAAGTGTTTTTAGTTTTTTAAAAGTTGTTTCCAAAGTTGATATCTTCAGCATGGTGGTTTTAATGGTGGTTGTGAACTTTTAACTCATATGAGTTAATGATTTTCCTTGTTTGGTTGGGTTTTTTTGATAACATTTCATTTTTCTGAATTTACTAATTATGTGTATCAGCCTCCTACCTGACCTTGTTGATATAATTTTGCTTCCTCATAAGACTTCCTAATAGTCAGTATGCATTCATCATGTGCCTCTCTAGACACTTTTAGATAGACACCATAATGCTTGAAAGGTTTTAACTCTCTTAAATGCTCCTTTTGGCTGTTTCTAAAGGAAACATTCTTGGTCTTATCTGTTTCTCATTTTCGAAAGTGAATGCTACTGTGTAAATTTTTTTATTTGGTTTTGAAGGTTTTTTTCTGTTTCATAGATACTGAATCTAAGCATGTTAAGGGTGATGCTGTAATTCTTTAATTGTAAAGATTTTAAATGTGCTTCTGAGCACTACTCAGCAACAACTCGAGGGCAGTTTCTGTTTTTGGGATCCCTAATCACCTGCCCCATTAACCATTTGTCTATTTTGTGTCAAAACATAGGACTGGTCTCAGAAGCCAGTGTGATATCAATTCCATATACATGGAGAACGTTGAAGTCTACATTTGCCCCTTGCAAACGTGATCAGTTGTTAGTGTTGAGGCAGCGGCTGATGCTTCTTTCAAAGAGCTGAACTGTCAGCTTATGAACTCACTTCATAAGAATGATGCAATTTCACATTTATAGAAAACACAGAGCTTTACTTTGTGCTATAGATACAGGAAAGAAAGACTTCAAATATTTTGTTAACCTTGAACAAATCTTTGGTGAGCACTTTTATTTTCTATTCCCTGCCCCACCTTAGGAAGCTTGAGTGCTCTACCAGCTTTCCCATCAAAATCATTGCTATGGATTGCTGTTGAAATCAGGCCACCTTCTGAACCTTATGAAGTCAACACTGAATACGAAAAGGTTATAAGTTAAGAAGCAAGACTTCCTTTTCCATGATTATAATTTCTTATTGGTTATAATATGAAAATAAGGTACATTTGCCTTCTAGTATGTGTACCTTTTTTCTTAATTGCATTTTATTTCTTTACCACATAGTTTATGGAACTGTTACAGCTTTTAACTAGCTGTGATTAAAGACACATTTCCTCTGTACCCGGGTACTTTTTAGTACAAATTTGGGAACTAGATCTGTCATCATAGCTAATGGCCATGCCTGAGTAAGTTATACTCCAAGACACCAGGTTCACATCAATAGAGCTACTAACAAATTTGAGGTTTGGCTGACTATACCACAATCAAGACTGAGGCTGAATAGGACAGTGAAATAGAATGAAAAATCATAGCTGACACCTCTCAATTAAGATGAAGAGGTATTGGTAGGATACAAAGATATTTGTTGTTTTATATCCCATGCAGAACATGTCCTAAGTACTTTAGGTAGAACTACAACAGTACAATCTACTTTAAGATAAGAAAATAACTACTTCAGTAACTTTGTAACAGCAGAGGTGAACAATCAGAGTTAAGGAGACTAATATCAATATGGCAGAATCTGAATACCTTTGTTTGCATTCTACAGAAGAATTTGGTCTCCAGGTATATTATTTCTGATCAATAAGTGTCTGGAGACCAGTTTTTTCTCTTCATTTTCTTTGTGTGGAGAAGCTTTAAATGAAATTACAGCCTGGTTTCTGTCACTTGTAGGCCCACATCCATTACCTTATACACTACCTAAGCTCAAAGCTGAAATAATAGTTGAAATGAAACTCTGAAGCTGAAAATAACTTTTACTGTATAGCTGGTAGAACACATCCTGCTTATGAGCATTGTGCTTAATTCACATTGTTTCATTCCCTGTAATGGAAAGGAGTCCATAAGATTCTGGAATCTGGACCACAGTGTCTGCTTCCATTGTTGTAGAATTCAGTCCTGCTGAGACAAATGCAGTTGTCATCTTTGCTTTAGTATTAACCAGTACTCCATAACAACATTTTAGAGCTACAGGCACAGCTTTGAGCTGTGACTGCAAATTGGTACTTGGCTGGTAAAAATCACTAGGGAGGTGTTAGAGCCATTGTCTGAAGTTTATTTTTGAATGCCTTTTCATCTAAAAGGCAAGACGCCAGTTTCCTTTTGGGTTCTTTTTTTCTGGGTTTCCTTTGGTTTCCCTGATGGATAAATGTCTTCTGATGCTGACAAAAATCTTCAGCATGTCTCTGTTTTGAAGTTTTCACTCTCATTTAAGACGTAGTGTAGTGTTTCCAGTGACACACGAGTTTCACATATGCAATTATATATTCTGTGGGGAGCAATCTGATTGTGCTCACTGATTAATTCCTGTTGAGGGAAGAAGAACCTATGCTCAGTGTTCCAGATTCAGCACATGCCTTTAATATCACATACCTGAAGGTGCTATTGATGTTTATCCAGACCTTGACATGACTGATCACAGTCCATTCTTGAATATCACTATTCATTTCTTCCTGAATATTCACAGGGAGCAATAGTGCACAGCTGCCGCTGTGGGAGTAATGGACTGTTTAAATATGAAGTTCACAAAAATATTTTGTCTGGCTGCTTCTCTGTCTTCTCATCTTCTGTACAGTATGTGCCTTCCTAGGCTGAAAGCTTTGTAGTGCAATACTGCACTCGCAGAGATCTGTGTAACGTTGTGAATACAATCAGTCCTGGTACTGGCAGAGACCTCAGAAGGGTGTTACAGTCCATATGCTAAATATTGATATAACAGTATGCTAATAACTAGGAGTTATTTCCCATGATATTTAGCCAAAGGAACAAAAAGTTTAGTGTGTTTTTCCAACATAAGGATAAAAAAGTATAGATAATATGTCAATATTTGGAACCTTTAAATGTTTTAAATATGAAACGCCTTTTCTTAGTAATCCCATCAGACTAGTTGTTAAAGTGATCTTAACTTCCTTGCTTCATCTTTGCTTTCACTTTCGCCTTGCAAATATTGTTAGGTTCAATATGAATCTGTCAGCACAAATGCTCTGTGTGCTAGCAGTGCCCAGTCCAAAAAACCATTAATGACTGACATTTATAATGTCATTCAAGATTTCAAACTGTCTTCTGCCAAAGGTTACTCTACTAGTCAATCCATCCTTCATCTCCTTTCCCCACTGACAAGGAGTTAAAGACATCAATCAATTACAGAAATGCTAGTGTAAGAATATAGGAACAGCCATTCCTTGTCTGACTAGTGACCCATGTAGCTTACCAGCCTGTCTGTGGCACTGACTGGGAGAAAAGGCTTAAAGAAGAATGAATTGAGCGAACTGTGTATTTAGTTTTCCTTAAACGGTGGTTTAGAAACTAAGAGCACTTTCAGCCGGGATAATACTTTGCATTATTCTGATTCCTGAACCCCTTTTATTTATTTATTTATTTAGTGCTCAATTCATGTAGAAATGAATTGATTTTATATATTAAATATATAGAGTATGTTTTGTTATTTATATATTAAACATATAAATATTGTATATTAATATATAACATTATTTTTATATTTTATATATAATATAAATACATTTTAATAATTTGTTGAGTGAAAAGTTCTTCCTTTTTTTTTTGCCTCAAACCTGCTGCCAGATCACCCATTTTACTTCTGCAGCCTGGAAAGCTGTGAAGAGTAGCAGAACAGGATCTGAAGGATCCTACCCAGATCCCATTAGTGGAAGGACAGAAGGTCAAGGTAGCAAGAATGGCCATGACTACCAGACTTTATATATTGCAAGTGTCAAGGCTCCTTTGTGCTAGCAGTGGTACAGATTTCTGAGAGAGAGTATGATGCAAGGAATTGATAGTCTAAGCAGAAGAAGATGTAAAAGTGAAATAATTAAAAAACAGGAGTCTCACTCTGTCAGTTTGGAATGAAATAGAAAGTCACAATTACTGCTGCTGCTTCTCAGACACTAAGCTGGGAAATGTCTGAAACACCCTTGTGCACCATCCTCCCACTTTTACTCAACTTTCTTCAGCTAGTTTAGGCCATTCCTGCTTGCAGAGGCACTGGAAATTAGAGTGTAGCAAGTACGGCAGCAGCTCTAGGAGGCAGTGAGAAGTAGAGCATAGGAGAAGAAGGTGAGCAGGAGAGACTGGAGTTAGGGAAGTAGATAGTGATGGTTGTAAGTCAGACCAGAGATCCATCTAAACCTAGTATTGTAACTCTAGCAGGACTCGTATCAGGAAAAGATGCAGAAGTTATGTACTGGAGTCATAAGGTGAATGGTCAGCAGAACAGTGGTTCCCTCACGTGGCCCAAACCTTATTGCACCATGATCTCTGAGACAGGGTTGTTCACGAAACCAGCTATTGCTCCCAGCATAGGACCACAGTAGTGAAGAACATAGACTCCAGGGTGACAAGTATTGGTTGCTCTCATGAAAGCAAGCAGCTGCAATGGGCAGGAAAAGGTAGAGAAAGTTTCAGATCAAGTGTTCTATTAAGTATAACTACAACTACCTTACGCCCAACACCATTCTGTTGGTGCTCCCTTGTGTAAAATTGCTGTCAATAAGGGTACCTTCAGAAACTGAGTACTAATATATGAAGCCAAGTATGAAGCTGAGGTAAAATTTGAGGAAAGATTCAAGAATGTAAAAATAAGTAGTTCTCCCAAAATCCGAAGTTCTAAATCTGTAAAACAACTGCATCAATGGATGTCTCAGAAACAAATCAGAAATAGTAGCCTGTAGAAGGTGAAAAGAGAAGGTAAGTACAGGAAAGTGCATGCTGATATTTCCCCAAATATTCCCAGCAACCAGGATTCTATGTATCCCTCTAAGATTTTGATGAATTTTTCTTCTGTAGGTTGTTCATTCCCTTTTTGAACCTGCATGACCTTTGGCATCTACAACCTTCTATGACCATAGTTTAAACAACACAGTGCTCAAGAAGTATTTCCTTCTGTTAGTTTTGAATCTAGCCCTGATCATCTTGCTTGTTCTCTAGATATTATATTGAAAAATATACTGAACAATCTTGCACATTTTACTCCTTATCTTTTAAACAACTAGTATATTTCAGATTAAATGGTCTCAGTTCCAGATTGAGGAACTTTAGTTAGGCAACATTTTTCTGGTTTGGGCTCCCTACGGTAATACTACATGTCCTTTTTTTGATATCTCTTCCAATTCCGCCTTATTTCTTTTGGGAAGGAGAGGTCAGACCCACTCACAATTTTCCCAACATCAATGAGTCATGGAATTATACAGTGGAATAATCCTGTCCTTATGATTTGTGGTGTTTGATAGTCTTTTTCTGACTGTTACAAGATATTGAGATTATGTTTTCATCAAACTGTTTATTAACCCTCAAGATTTTCATTCTGCCTTGTAATAGTCAGGATGGAGCAACAGTTTTTATGTGAAGTTCAGGTTGTTTTACCCCATATGCATTCATCTAAGCTGAATTGCAACTTCCTTTTCTTTGCCAAGTCACTCATTATGATGAGGCTTTTCTGAAACTGCCTCTCTTCTTTATTGCCTTGAATAGTTTACTGTCAGCACCATTCTTTGTCACGTCAGTATTCTTCCCCCTTTAATTCATTTATGAATACACTGAGGGCCTCAGGTCCCAGCACAAAACCCTATGGGACTACACTGGCTTTTTGTTCTTAGGCTCTGTTTCTGATCTCTTAAACTGTTCTTTATCCGTCCAAAGACATTCCCATGTTGTTTAGAGTATTTGAGAGTGTTTGGGTGAGGAACATTACTGAATGCCATTTGAAAATACAAGTAGACCATATCAAAGGAAGACTCCTTGTCCCCATTCTTAATTGCTTCTTCTGAGAAATTAAATAAATTTGTGAGAACACAATTTTTTGTTAAAAGAACACTACAAGAAACAAATCTTGTTCACTCTTCCCTATTTATATTTCTCCATATGTCCATTCATTTTAATATGTACGATAAATTCCAATAACATTTCAGAGGGTTGTGAGTCTCATTAGTTAGGTACTCCTTGGGTCCCTCTGGAAGTTCTGAAAAAAAAATGGCATCATGTTGGTCATCTATTAGAACCAAAACAATTTTAGGCAAGATGCAATGTACCACAATTAGTGCTTTCCTACTTCATCTTGAGTTCCTTTAGAACTTCAGGGTAAGCAGAAGTTGGTGACGGCTTATAATTAATTTCTTATGTCTTTTGCAAGTTTCTTCCCATGCTTTTTTTTTTTTTTTTCCTTCTTTTTGACTCGCCTTACTGTGATTTTTTTCCCCCTTTATGTGCCAGCACTGGAATTTTCTGAAGGGGTGCTTTCTCACCTTAAAAGCTGACTTTGTTCTGCTTTCTTCTGCTGCACAAAGTCTTTCTTTATATGTTTCTTTATATTCAGTTTCTTTATGTGCAGTACTAGTTTGTCCTGAGAATCCAATACATGGTGGCCATTCCAAGATGTGGGAGGAAGCTGCTGATAGGGAGAGTGTAGAACAGAACAAAGTAAAAAGAAAGAAGCGGTGAAGAGGAAGGAAGTGTATTTCTAGTGACCAAGCCTTTTGATGTGGCTCCATAGCTGAACAGGAGGATGTTACCTATACTTCACCAATGCAGTTTGGATGCACTCATGATATTTTGCTAAAAGGCATACAGGATGTTTACTGTGGAGCAGAAAATTGAATTCAAATCTTAAGAGTTCAGGACTGTCACACAGCCAAAGCACCAGACGGATCTCTCTTGCTCTTATAGTAAGTGCCATTGCAAGGATGATCCTAGTCCCATTAGCAAGTCAGCATTTTCACTGGCAGAGTGGCTTAAATAATATTACAAATGAACTATAAAGAAAGGAAAATAAAAACAGATCAGTGCCAATGACTTTCAAGAAGTGTGCTTTCTTCTTAAACAGTTGACTGGTTGCTTCAAGAGGCAGTTGTAGGAAAAGAGGATTAAACGGGAAATACAAGAGATGCGTCTGGGGTGCGTACAGCTTCTCTTAAGAAAGAAACAGAAAAATGTGTGAAAGTATATTTTCTCCTTTTCCATAGTAATTCTTTGTATGAAGATAAGATATCTGGACTCACTTTGACTTTCATGGTCTATTTCCCGAGGAACTGGAAACCACTAAT
Organism: Cephalopterus ornatus; assembly: GCA_013396775.1. Lineage (NCBI taxonomy): Eukaryota > Metazoa > Chordata > Aves > Passeriformes > Cotingidae > Cephalopterus > Cephalopterus ornatus. The sequence goes on from VZRE01007119.1 coordinate 154,357, forward strand.
TACTGTTTTGTATTCAAAGCAGTTTCTTATCTACATTTCTGTTCATTCTGCTTAAATATTATGGGTTGTATGTTTACTTTTAAAAGTATTTCATTAAAAATAAATAAAGGACTTTATAATAGTATACTATTATAAATATTCTGAAATTAAATACATAAAACATTTAGTTTTAGTATAAAAAATTTTAAAATGCCTGAGATCCGTTGTACAGTCTTGGATCTACCACTCCTTGAGCCCCACTGAAGTACAATGTAGGAATGAATATAAAGGTATATATATTCTGATATACAGAATTATCTTTAAACCCTCCCTGCTTGTACCATCTATGCCTCTGCACAAGACTCTTAAGAGGAGAAAGGAACGTGGAAGATAAAAAAAGAAGGTACTTCAGGTAATAAAATATAAGCACTTTTGCACTACACTTCTGAATACCAATTTTTAATTGATACAGTAACTTGAAAATGATTATTCAGTTGTGAAATGACATTTATTTTGTAATGAAGACCGCTGACTTCTGTTTGCAACTCAGATCTCAGAAACACTTTCTTGTCTTTTTATGAGTTTATTTCTTGTTTTGTAGACTTATTGTGCCATTTTATGTGTTACCAGTTTTCGTGTTGTGAATTTGCCCATTCTCAAGCCATCCAGAAGCACAGAAAATAATTTACAGTACCTGGGAACATAACATTACAGTTTAGATTCCATAATTTTCTTGCCCTGAAACTTGGAAGTATCTTTCTTTCTTGCTTATTCTATGATGATTTTATACCAGGCCCCACATTTGCTAAGTATGGCCCTGGCCTCATGAAAGTGGTAAATGAATACTGTGAAATGTTGGAACCTTCCAGTTTTTCCCAGATAAAATACAAGACCTTCACCTCTTTCACTGTTCAGAATAGGAGCCTCTTGAATCTATTCCAGTAACGTAAAAATAAATAAAAAATCAATACTTCCTAGAATATAGTACAAAGTTTGGAAGAGCAGCAGAGATAAGATAAGATTCCCATGTGTGAAATCGTTTCATTTTGTGAAAAGGCTTTCCTGTGTCCTGAATTTCCAGTGAAAATATTCTGAGGAACTGATATAATGTTCTGAACTAAATGGAGTAGATCCCTTTTCCTAACCAGATTTCACATGCAGCACTCGTGGACTGTGCTATTCTGCATACTGAAACCACTGACAATATGGGTGTTGGAAGCAGAAGGACAGTTATTCAGGCTTAAAACTCTAGGAGGATGCCTACTGCTTCTGACAGGCAGAACACACAAGGATGTTATTTTTTCTTCCAAACTTCTGACACGAGCCTCTTGGATTGGATAGATAGTGGACCTATTATAATATAGAAACTCTAAATGGAATAAAAGTGGTGCTGTTGAGACAAATTAAGACGTAGAATAAAACATCTAACATAACAGCCATAAGTTGAAAGGTATTTTCCTGCTTGCTTTTTGGATGAGCTCCCAACAGAAGAGAAAAAAACAACCTAATATTTAGTCTTGACTATAGCTATCTAACAGGAAAATGTGTTGCATCATTTGTCTGCTGCTTCCAGGTGCTTAAAAAAGCTCAGTGGTTGTTCTCTACTGAAACTTGAGTGCTGTCCAAATGTTAAAATCAGTTTCTAAAAAGCTTGGTTCATTCTAGAAGGCCGTGCCCTATGGGACAAAACCCAAAAGACCCACTGCCCTACTTTGCCGCTATCATTGGCACTTCCCTCTCAGTTTTGTTGGCACAGATCTTTGTGAGATCATGTAGCAAAGGGCTGAAAAAAACAACTCTTCTTTTCTGCTGGGTTATTTTGAAGCAGGATCATTTCCCTTGTTCAGTTTAAAATGTAATACTACAAATAGTTGTGCCATCAGTTGTGAAGGGATACTACACCTCTGTCTAACAGTGAGTGGTGGAGATATGAATTGTTTCTGGATGGAAATCTTTATCTGATCTAGTCCACTTGATCACTAGTTAGATAAAGCTGTTATACTAATGAAAGACCGCAGGGGGCATATAGGCAACAATATCCCACATGCACTGAAGTTCATGGCCTAGAAAATTTCTACAGGGAAAGGACATGCTATGATGTCTTTAGAAAAGCTGTTCATGTTTGTGAATAATTTGTGGCATTTTTACTCCATTCCTTTCCATTTTTATTCTTTTCCCTTTCCCTCATTAAAAAAAAAAAAAAGTCTTACTATTTCCTTCTTAATTTCCTCTAATGAGTAAAATTTTTTTCATCTATTATACCAATAAGACAATTTGATAAAATGCTGAAAAAATAAAATCATAAAGATATGCGTTCTAAATATGAAAACCTGAAAAGACATGTAAATAGTGGTCCCTCCTCTAGAGACTTTAAGGTACCATTTGGAAGATGGCAAAATGAATACAGTAATTAGAAAGAAGAGCATAAAAAAATATAACTTTGAGATCAGATTCTTGTAAATTGTATCACATTGTTGTATTAATAATCCATCCAGAGAAGGCTGTCATGGTTTAGGAATGGTACTCTCCAATTTACTGCTCCCACAAAGACTATCCAAACTATGCTGCTGCTTGCTCACTCCCCTCTTCCTCCTCATCTCCCTCTTCGTGGCCTGATGGAGAGGAGAATTGGAGGCACAAAAGGTGAAGATCACAGGGTGGGCTAAGAACCATTTACTGGAAACAACAATGAGATAAGAAAATGAACAGTAACAGCTACAATACTAATAACAAAGTGTACAAGACAGGCAAACAATTCACACATGACTGCTTGGAAACAGCACTACCCAACCACTCCCTCCAGCTCGGAACCGGCATTACCTGACCAGTCCCTCTGCCACACTTACATCACTGGAAGGAATCACTCCTCCCCAGAAGAGAACCAGTTCTCCCAGCCTCTGGCAATGATGTGAAATCATGTAGAATAACGACCATGTCCTGGCCACGTCCCTCCTGGCTACTGTAAAAATTAACCCTGTCCTGCTTGGAACCAAGACAACTGATAATCTGTCCAAATGAAAGAGTACCTTTGAGCTACATGCCATGTAAGTGACTTGTTGATGAGTCATTCTTTTCTATGTGTTGGTTGTGAGTGGCCGCAAGGTCAACCGTCACCTGACACTGTTGGTAAATGGACTGGTGACTATGGTGGATTCATGGCTAGTAGTAATCCATCTTTCAAGATCACAGTACAGCTAGTGCTGGATCAGCAGACACAAAAGGGACTAGACTTCTAATCCATCTAATGCAGTGTCTTGCCATAGAAAGAGTAAACAATACCAGTTTATTTATAAGTAATATAAATTATTATTATTATTATAAATTGTTCTGAATAGAAGGTGTAAACACCAATCCAGGCTGTATATTGATGATTCTTCCTCAGTTTTGAGAGGTGGTGATGAAGATACAACCTGAAAGTCTATATATGCCCCATATTTCTAATTGTGTTCGTTCTTATGTCCCAAAATATCCAGCATTATTCCAGGGCAGGCAGCAGGCCCATTAACAAGAGACTGTGGAGTAAGCTTTCAGTTCAGCTTCTTGTACTGTAACAAGTGCTGTGAATAAATAAATCTTCACTGCTTTAGGCTGGTAACTTTCAGTGAGTGAATTTACTTGAGACTCCTCCTAATGTTTGGGTTTTGGGGTTTTTTTGGGATCTGTAGAGCAGATGATATTGAGGGAAAGCGCCATGAAACCGAACCTGGACTCATCTTGTGAGACTTGGTCTTTCTCAGCTGATCCTCAGTTCAATTAGCACAGATAGGGTGTGGCACTAAGCAGATAAACTCCTCTCCAGCACTACAGCTGAATGCTGTTAATCTTTCAAATTGCCTTTAACACTCATTCTTTAGCTTTGCATATGCTTCATTAGAAATGGAGTACATCACTAGTGGAAATAAAAAATAGTTTTCTTTTCTCAGCTGAGAGAATTAATCCTGGAGAAAAATGGGAAGTTGTGATGGCATGGATTCATGTACCACCTGAGGTATGAAATGCAAGAAACTTGTTGAAATTTTTTTTTTCATCTTTACTAACCTTTTAAAAATCATTAGTCGATAACTCAAATGACTGGTGGCTTAAGAATACTGAATGTGGTAAATTTTTTATCTATCTAGGCCTCATTTATGGTTTGGCTATTGCTGCATGAGTAGCAACAGGAGGGGCCAGTCTGCTGTACTCATGTGTACCAGGAAAGTCCCTCTTGCTTGTAGGCACACGTGCATCTGTAAATGGCTCTGGACAATCAATGTATGTAGCTGTAGTTAAGTACAAACTGCTTCACAGTTTTTGTTCCTTCTCGTTCACCTTTGTCCTTTTCTTCTTTTCCCTTTTCATATACAGTGTAGTATTTGAGCCAAGTTTCAAGTTCAGTACATACTCTGATGTATCTCAGTGTTGATAATATGTTAAAAATTATGTCTGTAAAGGCATCCTGCTTGAATGTGTAAGCCAGTGGTCTTAAGTTCTGACAGGTTTCTGGATGTACTATAAGAACTAGTTATTTGAAGAACTGTTCATTGCATTCTGATTTTCCTCTGGGTTTTTTGTTTGCTTTCTTTATTGTATTGAAGCTCCTCTATGCGGAGGCTGGCTTAAAGAGGCACATTTGTACAGTGTTTAAAAACAGACTTTTAAGATGAAAGGTTCTTACTCAGAAATTTCCCAGATCTGAGGTCTTTACTGCAGCTGTTCTGCAAAACCTGGGTCTGATTTTCTTGTACAATAAAGCATTTTTTTATTCCTTTAGCTTTTTTAAAATACTCTAAATATGAACAAACAAAATTCTTCTCCATGGTCTCTTAGTTGCTTGAGTGGCATCATTAGCCTTAGACTCAATGACAGCTTAAACCCTTTATTTACTTTATAGTTTTGACTAAGAGTCTAGGAGTATATTAAAATTTTCACCAAAAATGGAAGCAAGAACAGAAAATAATACAGATGCAAATGTACCTAACCTTTCCATTGGAATTTCCTGATTTTGAAAGTGGTTTACCAGACTTGGATCAGATTTTGAAAAATTTATGACTCTTTATAACTTTGTATATACATGGATAACATTAGTCATTAGATAAATGTCTGCAGGAACATAACAGTGTATTCACTTTATTTTTTCATTTACTTTCCTAGATTTTTCTTAAGAAAAAAGAAATACTTGAAACTTCTTATAAAACTACTCCATGTAGTATTGCCAAGGCTAAGGGATGTCAGTAGATGGGAACTTCCCTGAGACTCATTATTCATTAGGCACCTGATTGCCCTGCTTTTCCCTTGCCCTTCACCCAGTATTTATTGCCAAGCACTGAGTAGTGGGATATGAGAGACTAAGAGTGTGTGGAAGGAATACTATGTGGGGAGAAAAGAACTCGGGACATTGAGAGTGTTAAGTGAAAATGTGTTTGTCCACAGGTTGGTGGTTGAATAGAATGAGCAGGTGGAAAGCTCATTCTAATGTAATTGAGAGACCTGTATTGCTTTGGAAAAGGACAATTCTTGCTCCTCTTGTGAGGACAAAAATAAATTAAGTATCTTCTCTCAAATGGGCTTATCAATTTTCATCTATTTTGCTAAGAATAAATTTTGGGGAAAAGTCTCCTGTCTACACAAAAGACTCTCTTTGGCAAAAACTAAATCATTTGAAGAAGCTGACTGAAATGGAAAGGTTTTCAAATTATTTTCATTATGTGCAGAAAAATATATCATAGACATGACTTTTCCAGTACTGCAAAACATATTTTGTGACTTTCCCTTGTCTGAAGACTTCCTTTAACCAAGTTCTTCCATGTATTGGAATATGTCTCTGCTATCACAGCAAGAATGGTGCAATAAGGTTTAGTGCTCTTTCCTGTACAGCTGCTGAGGCGAGGCAAGAAAAGCAGCCTTGTTCTTTGTGCTGGGATCCTCAGATCTCAGAATGACCTTTTGGGACCAGTAGTAGCAGGTGTTAATTAGAACAATCTTTTGGCTGCTTTGATGCACTCCAGGGACAAGCCAGGGTTTTAAAGCCATATGTATGCACTCCAGATCTGAATAATTAAGCAGAAATTTGGATGTTTCACATTTCAGGCTTTGTCATGCTTTCTGCTGGTACTGTTTTTAAATGTACAAATGGAATTTGTATTACAGGGATCTCCTCCAGCAGCCACAGCATTCATTTGCTTCAGAGTATTGCAGATAATTATTTTTCTCCTTTATTAAAGCTAATAATAAAAAAAGTCATCTTTATGCATTTAGAATCTATCAGCATTTGTGTCTTTTCAGCATAGTTTGGGTAAAATGGGATTCCCTTGGGCACTTACTTTTTTAAAGATATGACTTATTCTTCACTCATTTTGATTGCATCTGTAGTTAGTACATAGCTATTTGGGAAAAAAATCAACCAAATTTCAGTATATTTCATCATACTATCAATAGCTTCCTACTTGATTCCACTTTCTGTCCTAGAATAATGAGAACTTGGTACCTGATTTTGGCCATCCAGCATTTTTTGCTTTTTCATAGACATACAAAGAGATGTGTCTCGCATTCCCTCCTGTAAAGATTGGGTTTTGACTTATTTTTGGACTCTGGCCATAGGTCTTCTGATAGAATGGACCGTGTTTAAATATGAAAGTCTGGGCTTGCCTCTTTTATTTCTAAGCAGAACTTTTTAGACTAAATATTACTGTGGAGCTTAATCTTTGACGGAGGCCATGAGATGACCAGTGCTGGAGACTCTTACACCCATAGGATTTCAATCAGCCAAGGTATCATAAGAATCTGTTATTATTCTAAGGAACAACTGTATACAAAGAACAGTAGTAATTGTATTTCCTGTGTGACTAAATCCAGAAAATGCCTTAAAATAGTAGTTTTTCAGCTACTGTCTCACATTTTATCTTGGGTGTAGTGGAGCTTAAAGTGCTTCTGTGCAATTCAAAAGCATCTGGCAGAGAGTCTGCAGGCATCATTCCGGGAATGCTGCTGCACCTTGTAGGCAAGGCACTGGGAAAAAAATACAAGTATTTAGGTGAAGTTACGTTGCTGATCCTCCAGTAGCAAACCAAAATACTTCTTAATGCTATATATCAAACACACCAAAAATGTGGCAGTGTAAATGCTGCGGGATGCTGCGCAGCCAATTGGCTGTTGTGTGCTCATGGTGTTGAGTTCTGACCTGGGAATGGGAACTGTGTTGTTCCCCAATGTTTGCCAGCATGTTTTTTGGCATTACCAACACACAAAGCCCATTGACATGCTGTTTGGCTAGGAAAACAGTGGAAGAGTTTGTGAATATATTTTAAAACAGATTTTGCTCAAATGCCACTTCTATTTTAGAGTAAGGATCACAGAAGAAAAAATTGAGCTAAAGAGGCTGGACTGAAAGATATTGATAAATACACGTCAAATATGTCAAGATATTGATAAATGCAGAATTGATATTTAAGTACCAAATAGTCTCTTCCCCATGCACCACCCTAAGTGAGAAGGGATGATGTGGGAAACAATATTGGATGCAAGACTTCTCATTCCAACTTCACTGTAAATTTATCATGTGGCAATGCTGTACATCTTAAAATTTCCCTCTGTTTCCTTTTCTCATTCTGTAAAGAAAGGGGTAATGGGGAGACTATTTGCACTTAAGGGAGTTTATAAATGGAGAAATTTCATACTAATTTTAAAAGATGTTATTTTTTTCATTTTCTAGAAAAAAGGTTTTACAAACTAAATAAATTGAAAAAGTGAAGCTGGAATTTTAAGAACATTTTGTCAAGCATGTAAGGGTTTGATAATTTTTCATCAGGGAGCTCCATGAAAATTTTTATATTCATATATTTTGGTGTTTTGGTTGAGTTTTTTTTGTTTTGTTTTTTAGTGAAACACAGAAAATGCTGATACAAAAATCTCCTTTTATGAAAATTTAATTTCAGTAACAAAAATATTTTTTTCATGTTGCCATTTTTCTTTTAATCTGCATTTATTGTCAGCATAAATTCACTAGTTTAGATGAGTTTGTTTTGGTTTGGTTTTGTTGTTTGTTCTTTTTCTCCCCCAGATATAAATAACCAACTAAGAGCAAAAACTGATTTTTTTTCTAGCATATAATATTTGGGACTTTCCCACTTCTTGGAAAAACAGCATTCTCCTACTGCATAGTCCAGGATAGGAATATCAGGCTGTACTGGAGACCAATAGCACATCCAATACAGAAGCAGACAGCAAAAAAAAAAGAAGTAAATCTTCACTGTTTTAAAATTACCTCAATCTCAATCCTCCCTACCCTTTTTATTTCTTTTCTGTCCATTTACTATGTACACCAACTTTTCTGATGGAGTTTATATGGTTGAATACTCTAAAGAAGATCTCACAATGAACCATAAGTCTTTTTCTAAGCCCTTTTAATGTCCACAACTTTTGATCATGTCTTAGAAGAAGCAGTTGTGACCATTTGATGATAAATCATTTACTGGCATGCAAGGGTCCACTGGGCTTTGCTCCCACTCATGTTGTCTTTCATCCTCAGAAACTTTTTGTGCAGAAATACTTTCTGACTAGAAGTTCAGTAAGTTCAGTGCCTTTAGTGGCATTTTCCTCTCTTCTTTTCTTCCCTCCTCCTCTTCTCCCCATAACAAGTTTGTTGCTCTGTTGATGTTGTAGATTGCAGGGACAGGGAGATAAAAATGCTTAATGCTATGTGGATTTACAGGCTCTGATCTCTAAGCAGGCAGCAGTGACTTTGCTGTCACTGGATTTACAAAATATTAGCACCAGAAACACTTTGCCCATCCCTCCCTGTTTCCTACTTCCAATGTGAACTTTGGTTTGCAGAATTGGAGCACCTCATAGTTGCAGTACAAAATCAGCTTTTCAACCATTCAACCATTTACATTTGTTAAGTTGTGCCAAGTTAGCACACAGACTTTAAAAATTTTAGTGCATACTATGAATTCCTGATTCTTATAAACCCTGAGATACTCAGCAAATAAAATCCTCAGAAGACAGTGGGGGCCTAAGATTTATGATAACTTTTAATGGGACATATTCTTGTAAACCCTGAGGAGGTAATTTCTGCAGACTTCTGAGAAAGACCAGTGTGAGCTGGGGCCATGGTAAGAATAAATAGATCTGATAGGCAGAGAAACTAGAGCCTAGTCTCACTTTCATTCCCTTTTCACTGCTGCCAAGTTAAGAGATGTGTGGAAAGCAGTCAGGTTTCTTTGCTATAGTGATCCTTTCTGTGCATAGATCCCTGTTAGGTGTAATTTTCCTATGTCATACGCTGTACCAACCTTACACATGGAGATTACAGCAGGGGAGAGAGAGAAGGGAACCTGCCTGGGATGTGTTGCAGCAAATCCTAACCAACATGGGGCTTTGGTGATGCAGCTGGTATAGATTAGAACAGCACTTGGATTGCTTTCATCTATGGAAGGGCTGGGCTGGTAAAAAACTGCCCCCAGGATAAGAGAAATGCATTGGCTTTTTATGCATCTCAGCCTCCTCCTTAGTTACATCTAAGGAACAATGGCACAGCTGAGAATGTGGCCACACACAGTCTGTAGAGTTTCTTTTTGTAACTAGATCTTGGGAAAGATTTCCCTTCAATACAGAATTTCATGGATTTCCTTTGAGATTTGTGAAAATAAACAAATAAACCTCATCCTGCAGTTGGAATGTTTCTGAGACGATGAAATGAATTTGATTTCCCTGTGTGATGGTACACCACTGCTCCTTTTAGAGGGTCTTGAAATAGATACTCTAATGGTATTTGAGCACATTTAAATCTGTCTTTTCCAGTCAAGTGTCAGGTATCTGAAATGAATGTACACATTGATTATGAGATTTTATTTTTTTATATATTTGTTAGATTAGCTCTGGTGGCCAAACTCCTTCTAATGTAGTGCTTCACAGCATCTGTCTTTAGGAGATTAACAGCTGTGTACCATCTATTACCCACAATAACTGCAACTCCTCAGACCTCACCATGTTTCCCACAGCTTTCCTGAACTGGCTGAGCCAGTTCTGCAATATTGAAGTGGCATTGACAAATGTTATTACTTGATTATTACACCTTGTTCAGGCATAGCAGGTTTTCATATTTGTATTTCTTTTACAGTGTTAGCAAGAATTTATTTATGATAATTTCACTTGGTGTTCTATATTTAGAATGACATTGCCAGCTGATCTGGTAATAGAAACGTAGTATTTTCTTTAGCATGTATGGTATAGAATTACATGCCACCATTCCTAGGTGTGTAAAATACTTATCTCCAGAGAAAATGCACAAAAGAACGAATACAGTGTTTTGAATATTTACTAAATGTGAATAGTGCCAAACCTAACTCCATCTCTTGTTGTCATGAAGGTTATTCTAGTCCAATAAAATGTCCTTAGTAAATAAGAGGGGGGAAAAAGACAGAGATTTGGGTATGTGTAGGGAGTTTAAGCATAACAATCCATGGGGTTAACTTTCAACATTGTCCCAAGGCCTTTCAACTTTTTATGTTACATTTTCACCTCTGTTGAACTGGTACAAGGGGTTTTATGCAACCTGTCTATAACCAGCAGTACAGGCCTGTGGACCAGAAAGTGTTGAAGAAAATCACAGGATGGATGTATTTGAAAAGAGGAAGGACACAAAGAGGGTGAGGTTTCATGAGGAGGACCACGAGCAAAAAAGGGGGTACAGTGAACACACATGCTGATTTTTGAAGTTCATGGAACAGAACACCTCTGCAAAGAGAAGTTTCAGAAACAAAGGAGTAGATGGCACCATGCAGGTGACAGTAGGGAGGAAAATGTAGGATCACTTCTTTCAGCATCAGTGCTCCATCGGATCAGCCTAAATTTCTAGTATAATCTCAAGTAAGAGCATGTGAGTGCATCACAGATGACTGAATGCCAGCACAGAGCTATATTACCTTTTGCTGCCCATATATATCCAGGTCTGGTCACATCTCTTTCCAGAGAGAAAAAAACAGCCAGAAACCACAACATGTAGTCATGTAATGCCTTTGCAGGATGTCTGAAAGAATTTCCAGCTATGATAGTTATGATTTGACCTTCATCTGTTTTCTGTGGCTTGGTGTAAAGCATGATTTTCCAATACTTTCTCATTTTTATTTGTGGTCAGGCCAGAAAAAAGATTGCACCTTCAATTTCCTGCTTTAAAATTATTATTTTTAAATGTTTGGAAAGCGATGTAATGTGAAGAACTGAAGTAAAGAACTTTTCTCAGGAACTTGTAAACCATACTAGATTCCAAGAACACAATGTGTAAATGAAATACTGGTTTCAGAGGCCACTAGGGAGTACTAGAAAACAAAAAAGGATTAGGTTGTTCATTTGCAAATGTGCATATACACTAGCACAAAGCATGAACTTCAGTGAAACAAGTAATTTTAGACCCTAATTTACCTCTACGCCAGTTTGCTTTTGTCTAGTCTTAGAGCTGCTGCTGGGAAAATTCATTAACCACTGTGGTTTAAAATTCTTATACACATGGTAAAAACTAATCCCATATCTATACATAGGCACAAATAAATCATATGTGCTGTAATTCATTCCGTTGCTGACACACTAGTTTTCTGACTGGCTTTGAATGGCTGAGGAGTCCCTTTCAAATGTTTTTAGGTTACATGATAGAAATGTCAGCCTCTCTCTGACAATTTCACTGTTGTCTATGACTATATTAGAGCTGTTTTGAAGTTGCTGGTCTCCAAAGAGATGTACTGATGCCCAGACTGAGGCCTTAATAAAGACTAAGTGTGACCGCACTGCTATTTTAGTAGTTAATGTCACACCTCAATGAGAAGCTGCAAGCAGAAGAGCCTTGCGAAGGGTGTCTTCTCTTGCTGTTCTTAATACTCGTCAGTGCCATCCCTTTGAGCACCATAAGCACATCATTGGTATAAATAGATCCTTTCTAGTACCCAGTACTGTTGCCTCCATATTTCTGATGGAAACTGAAACACTAACTCTTCTGTTTTCTCCTCCAGTGGATTTAACCTTATGGACTGCACCTGGTTCTCCAGTGTGAGAGCTGTTGAAGGTTTGAGGCAAATCCTATTCAAATCAGTGTGATTCCTCCTTCTCGCTTTTATCAGCTCTCTACTCTTTGGTGTTATGGTATGACCCTCAGTTGACTTGTAATTATACACTTGAGGCACAAAGAAAGTGATAGAACGAAGCTGACGTTCCATTCCAGTAATAAGCTGACTGAATATGCGGGGATTTACTGCAGCTGGCCAGGGCTGTGGCTGTGAGTATTGTGGTGGCTGAGAGTTCCCTCTCTCTCATCTGAGAGCAAATTCTGAGGAAAAACTGACTCCACCAAGACCAAAACATACTTACTAGTGGGAATTAAAGTGACCACGTGATACAAGGATGTCTGTCTCTGGGCTGGGAAGCCTTCCAGATAAGAGATGAGAAGCCAATTTGTTGGAAGTTTGGGTGAGGACACACAAGCTGCTGCTGAAAGGGCCTGTCTACAGTCATTTTCTGCACATCTGAACAGGGGATCTCCTCTAAGGGAGAGCGGGTTTTTTTTTCTCCATTATGTTTTCCCATGGCTGGTCTTCCAATTCTTTGATTAAGTGAGCAAAATGGAGACCTACTTACATGCAGTGATCCATCTAATCCTTTTTAGGTTATGGGAATTCCCACTAAAAGCTTCCTACAGTGTGGGTGCTATGTCCTTCCTTTCCTGGCATGCTATGATGCAGCCTGGCTTGCTGGCATGCAGGCCATTTGCACTTAGCACAGGGGAAAAAAGCACATTCAAAGAATTTTAACAGAAGTCCTGGTGTGGATGAATCCCTCTTTCCTCATAAAAAATGCCATTGCCTAAATGCTAGGTGAAGTTCCTTTTTTTTGTGTAGAAGGCTGGAGTAACTCAAAAGCTACTGTGAAACTTCATAAAACAACATTAAATGTATAAACCTCTGGTCTCCACCTTCATTCCCCCTATGTCCTCTATAATCAATAGTGATTACACAGCAGTGTCTGGATTTCTAGCACTGTTTGTTCCCTACAGGTGAAAATGTTTACTGTGTAAACTGTCCTTGTAGATTTTGAGGTAAATTAGTAAGTTTGACATGTTGATCCACATATATTTATGTTGCAGTATTCACCTAGTAGTGGCAAATCTTGTTCTCTGAGATACAGTACCAACACAAAAGAGAAAATCTGTGTGCTTACACATTTACAAGCCCTGTAATTATTTATGTGTTTATTGTAGCTTTGTTCTGTCTCAGCTCAAAAAATGGCGTATTAAAATGGAAGCACCATCCTATTGGTTTCTTTTGTGAGGTGTGGAGGAGCAAGAGACAAAAAAAGCACGTGTGCACATAATAAGCATATAGGGATGAACATCTGTGTACCTTTATAGACAAATACTCATTATTCATCTTTCTTTCTACCCAGGGGGTGCTTCCTTGTTTTTATATTTAATACTAATACTTTAATTGCCAATAGCTGAATGACAAGTAGCTACTACAGTCTGAGTATTCCCAACAGTATTTCTCTTCTGTGCAGTAATCTATTAATTTTTAACCTGAAAGAAAGCAAACCAAATATTGTAGAGAAGTAGCACACTTCTTTCTTGGATTCCAGCAAGGTAATTCCTTTCTTTTCAGAGAAGATCTTCTGATTGATAGACTACTAAGGGAGAAACAAATGCCTCTATCAAAGTCACCCTTAAGATGCCTTCCTTTCCTCAGTTGTTACCTTCTGTTGTGAGGAAAAGTCATTTAGACAGATACAATTGGCACTCACTTTATCAGGGCAGGATTTCTTTTTTTTTTTTTTTTTGTAATTTGGGACAAGGACCCTCTGTTGGATGAATAATTAGAGTAAATGTTTTGTCATCCCAGTGGACTGTCTTTTGCATTGTCTGGTGGAATAGTGTTACTTCAGTTTTTCATAGAATATACTTGGAAATTCCAAGTATTCTGTTTCCCATTTTGCTGCTAATGGCTGCAGAATTCACAGGCACTGTATTGTCTCACAGAACTATTTACTTTTCTTTTGTCACTGACCTGATCTAAAAAAAAAAAATTATTTTCACGCTGAGAGTGAATGGAAAATTTAACAACTTAGAAAAAACAGCATCATGTTTTCTGTTTGATACTTCTTGCTTAGTCCATTCTGTGTAATTTCCATTCCTCACATCCTCAGCAAATACACAGCACATCTTCCATTAGAGATTTTCCTTGATACTTGTCTTGCACATATTTTTTGCTTCCTCTTGATTTTGTAATACTCACTCCCCCACTTAGCAGGGACATTTATGTCACAGAGGTACCTTTTACAGGAGGGCAAAGTCTGCCTCTTGAGGTAAGAGTAACCTGGGAATAACATGGTCTAAGTATATATTTATGGCTTCAACCTTCCTCTAAAGATAGAACACTTTCTCTAATCAATTGGAGAGACTGAATAGCTGCATCTGCTCCTAATATGCAGGTGGTAATGGCCCTGCAGTTGCATAGTAGCTTCTCCTTTACTGTCCATTCATTTTCGAATTCTGCTTGCCACTGCTTGAAAGAAAAGATATTTAATGATGTGATGCAACTTGAGGTAGGCAAGGGATACCTATCTGTAGTTTGATGTCCTTGCAATACTTCATAACAGAAGTTATGAACAATTCATTACAAAATATAAATGAACAGTTTATCTGAAAATATGCTAGGAGGATGTATGAAGCTAAACAAGGAAGTAATAATCTTGATGTAATACCGTCCAAAGTCTTCTGGCCTTTTCTTCGGGCTCAGATCAGTAAGTGAATTGCACTCAATATATCAATACAAGCTCACAGGGGTAGACAGCTCAGCCTGTTGATGTTCCTGGGCATGGAGGTGCTGTGTTGCTGTGTCACTGAACTCAATCTCCACTCAGGGCTTTGTTTGGTTTGGAATTGCTAGGTAAGAAATGTGCACCTATTTAGGGGATATATGTTCTTGCACTAGATATACTGAGGGTAATAAAGAGAAAAGCATACCTCAATTTACATCTCCCTAGAATTAACTGGAAAGGCTTTTGGAACTCAGCTGTGGCACTAAATATGTGAACACAAGTTTGGTTTTTCAGCACATACTCTGTGCAACCACATTGAGTTAAGAAGATGGGTTGTTATAACTGAAGAATGTTCTGAGAATGGATCTATAATGTCACTTATCTAACATGCTCAACCAGTAGCAGTAAAGAGTAAATTATTTTAATGATAAATATGATAATTTTTTACATTATATTCTCTGAATCTGGCTTGTTGTGTTATCACTTAGTATGTTTTTACAATGTAATAAAGTGAAACTTGTCTTAAAGTGTTTCCAGAAGATCAAAAAGTGAAGATAAACAACAGAGATGGTAGTCTTATAGTTCTTTATACTTAGTCTTTTTTCAGACTAGCATAAGAATTGGAATTCACACTCAATGGCTGTTTAATGCAGTCTGATATCTTTAAATTCAGTGTATGTCTAAGGTCACACTGCAGAATTGTTGCACAGTTTCACTTTTTCATAATTAAACTAAGTTGATTCTTAAACCTTTTACCATCAAGTCTAATTCTGCAGTTTATCTTTCTCTTCAAAACACATGCAGCAGGGTCCTCCCTTCCTCCCTCACTTATGTGCTAGAGAAGATGTGAGCATCAGTGCTAAAAGGCATCCTATAGCAAATAGAGTTGCTGTTATCTTTCTGAACTACACCAAAGGAAATGGATAAATTTGGAGCAGTAAGGATTATGTGGCAGGAAGGTTTGCCTTAAATAATCTATGAAAATCTCCAGAGTAAGTCAAAGCTGGGAAAATTCTTACTTAAAGCAGTGCCTCACTTGTTTCAGCACTTAGTCTACTCTGGTTTTCTGTGTCCCTTCAGGGAGCAAACAGGGGGAAAGGTTTATCATGAAAACAAAACATCTGAAAGAGTTCTTTTCTTCTCTTTAGTCTCCACAAGAAAAGAAGACAAGAGTTTGAGGAGGTCCCACCCTTAAACAAGATTGAGAGCCAGGCCTCATTTTAAAGATGTTTTGGCAAAAGACACACAGACAGGAAAGTTTCCTGCAGCTAGTTTGTTTAAATGGTGACCTTTATCTTTCTCCAAATGAAATGAAAACTCTTCCTATGCTGCATGACCTCCAATGTGGTTTAGTCAATTGCATTATGGTGAGATGATGTTATATATCAACATCTGTTTCTATTGTGTCCCACGTGTGTTTTCTGTGTTACAAAATTTTCCTCTTCATCTTTTTCTCTCCTATTTTTTCTCCTTCTTAATAAATTGTTTTTTGATTATACCTCATCTGTTCTTCTCTTACCCAGTAGTGTGACAGTGAGAAGGAAGCTATATGCATGAGAGAGCGATGAAGACATTTGCTTTGGAATTTTTTTCCCAGTTTTATCATCTTTATCTACGGTTTAACTACTTACCTCTGCTGGAATGAATCTCTGCGATGACTTTGCCAGACTGCAAGTGTTATAGTGGACTCCAAATTAAATGAATTTCAATTGGCTCAGAAAACATAGCTTTACGTGTGTTCCTCGTAATAATGGATCAGGGAAGGACTTTATAGTTGGCTAGGAAAACATTAACTCTCCAATAAGAATGAATAAACTTTTAATACAAAGTAGCATGCCAAAGTCAAGTCTTAAATGTGATCTTTTTCCTGCATTCCCTCTTTTAATCTAGTTTTTTAGTTAAACTCACTAGGCCTCACTAGGCCTCACTCCTCCACATGAGCAGAACTGATAGCAGAGAACCTGTTCCCAGATCCACCAGAAAGGAAAGAGAGGAAGAGGCTTCTCCTCCTTCTTATTTATACCCTGGTTTACATAAAAAATCGTATGGAATACTGGGAACACGACCACTTCCTCAGTTACAACCTGGTTACCAAGGAAGGCCTAGAATCAAAACCACTACAATTCTTCTTTCCAGTAGCTGTTTCCCTTGGAAAACATTGTGCTTGCAAAAGTCCTCTTTGTGTGAAGAGCTCTGATTTCAGCTATCGTTTCTCTGATAGCTGACTAGGATATAAAATTCTCAAAGTTAAACATACCATGCAGAATACAAGCACAGCATATATAATTTGAAACCAAGTCTGAAAAGATACAACTTATGGGAAATATTGAAACTAATACTTAATAGTAATATCATTGCAATTAACCCTTTGTGAATTTCCTTGTAATTCCTCTCTGAGGGATCTTAAGAGTATAAAGATTTACTGCACACTGGCTCTTCTTTACCTACAAAAGGTTTCTGTGCAGGTGATTTTTCTCTTCATTGTCATTTTGATACCTTTTTCTTGCAAATCAGGTCCTTTTTTACTTGTCATGTGGAGGCCTATACATCCCCTGTTTTTGCAACAACAGCTGTTTTTCTAGAATTTGCCCTCTCGTCATGACAAATTTCTGAATTTGGTTCTGGAAAGGCAGGGGAGAGCGATTTCTTATCTGAATCAGCAATGCTTTTCACTAGTATCGACAGAAGAAAGACAAGGACAGCAGCTGGGCACACTGATTGTTGCTTTCTTACCCTTCCTGGACGAGGGCTGTCCATCTGCTTGCATAGTGCACAGCAAAATAAAGCCCTAATTCCAAGAGAGAGTTTTTGGCACTAAGATGAGTGGTTAATAGTAAATCTGCAACAGAGCATGACTCAGCCTTGGTAGTAAGATAAACAAATAGAAAAAAATAGGCCTCTTCAGTCTCAGGTTTATATATGCTGCAGATTTAAACTGAATTCAGCCTTGAAGCATGACATCCAAGCAAGAACATTTCACCAGATCAAAAGATTAGTGAGTCACAAGAAAGCCATGAAACTGAAATTAGTATACAGAAGAATGACTTCCTAGGGATCAGAAAGAATCCTGTGAAGCACTGAGGTATATGGACAGATGTAACTTATAGATAAGGTAGCAGTAAAAAAAAAAAGAAGCTTTTATGATTCCTTGAGTTAAGAAATTTGTGTCTGGTAAGGTCCCTTGATATGTTGATGACAGACAAGAACATAAGTAGTACTACACATCAGGATGAGATTTACAGAAAGCAAGCATATGGGAAATGGGATCCTAGTGCTGCTGCCAGCTTGAAAAACCTAAAGAGCTCTGCAGAACTACCACCACAAGTACCTTTAAATTCAAGGTGAACCCATTAACTAGTGGCTTCTGATAGCCTTTAGATTGGCTCTTCCTGGTGCTGTAAGAATTGGTTGTAATAATTTTAGAAAGGGAGGTGTGTAAAAGCAGCTTTGCCTGTGGAAATATTTGGTCACTTCTAAGGCTATACTGTAGACACAAATAGGTGGAAAGGGTGAGCCCTCTCATTTTGCAATAGTCTGTGGACAGAAGAGGAGAAATGTCACATAGACTTGTTTCATCCTTTTCTGTCTTTCTTGTCCCTCAGGGATACGTTCACCTGCAGAGAGAAGAACTGTATGCAGAGCTCTAATAAGATACATTTTAGTTTCAAGATATATAATCATCAGCAAGCCTAAATAAGGGCATTATGTCCTTTTTCATACCTTTTTCCAAGATTGAATCTATCCAGATGAGCAGCGGTGTTAATGTTTCTTATGCTACTTTGTTGTTTTTTCCAGGAGATGCTTTTACCCTCAGTCTGAGTACTCGTGGTTGTGCAGCTGCAAAGAGGTAGCAGACTCAGCGTGACACAGCTTTATTCTCACAAAGGCAGAAATGCTGAGTATTTCTATTCAAAAGGCTGTAAAAAGAAAACTGCTTAATGTAGAAATAACAGTGCAAGCAACCTTAGCTGTGCTTTTATTAATATATGTGCACCTTATTTTGGCAGAGACTACACTGCATTTAAAAACTGCTTGCGGATGCTTTTGGGGGGATCTAAACCTGTCCATGTGGGTGGTAGCTTTTTTTTTTAAACAGCAAAAGGAAATTTCAGTCATGCTGCAAATGTCACACTTGAAAGAATTCACAAAACGTCCCATCCTCAGTCTGCTGAAAAGCTAAAAAAAGTTAGGCTTAACTGGTCTAGCATTGGGGAATATACAGAAGGATTTCCATCTAGCAAGCAAACAAAGGCACATCAGAATGAAAAGAAAATTCACATCTAAGGAAGAAATGGAAAAAAAATTGTAGTTTTCACATCTTTAAGTAAGCCCTTGGATGAGAGCCTAAAAATCGAGTTTCTAGAAGGATTAGGAAGTAAATGCCTAGAGTAAATGCCAAAATAGAGAGACTTTTCAGTCTCTCTATTACAAGAGGGTATTATCAATGTTCATGATGAGGTTCTAGGCTGATGAAATACCCAAAGTTCAAAGCACCAAACTTCTGCTGTTGGCTGTTATTTGGCAGCTGTTAATATAGCTTCTTATAGCAGATTTAGAAAAATTAATTTTTCTGACTTAATCCTCTCTACTTGGAAACAGTATTCAAAGATTTATATGGTACATGTTTAGTTTTCTCAATAGCTTAGTATTGTCTTTCCATCTTTTTCCCCCATATGTCCACTTTTCTGTGACAAAGGTATAAATAAAGAATTAATGCTGTCTCTCTTCTCCCACCCACTCGGTATGGTTTTACATCTTACTCAGTAACAACAATTGTGAAATTTCAGGCAACGATCCATCAAGTTCATTCTGAATGCCTGAGGCTTCACAGAAAGGGAGCAACCATGTCACATCTCTGTGCCTTTGGTCCGTAGTTCAGTATTGTGGCTTCTTTGGAATGCAGAACTGGATTTCATCCCTGGTCATTGGAGATCTGCTGAAACAACAATGCATGAGATGTTGTTAACCCTCTCTTAATGTGTAGAATTATATAAGCTGAATACATGAGTGTTTTCTTCACAGAGTTCACAGTAATCCATCTCACATACTTTCCAATATGTGCCTGAAAAAATCATATTGAACAATTGGATGTTTTTATCTATTGGGAAAAGTTTCTCCTTTGCGCCTTCTCAGTATTTCATACACGCTTTCCAGTAAGGAAGTTTATAAATTAACAGTTTCACAGAGAGAAAGGACTAAGAGATGCAGCAAGGTGAGAGTCATTCTCAGCTAGATTTCTTAATAGACAACTGACAAATTCACATTCATCATGCAATACTACTGGTCCTGTCCAGTTCATCTCTGTGTGACTCAGATTTTGGCTAGGAGGAGGCAAAGATGGGCTATAACAAGGTTTTGTAAACACCAGTGGTTGCAGTGCCTGGGCAGAAGTGTGGGTGGGAGACAAAATGACCTTGAATTCTCTATATGAATACTCACTTTGGTGACTTGTTCCATCAGGGACCAAACCTGAGCACCAATCTTGTGACCTGCCTAAGGAGGTTGAGTAGACCTCTTGACCCTCTTTCAAGTGAGGGCTGTTCCAGTTTTATGCCCCTTCTCTAAGATTTTTTTTTTCTATTTTATGTAAATCAGGATGTCTTCTCTAGTCATAGGTGCACTTCATCTGGTTCTAAATCCTACAAATCTCATGCTATGTTATAGTCCTAAGCTCCATAGATGCTATATAAGTTGAGAAAATTCATCACAAAATTCTTTTCCAGCTCTTGGCAAGACATGGAATTGCATGCTCAGGGACAAGCTGACAAGTCATAGAATCATAGAATTTCCTGAGATGGAAGGGACCAACAAGGACCATTGAAGTCCAACTCCTATCCCTGCACAGGACAGCCCCAAGAATCCCACTGTGTGACTGACACCATTGCCCAAATGCTTCTTGAACTCTGTCAGACACAGAGTCTGTGACCTGGTCACCAGAGAGAAATTAGTGTCTTCCCCTCTGCTTCCCCTTATAAGGAAGTCGTAGACTGCTATAAGGTTTCCCTTCAGTCTCCTCTTTTCCAGGCCGAACAAGGAGATACAAGGGAGGTACCTCCTCATGGTATGAAATTTCTTGAATTCTATTCCCTTAATGCAACTTTTTTGAAATGCGAAGCAGTGCAGGAATGCGAATAATATAATTCACCTTTATCCTTAGTGATCTTAAGGGTATTAGAGTTACATTTTTGGAAGATTTCCTGGAAATGTCTGTCCCTCAGATATTTTCTCTCTCTGCCAGTTTGCCAAAGTCAGCCACAACATAAAAAGAGCAATTGGAGACAACATCCTTTTCTTTATGGCTTTTTATTTGACCATATGACTCAGCAACAGTTGTTAACTTGAACTCTAGATAAATGGTGTTAATACACATTTAAAAACGTGCAGGGTAGCCCAAACTGAATCAGCATTTTTAGCACTTTCTGTGATTCTCCTGATTTTCTATTCTTTACAGGAAAGCACTATGGGAGAATGCAAGGCTGATGAGGTGGTGGTAATAAAAGAACTGTGATATCTGTTTCTCGGTAGAAGCAATGGCAGTAGCATGTTTTATGAAACTGCTTCATCTTCGTCATCTTTTCCTTTGGCGCATTTATTTTTTTCTTCACATTGTCCTATCCCATAAGAACACACTTCTTTTATAAGAAAGTTTGCCTTGTATCTCTCTTCCAGTTCTTTCATTCAAGGTATTTATTGTTGTTCATATCAGATATTCTCTGTTGGCTTCTCCGTTATGTGTCCAGCCAGATGTTAGATAGGATTAGCCTTCACTGGTTGTGTTATGACCTGCCCCGGAGGGTGGGGTAACGAGGTATTGTTAATAATAGATGTCTTGGGATAGACTGGAGTGAAATTACACTAAATGACTGGTATTTATAAATATAGATATGACAGGTTTATTTCAAAACAATTTAGTTGCAACGGAAAGGAAAAGAAAGAAACAAAGGATAAGAGTAGGATGATATTGTCACCCATGGATCCAACAATGAGACTTGATAGTTGCAATTTCTGTGTCAGTTGGTTAAAGTAATTGTCTCAGTCTTGATCCATCGGCGGCAGGGGAAGCCCTCAAACACAAAGTTCAGTGGATTGATATACGCTGAGATTCAGGTGGGAATGCCCAGGTACCTCCTCTGGAGAGGAGGGTTTTTCACTGTCTGATGCAACACTGTGGATCATGTGCAGTCCTTTGATTGAAGCCCCAGAAATGCTTGTAGTCTCTGGTGGTGGGTGTGCACCCCTCTGCACCTGGGCTCTTACGTTGCACATAGTCAGCAAAGCACCTTACTGCTTTTGCAAATAACTGATTGTTTGAGTCATTAACCATTAACAGTTCAGTCTCTCACAGGCTGTAAAGCACTTTTGGAGCTGAAGCTGGGGCTGGGAGTGAGTGTGCTGTTTATGCAAAGTAAACAAGCAATAGAAGTCAGCAAGGCAGAAAGGATGATTGGAAAGTTGGACATAGACATCTAAACTGGCATCCTAGGAGAGCATTTACGAGCTCCTAAATCCAGTCGCATTTAGGGGAAGAGTGAAGTATGCAACAGCTGCGGGTTGTCGCAAAGGAAGCTTGGATATATAGAGTTTATAGCTCCTGTGAAGGGTAAACTCAGAAACCACCTTGGATCTAGTCAGAGACAAAAACCTAGTATGAAAAGAAGTATAGTTACATTGTCATTAGAGTTTTATCATGAGGTCTATCCTGTGATGTGAGGTCAATTTCTGTTAGGTCAAGCCACTTGTCTACCTATACTTCAGGCTACTTTGCCAAGAAGGAGGTGGTGGTTTATATTCTTAACACTTTGAAAATGCTTTGAAATTAACAGTAGCGAGGCAAAAAGTGCTAGTGATATTTTCAGTAGAGATTTATTGAACTGTGGTAAAGATGAAAATATTTTTAAAGTATCTGAAGAAATGGAGCATTATGTTCTCACATGGTGTGAACTGGAAAGGCTCCAACTGATGTCAGTGGATCTGTCCTAGTCTATGCATCAGCTGAGAGTCACGCCCACTCTTTATGAAGACCATAAATGGGTGGAAACATAGCACGCAAGACCTCTGCCTCAGCATAAACCCTTGCTGCTGGAATCACGCAGTGCTCCAAGTGTCAAATAGGATACTGAAATAATGGAAAAAATGGCACAATCAGAACTCTGACATCTGAAAAGCTGTACTTTTGCAGAATTTTCAGCCAGTTTGTAATAGTGTTTCAGGACTGGCACACTGACAGGTTTAAATGTGCTTTAATCTGCTTATGTAATTTAAGCACCTCTGGGAGTGGTGAGCATTCATTAAAATATTTGTTATGGTGGAAGTTCTATCATATTGAGCCAGATGTTGCTTTCCATGAGATATGCTATTGTGTCTGGCCCAAACCAAGCTGAATAACTCCACCAAATTTGATTAGCCAATAAAATAGGTCTCTGCTATGTATTAAAATGCATCAGAGCACATCCTTGGCTCTTCTAAGCACATGAAAAGGTTTCCTGAAAGTAACTTTATCAACTATGCTACAGTTGACAGTTTTTTCCCTTCCTTTGATATTACTTTTGACTCTCTACATCATTACTCATCCTACAGATAAATGTTCATAATGGCTGATTTAGTTAAGAAGGAGAAATATAGTGGTGTGAAATGGCTCAGAGGTCTTCTTTATTGCTGTATATTGCAGAAAACTATGCAAATTAGAACAAACTTGATTTTGAAGGGAACAAAGAAAAATTATTCAAGTCCATGTTCTGCATTATTTACTCTCTCTCTATTTGGTGAATTAATACACTTGAGAACAACATAGCCCTGTATAATTTGCAGATGTAGATCCAGTCTTGTGTTTATCCCATGCCCAGATTGCCCTTGATCTGGACAGGAGTTTGGAATTTGCTTGGAATGAAAACATCATATACGGCATGTGCTCTCTTGACATGGGTTACAACTGAGATAAGACCAAACCAGAAACCTCATACATGCAAATAATAAACAATAATGCATTTTTTTTTTTTTAGTTCCTTTCTGAAACATTTTCTCTAAGAGCTCTCCTTCAGTTATTTATTGTTGAAATTATCAACATCTACCAGATAGACCTGTCCTAATTTCTCTGTTGGCTGAAAAGGAAGGATAGTTGTGTCTATTTGCAGAGCATCAAGCACTGTTCTTTTGTGGCTTTGTGCTCTGTAATCTGTGCTTGAACCAGTTCAGTTTGATTCTCTTGAACTGACTGTTTAGATTGAGGCCAGTTTCCAAAGTCTCTGTTATAACCAATTCTCCAGTGTAGCCTTTTCTTTTACCTTTTCCTTCTCCATCTTCCAAGACCAGTTTGACATTCTGCTTCCTGCCATTCGCCCAAGGTCTGTATCACCTCTTACAGTCTGTGGGCAGGTGGGACACCATCTGTCACACTCTGCCTACCCAGTCTGAGACACTGATATATTTGTCCCCCAGTTCTCTAAGGTTCACATCCCTAGTGCTGCTTCCCATACTCCCTACACTCTCATTAATTTAATCAGTAAAATACAAAAAAGATAGCATGCCAAGTCAAAAATCACAAAAGAGAATCAGTGCTAAATAATGTGCCCTACAGGATCTATGTGTAGGTTTCTATAGGTGTCAGAAACTGCAAAAAGTGTTGGCTTTGAGTCTTATAAATCCTTCCTTCAGAGAAACATTTATTGTTTGAGCACAAGACAGAGCTGTATTTTTTTTTTGAGTCAAATAAATGAAAATATAAGTTCTTATGTCACATTTCGAAGATTATTCTTCTCTACTTGTAAACATTCAGGCATCTTTTGGAATAAATATAAAATATTTTTATGGAGTGTGAAGGAAAACAAAAACCCACAAGAAACATGATAACTATGTATATCATCTCTGTGATAAACTGAAAACTAACAAGTAGTTTAACAGGAAACTTGTCCAGTTTCAGAGTGCCCAGCTGCAACTACCTGAAACGAAGCTGAAAATTGTCACAGAGCAACCCTGAGCCTCTTAAAACCCGCTTGTAAGTCCAAATAGATTTGAAAGTGAAGGCCACTGGGATGTGTTTGTGTTTGTCTGCACCACTCTTCCTAAACCAGGCCTCATTTGATGAGGAACTCCACAGTCCAACACTGACACAGGCACTGGTGGGTCCCCATGACCAAGAAGTTTAGCTCTGTGCTGTCATTATCTGTTTGGGCATGGTAAGATCAGCTCTAGCCACTGTGGTTCTGTTAGGTTCAATGTTTAATTAATTTGGTACTATCTGCTCAGCAGTGCTTTGCTAGTCTATCTGGACCACTTCGAGCAATCTCCAAGTAGAGAACCTGGTGTGGAACCCTCCCCTGGAAGGAACCCAAGCTCCCTGCCACAGTGTCAGACAGACACAGAGAGAGAGAAAGAGAGAGGGAGTGAGAGAGGGATAGAAAGCATAAACATGAGCTCTTCTTTCCCTCTTGGACCTGTTTTCTAATCTCAGATTGCAGAATATAAAAGCAGGAACATGTGCCTAGTTCGGTGCCTGTCTTGTGCAGCTCCTGTGCCTTTTCCTTGACTGTAGGCACAGCAGCACTCTCCTGTCATTTATTTTCCTGGAATACCGACAGATTAAGCAGTGCTCATCTAAGGTAACCACTGTCTTGAATACAGTCTCCTGCAGCCAAACTTTTAAAAGTCACAGAAGTTAAATAAAAATGTTTATATGCACATGGAGTTTTATCACATGGATCTGGAGCCAATCAAACACTTCCCTAATGAAATATATAATGGCAATCCAAGGACAAATTTTAAAATTACACACAAATTTTAGGAAATGTCTTTGATGGAAAGCCAGTTTTTCAACCAGTGGAAAACAACAAACATTACTTTTGAGGAAAGGTGACACACCGTAGTAATGAATTTTAAATGGGGTTCATCAGCTTTGAAATAAATATTATCAACAGTGCTACCAGATGTAACAAGGGTGAAAAGAAGGAATGTTTCTGAAATGCCCAACTCATTTAGGACTAAGAACATTTAATGAGATCCTGAAATGGGAGGTCTTGTTTCAATTAATTTCTCAGAATACCTGAAGTATATTATCCCAGGTCTTTTCCCACTGGAGTAGAAGGAAATGCCACCACTACTCCTTGTGGGAGCAAGGCAGACACATTATTTACTACCTTATGGTAGCCAAAGATAACAGCATCTTGAGTTTCTTGTGCTAATTTTGAGATTCCAGATGGGAAGTTATGGGGTTTGTTTCTATTTTGCTGATGTTTCTTATGTTTGTACTAAAATACGAACATGGGCAAAATGTAACAGTCAAGATTTTTTTTTTCTTAAATCTAAAGGCAGATAACTCATCACAGATGCTTTTGGCTTACCTGAAAAGGAGAAAAAATGTTGTTTTGGCTTTCGTTAACTGCTTTGATGCTGAAAAACATCCTGATTCATAAACAATATTTTACTATTAATAGATTAATCAAATGGAAGATATTCCATTGCAATGACAGAAAAGTAGTTATATATTACCAGCTGAAGACTTTTTTTTGCCCCATGTATCAGGTTCCTTAGATAACCTTGAAGAAATGTGATTATATTGATATAAAAGGAAGCAACAACAGGACTATGAAGAGAATTTAATAGATCTCAGAGTAAATCTTGTTTTCTTGAAAGTTGTTTTCTTCTATTAGTCCTTCTCACAGTGAATTTCATGGTAGTCACCATCCCCAATTTGATTTCTCCTGAACAAAAATTCTCTGCAGCTAAAAAGAAATTGCATTGTAGCAGTAGAGGCAGATTTGTCTTTCTTTACCAGAGCTTCCTTGTTTGCCTCCGTGTGTTCAGATATTGAATGAAGCAGCAATTTCCAAAATTATTTCACTATTTATCATGTCCTTGGAGTTCCTATCTTGAGACATCTCGAAAGGACACATTATTTGGGGAAAAAGTAAATTGCCACCACCTTATAACTTAAGACAATGTAAATATACCTTTGGAGAAGCACCCAAATACTGTCACTCACATCTGCAGTTCAGTTCATCCCCAGAGGTTAGGTAGCTCACATTGATAGAATAGGTAATAGAAAAAATCAGAAGAAACCAATTATAAATTGGTCCCTCTGCTTCTCAGTAGGGAAAAATTTTTCCAAACATAGTTCTATGAGTTTGTGTTGTTACAAAACTGCCTATATAAAAACTGAAGTTACATGATTACATAGAATGATACAGAATAGAATTACAGCATAAGAGCCCTAATGCAAATTCTGGTGTGTGGCTGAGTAGCAGAACAGGTAACTAGATGCTGAGCAAATGGTATATGCCACTATAGAGCCTGAAGGGAAAAATACTAATTCCTTGTTAAAGTGTGTACCTGATAGGAAAATATTTTATGAAGAAAATATCAGAACTATTTACAGAGTTTGTAATTCAAGAAAGGCACAGTTTTAATGAGAGAACAGAAGAGTACAAATTAACTGAGACAACACAGTTCTATTGTAGAACACAAATGGTGTAATTTAGGAGTGGTCTTAACCTCAAAACTACGCTCAGCATAGGAAGAATAGCTCAAATGGACCAAAATAGTCATGAATGATGAGCTCTGAATGGCAGACATGCCCGCTGACATGTTTCTATCTGCTAATTTCTTATAACTTTATAAACAATCACCAGGTGGGGTAAACACCACAATTTCTACATTCACCACCCACAGAAAAAAATTGCTCTGAGACTCAAGAATTTCTGAGATTCTGGTGAGCTTGGAGTGAAATACAAAACTAGAGCCTTGACTCCTTGTGATTACTGATGCTTTTATGGTACTTCTTCTGTGAGCAAGAGTGTTGGCACAGTGGGGGTCACCACATTCTGCTGACCTGAAAAGGCTCAGTAGTGTTTCACTTCTGTGTAGTATGCTTATGGATCAGAAACCCTTAGCTTGTGCTGCGTGCAAACCAAACAGCTGCAAAGTCCCACCTTCATATTGTGAATAAAGAGAAGGCCGATGTGATTTAAATTTGTTAGGTGCAGATGCTTACCAAGGAGATACACACCAATAGAAATATACAATAGAAAATACCCCAATGTGGATAGGAAGAACCTCAGAACTATCATGCCTGCAATGTATAAAATCTGCTAGCTCTCTGGATCCCTTTCAATATGAAAAGGTTCACTAGACCTCTAGAAAGGTATTCTGATCTGAATGCTAATTTTAAGAGAATGGAAGAGGAGAAATGCAATAATGGAAAATTGGACTGGCATCCCAGCCCGAATCATACTAATGGCAAAGAGCCCTATGATTTAAATAATTTAAGATATTGCCTTTAATTGGTTCTGTTTACAATCTTCTGTTAATGTCTTTCTTCTCACAGTTTCTCTGAAAGAATGTGCTCTAATGAGAAAGTGTTCTGTCCATTTTATTAAGGATGGAGTGCTAGCCATAAGGAGAGTTCCCATAAAAATCACCACACAAAGGTGGATTAAATGGCAAACACTAGGGCCAAAGGCCCCAGCGGCTGAAGTCATGTCATTATCAGAGTTTAAGCTTCTGTTATTAGGGGGGAAAAAAGAAGACTTTAAAAACATGACTGTGTAGCTGTGGAAGAAGCATTTGAAAACCCAAACGTGCCTGAGAAGTATGAACTGTATGTTAAGGCAACAACCCTTTTCATCTCAAAAAGTTCTTTAAAGTGCTTTGCAAACACATATTATCCTCCCTTATGCCCCAAAAAAGAAATCTCATCACTTAACTGAGGTGCTTCAGCTCAGGCCACCTATGGGTATTGGCCCAGAGGTCAGGACCAAAGTCCTCAAATTCCATTCTGTTCTGTGGACACAAGAGGCAGCCAAAATTTTACTCCTGACCAAGTGTGCTTCCTGGTCATGTTTTGTACACCTGAAAGTCAGGCAGGCACGTGCCATTGTTGCTGCTTGGTCCAGGCAACTTAGGCTGCCTGCAGAAATCGCTTGCAGTGAGCTGTCCTTTCTAACCCCAGTTTTAGAACATTGGCTCTGCATGGGCTGTGAGTGAAAGTAATTGCAACCAGCAGTTTTGCAGCAACTGAATTCAAGGGGCTTACTTTTTGGTTTTTTTGAACTTACTACTTTAGAATATTTTGTCTTTAGTTAACCTCTTCTTGCAAAATGAAATCTTGTCAGCAGTTCACTATAAAGCGAGATGGGAGACTCAACTAGGTGGTTACACTGGGTTGTCACTGGTGACCCATATGAAGTATCTGCTGCTTCATGTCAGAACCTTGTTACATCACTTAAGGGCTCATCTGTGGGAAGAGACTAACTGATAAGAAAGGGGAAATGATGGTAAGTAATTTTGGGATGAGGGAAATGATAAGAACATCTCCATTGTCATTCTTGGAAGTGGGGGACTGGAAAACTGGCCTTTGTCATTACACCTCACTAGGAAAAGAAGACCACACTAGTCTGGGAGGGACTTAGCCAATATGATTGCAGAAGACGAGAACAGAGCTTTCTTCTGTGGCTGTTTAGGACACAGGTTGCCCCTTCCAGCTGTGCTGGACATTGATGATGAACAATTTTCTTGTCCTCCTGTCATGGCTTAGAAAATGGCATTCTCCACTTTAGTCTTCCCACTGAAACCACTCCAAGCCATGCACAGCTTGCTCCCCCCTTTGCCTCCCCCTCCCCTGGGGAAGGATGGAGAGGAGAATTGGAGGCACAAAAGGTAAAGGTCAGGGTTAAGAACTTACTGGAAACAGCAATGAGATAAGAAAAGGAACAGTAACAATACTGAGGGAGAGTACAAGAAAAGAAACTTTATTGCCCACCATGGAAACCCCTGACAATACACAATACCCCGCTGCTCCCTCCTTCAGGCCACACCCACTACTCCCTCCTGCTCAGAACTGGTGTTACCCCATCACTCCCTCCACCACGCTTACTCCACCAGAAGGAACCCCCTCTCCTCTGAAGAGTCTCCCTTCCCCCCACCCCCAGCAATGACATGCGATGGTATAGAACAACCTCCGGGTCATAGCTGTGCCCTGTCCTGGTAGTGGCAAAAATTAACCCTGTCCTGGACAGAACCAGGTCACCTCCCCACAGCAGTAAGTTAAAACATAAGCGTTCTCATTTTCCCAATAAGAGGGTGAATCCGCTTACCTGGTTTTTGGATGGGAAGTTTGTTTGTGGGCTTACATCTGTGTACACATGTGGTTTTGTGATTATATAGCATGGTTGATATTTTGCTGAGGAGCTTAAAGAGTTACATACCTGTAGAGAAATTCATGGCACCTATTTTTATCCAGGCACCTCTGCCTTTTCTGCAAACACTGCACATAGTAGATTACTGTTAGGTGAACTTTCAGCATGAATAATAATTTCAGCAGCTTTCATCAGCAAGCTGTAGACACTGAATCTGCTTAAAGGCTTGTTTATTATAAGGGTCCTCAAGATTTTTCTGCAACTTCTCCCTGGTGCATTTTGGGATATGTTAGCCTTTTGGCAAATATACTCTTATCATGTTATATATGTAAACAGATATGCTTTTAAGTCACTCATCTGCATTTTCTCATGTACAGATAACCCTGCCAAGGGCTATAAAGGCACAGGTGACTTAGTGCTGTTTCATCTTCAGAACAGCAGGTTTATTCTTTTGAATATTTCATCATATGAACATTGTTCTCTAATACTATTTCTTGAAAATTGGATGTCAGATCAAACATCTAAATGTGAAACTTGGAAATCTTAGCTGACATCCAGGTTCATGAAAACATGCCTTGCAATTTTGCTTTGCATGGCTTAAAAATGTGTATCCACTTAGTTTCCAGTGAAGTATGATCCTGATTTAAGCTTTCTAACTTTCTGGTATATATTTCAGGAAGACTCTTAATTTTAGACATACCCTTATGAGTAGACAGAATGAATTCTGTTCCCCAGCATTACCTGTGGTTAGAGATCAGTGTGTCAGCAGCACTGCAGTGATTTTTATTTGGAATGGCTTTGTTGGAAGTGACCACATAAAATGAGTTGTGGTGCTGCTCACACACCAAAGAGGTGCCACATAGGATCCTTTGCCAGGGATAAGCAAATGCTTTCCTTTCACTCAGACTTTCTGTGGTAGAATTTTTTGTGCAAATATAGTGAAAGAATGAATGTTCAGTTGCACAGAATACAACCTCGATATTGATTGGTGTTACTGTTGCATAACATTTAGGGACTCTGTAAGAAGCAGGGTCAAATGTGTTTAAATACTCAGAAATAAAGCAGTGGAAAAATTTTGGGAAAAACCAATCAGGTCTTACCAAACATGATGTTTATTAAGCACTGAGCCAGACGAAACTCTCCTTGTCTTCAACAAAGCCATGATTTTAACAGCTGTTTTAGTTCTGAAGCAGTAACAATGACAATGAGTATTGAAATTAGTGGGAAGTCAAAGCACTGCACATATCAAAATACACTTTGCCAATTTTGATCCTCATTTAGCAAAATGAATAAAGGGGACCAGTAAAAACCTTCATGCTCATGGCTTTTTAGTGTATAAATATGTGTAATCCCAGCATATACAGTATATAAATGTGGAAGGTCTCAGATTTTTATAAATAAATACATTCATATCATGTTGAATAAACACATGGAAATATGAGTTACAGAGACTATAAATGCTTTGCCTACATCACTTAGAAAGTTAACAAGCAAAGTGAGCTACAATCAACCTGTCTTTTTTCCCCATCCCAGGGAACTAGGAACAGTCACTGTGGGCAGTAAACAGATAGCATGACATGAGGCCCTCCCACTCTGTCACTGTATAAGAC
Organism: Cephalopterus ornatus; assembly: GCA_013396775.1. Taxonomy (NCBI): domain Eukaryota; kingdom Metazoa; phylum Chordata; class Aves; order Passeriformes; family Cotingidae; genus Cephalopterus; species Cephalopterus ornatus. The sequence continues at coordinate 185,843 of VZRE01007119.1, forward strand.
TTCTATTGCTACATAACTGTCCCTTCCACTTTGAAAGCTGTGGCCCCTTTATTTATCTAAAAATGCTCTCTGTCACTCTGAAAGACAACCTCCTTGATACATACTTTGTTTTCAAAGCCCGTTTTGCATGTGAAAGAATAGATTTCCCCTGAGACTATTCTGGTATGACAGCAACTAAAGCTTAAATATGTCCTGGCAATATATGTCATAGACAGCTAGAATAATACATTAACTGGAGGGTAGGGACAATTTTAAAGATTGGTTTAAATTCACACTGGAAAAAAGACCCCAACATATGTTCTATTTCTGTATCTAAATGTCCTTGATGTTGAGCTAGTCTCAGATATAACCTTGTCACATCAGAGCTGTCTCCACAAATTTTTGTACCTGATTCTTGTATATTTTCTTCATGGCTTTTTCAATTAGATGGTTTTTAATCATGCTTACTGGCACATGAAAAAGTAACTTTTTTGAGAGAAAGAATGTATTTCTTAAATAGCTGAAGTCATGTTCTTTTAAAATCAGCTTTGAGTCTGGAAAAAACTGTTTTGTGAGGTTTCCAGAGGTTCCTGCCAAAATACCATGAGACCATTACTTCACATTTACTTCCAGATTTATCTGGAACCCAGAAGTGCAGACACAACACACAAGAGCTGGAAGAAACAAGAGTTCATCAACTGTTTCTAAACTTCCAAAATTAATTTTTTCTGGTTCAGTCTGAGAAAAACAGAAAACTTTGGGCAGGGAGGAGGTTGACTTTGTTTCCCAACACTTTTCCGTTCTAAAGCAAATCCTCTTCAGATTAAAGATCACTTCGATTAATTAGAATATAATTATTCATTCGCTGACTAAACAATAGGTTCTTCTGTTGAAACTAAACAACAGTTTCTTCTTGCTCATCATCTTTCATGTATTGGCAGGAGATCTTGTGTGTATACTGAGAAAAAGGTTTGGTCCCTGTGGGAATGCATGCACGTGGATGAAAAAAACACACTTATTTGAGAAGGGTGATTATAATGCTGCACACATTACTTCAGGTATGTGCAAGTCAAATACCTACTGACCTGAAGCAGTCACGGTTCAGACAGCCCAGCATGGTTTCCTGCCTGCTGTGACCTGGCACAGCCTAGGACAGCGCGAGACTTCGCGATGCATGGCTGGCAGCCACTGCTTCCCTAGGAGTGCAAACCTGAAGGCTGGTGATAAAAGGAAAGAAAATCTGGTATTCAGAGTTCGCTTTCTGAAATCATGAAACAGGTAGGTTCATGACTTCAGGTTAGTGCTTTCAGGTAGTGGTCATCCTTCCCTCCCTTCCACAGGTGAGTGGGGAGCACTTTCCTAAGTTGAAGTCCACATCACAGTGCTTTTCTAAATACTGGGCAAAACCCACCCCCACTGAGATGCCAAGGCAATGCAGATATCAGGGTGCCACATAAGAGATATCTGTTTCTGCCTGCCTCTTTTGAACCTCCTCTGAACTTAGTTCAGGGAGATCTATTATAAGAAAATTGATTTGTGTAAGATAAAATACTTTCTAGTTTCTGGAAGACACTTTAGACATGCCTCCATTTTTTTCCCCATGTAAGTTAACTTTCTGTTTGTAGCGCAGAAGCAGACAAACCTAGAGGAAATTCAAGCTTATTTTTGGTGAAGCAGAACACAATAGCTTGCCTGCTTTTCCAAACAGCCTGATGCTCCCAAAATTAAGTTTTTGGTGTGTGCCCAAATATACTACAAAGAAAACATTTCCTGAGTATTTTGGTGCTCCTGTTTGGCTCCAACTGGAACCAAGAAATGTAGAAGCCATTTCAGAGATGAAGGACAACTGTAATAGTTTGAATTTGAAAGTGATCCAGATACTAACAATAATGGACTGTGGCTGGAGTGTGAGCATGGTAAAATGGCTCTTTTACAAGCACAGTGCTTCAAATGAAGGGGTGAAAAGGAGATAAAGACATTAATTATATTAGGCCTGGTATACTTTGATGTAGGTGCCTATGAAACTGAAAAGGCTGTTAATTCAATCACTGAAATAATTTTGCACAAAATAATGACAGTGTGGCAATTTTAAAATAAAGCTAAGATATTTTATTTGCCTAGAACTCGGACTTGCTTGGAACGGCAGAAAAGAGGGATGGGTAGTATGTCATGCCTTATCCTTCCGCATGGTTTTTTACACACTAAGACAAAGACAAATGATTTAGGCAGTTTCCTTTAAGTCATGTAGTGACTGCCACTTGACAGTTTAACTATTCCTACTGTTCGTAGACATATTTCACCCTCAACTACAAAAAGGTCTAAATTTTCTTAAATAAGAAAACACGACTGCTTTTGTCACTTTATGAATAGAAAGGAAGCAGGGGACGTTTAGAGATGGCTGGCATGATTTACTCTGTTTGGAAAATTAATTTAGGCTTAAATGCTAGGAGCAGATGCTTTCCCTTTCTTTGAGAATCCTTGACAACACTTAGAGTATCCTGGTACATGTACTTGGGTTATAAATTTAGTTGGTTACAATGCATGTCAGTTTGCTGTGTGAAATTCCTAAACCGTGGTCACTACATATTCAAAACACCTGGTAATAAGATAATTGCTGGAGTTACCCATTGGTAGCACCAAAAATAAACACGTATTTCTATAAAAGCAAGTGGGAACTCTATTTCTGGTAAATTCTATTGCATAAGCACCTAATTAAGACAGCTAGGATTGGGTGTTACTGTATTTGATGCTAAAGAATACATGCGGATACAGTTTGTGCTTTAAAAATTATTGCAGGCTCATAAAGAAAGTATAACTTATTGTTGGCCTTTTAAATGGTAATATTAGCCTTGCACCCCAGGAAAATCAAATAACAAAACGTATTCATTCAGAACTCATAAATCAGGAAAACACAAAGCTGAGCTGAACAACATTTACATGACATCAATCACAAACTGTAAAATACCCAATAAAATTTCACAACATACCTGTGGAACAAGTTTTGCAATGTGCAAATAACACAGATTCCCCATTACCAGGAAGAAGAAAAAAAAGTCTTTCAACACACACAATACAAATTCTACAACGTACATGAAAAACAAGTTCCACCATACGTATGATGGTTTGAAGAATAAATATAGTATCTTAATACTCACTAAACCTGAAGTGACCCATTGTCTCATGTTGAATCAGTATTTGGTTTTTGTGGCCTTTCATTGCCTCAAGGTTTCATTATGAAGGTGAATTAATGTGAGAACTAGTCTCTTAAACGAATTGTTACATCTCTGACCTGAAATGCCATGATCAATCTATTACTATCTGACTTTTATTGGCCCCATAAATTGCCCCCTAACAGATTCATGAAAGCTTCTGAAGAGCAGAAAAATAACAAACAGAAAGGAATGTAACCACCTGAAACATAGATACAAATACCCCGTGCTATGTATGTGAATTAGCTTCCAACAAGAGGAGAGTCAAAATGCACCATAAATGTTTACCAAAAAAATGATGCAATGAACACCACATATGAGTTTACCCCATGTAGTTTTAGGCACCTAAATGAGACTTGTCAGAGTATCTTTAACCTTTGTTCTTTACATGCAGGATAGTGGATTATTGCACCATCTATGTGCCCATAATAGTGCCAGGATGGTGCACCATGTGGATTAGTGCACCATCCTGGAATAACAAACAGAACTGGTAGCTATGATGCACAGAATGTAACATTTCTTTCAGGTATCCCTTAACTTCTCTCTTCCATCTCTCTAGCTACTGGATTTTCAGAAAATACATGGAGATCTCCTGCTTCAGAGAGCTGTAATCTGTGCTTGGTTTTGGCTGAAAAAAGCAAACAGACTACAGAAGTTATGGGCGGGGGGAAGGACAGACAGGCAAGCAGAAGCATAGTACTGGAAGGTGTTCCTTCAAGGAGACCAGATAAAATAGTGCTAGAGCAATGGATAGGAGATAAAGTTAGGGGTAAACATGCCTAAATATAGAGACCTAGACTGAACTGAAAAAAAAAAAATTAAATATAGCTATAGATAATAGAAGTATCCACAATTTTATAATACTGTCTAAAGAACAGAGGGTACATAAAGGAATTGACACGGCTAGTATCCATCAAACTGGAAAGTGTCTTTGTTAGTGCCCTGGTTCTGGCCAGGACAGGGTTAATTTTTGCCATAGCCAGAAGGAACATGACTAGGATTCTGAGGTTATTCTACACCATCCATGTCATGTGCAGGGGGTGGTGTGGGAAGGGTCCCTTCCGGTCAGGTAGTGGCAGAGCTGTGCATGTATTATCTTTTCAGTGCTGCTTATTGATGAAGTAATTTGAGAACCTTGTAGTGAATGAATACTTCTAACATACAATTAGTAATCAGAATCATGTACCTTGTTCCTGCCTCATCTTTCAGTTTTCTTTTGTGGCCTTCAAGTACACTCTCATATTTATTTCTTTGTTCCACTCAACAAAGGAGACTCATGTTTAAAGTAGGGCACCTACTTAAGCGTTTAGTTAGATTAGGGTTTTTCAGAGGATTTCCTAATCTCTGGGAAAAAACTGATTAATTGCTGAAGCATTAGGCCTTCAAGGTCCAGTGTTCAAAGAAATTCAGCTCTGAATTCTGGGCTGGGCTGACTGAATCCTTTTATGATGGCCAGACCTAGGACTGGGCAGGGTATTGGCTTTTGAGTGCAGATGAAAACAGGAGGAGGTGAGTCCTGAGTGAGTAAAATGAGATTTAGAAACTAAAAAAAAAAAAAAACCCACAAAAAATCCCCAAACAACAAAAGAACAGTAGAAGAGAAAGCATACTACAGTTACACCTTAAAACTTTCTTGGGACAGCCATGGAAGAGAAGATATTGTCTGCTTCTCTCTTCTATTTCAGCTTTGTCAGACCAACTTGCAAGATCAGGAAAATCAAAGCTGTGTGATGACACTAGATTTTGAGATTCTGCAGTTGACCATGAAGCCTTAACCACATTTGTGATGGTAATAGTTTCCCAAAAATTGCTGTGCCATGTAAGGTAAGACACAAAGTTAACTTCAGCTGAACAATGTTTGGAGGAAGAGTCAATGATATGGTTAATTGGCAAATGCTCAATTTTTTTTGGCCCATCTGAAAAGCATCCATATTTAATGTGATGAAATTTTTGTTAATCTGATTAGAAGACTTGAAAATTCAAATGTTCCCATACTTGCACTATGTCCTTGAAGACCTTTATGCATTACTTATACATTGCATAAAAACTAAAATTACTTTCCTGCTGGCTTGCACATACTTTGGTTAATTTTAGCCAGTGGTTGCGTTTCTCATAACCTAGTCCCTCAAAGTGTCTTCTTTTCAGAGTTTGCCAAATGGCTTACTAGAAATGTTAGTTCTTACAAATTTCACCTCACTTTGTTCTGACTAAGCCCTCCTGACATGCCATCTGTTCCACAGAGCATTCCTGCTGCAGCCATCACATGCCACTGTGCTTGCTCTGTACTGACTGAACTGCACTGTACTCACATGTGACACGCCACTGTTTTTACAAGGGAGAGTTTCTATTCTGTCCTGTGTATTTTTTCCTTGGCTGCTAAAGACTTAGGGTACTCTATAAATGACAGAAAGCTCATAACCATCTTGAGTAGAAGAGGAGATCAGCTGAGGAAAAATGTGAATGTATAGGACTTCTCTGAATGTTGATATAAACTCAAATGATGGTATGAAATAAGTCAATAAATCATCTTGTAATGCATTTCAAACACTTTTCTTTGCCACTCTTTGTATGAGTAAGCATACTTGCTGACATGGGTCAGGCCTGGGATAACATGGGATTTTCCTAAGAACTGATATGTACAAGTGCTTTGTAAGCTTAACCTGCTATATCCTCCTTCACCTCTAACACCCTTTCTCCCCAGCTCACCACCTTTTAATTCCCTCCTAGCATTGTGTTCATGGAAATACTGAAACAAAGATTATAGAGCTCTGAAATTTCAGCCAAGGAGAAACTTTGCCAACATTTTTTACCTGGAAAAAATGGTTTTGAAAAAGAAAAGTTAAGGAATAATCTTTGTTTTGATCTAGAATTGCACAAATTAATTGGCCACTCTGGGGCATAGTTTTTTGGCATAACATGTTGCTTTGGGAGCTGTTTCCAGGTATAGCATGGAGCAAATCAAGCCCTTTCTTGTTTCTGGGAGTTCCCTGTCCTTGCCATGGAATTGCATTAAGCAGTCAGAATGCTGTGGTCAGTGGCATAATTGGGTCTGGTCCCGGAAATGATGGGAATTCAGCCAAAGCCTCTGAGGGAAAGAGAAAGGGCTCTGTAAACAGTTGTAATCAGGTCTGACTGAAAAAAAAATCATTAATGGTGCTGTGACTTTTAAATTGCTAAAGGTGTTCTTTAATTCTCCCCCTAAATGTCTTCATTTTGACCCTATTGTTACCCCTATGTCTATATGGAAGATATAGCTCCTTTCAATTCCATATTGAAGAGACAGGTTGGATGCTTATTTTCTTCCTGTAGTTTTTTATCTCCTCCCTTTAGTATGAGGGGCAGCAATGCTGCCAGAAGGTAGAAGTTTCAAATATTTCTGCTCCCCTGTGGGGCAGCTCCTGCTGTATAACAGGAGAACCATTGCAACTCCCCACTTCTACCATCACCCGTGATGACCACTGTGGTTGTATGTAACTCTGCTGATAACTGGGTTATATATCAGATATGCTGCCTAAACATTCTGAAAATACCTGAATTGTTCTCTGTGGAACATATGTGACAGAGACAGCTGCAGAGCAAGGCAAGATATCCAAAGAAATCAATCATGTCAGATACCTCTGTTGTGAAAAAAATAATTGGGAGACAGGAAGAACAGCTGGGTAGATGGGAAAACAGCTAACAGGGAATAAAACTGCAGCATTTTGGTAAGAAAAGAAAAAACTGCTTTGTGTGTATCTGCATGCCTTAAAGAAATTCTTGATGTGTGATGAAACAGAATGAGCAGGACTCATAGTTTTTCACTTTCTTGCTCAAGACAGTAAAAATTAGTGCTTGGAGCCAGGATGGTGCTACGCCATTCTACAGCTAAGCCTGTGCACCATTAGGCAGATTGCCCCACTTGCATCTCTGTGTTTCTCCAGTTGTTTGATAAGGTAGTGATGTTTGCCACATTTTCATCTTTCTGTCCCAGTGGATGGCAGCTGCAGCAACAGGGAATGACTTTCTTGAAATGTCTTTTTTTGTCAGATGAGGCCTACAATGGGAGAGAGTGAAAAAAGAGGCACAAGGAATGACCTGTGTGCCTCAAAACTTGGCTGCTAGTTAATCTGATAAAATATATTGACTTTGTCTACAGACTTTGTTCTAGATAGAAATAAACAAGAGTCATGGTCTAAAATCTAAGGTGAAGACAGAGTTTTCTTCATATGAAATACAAGCAAAACTGAAGTACAAGAACCAGAGTGAAACCCTACCCTGTGTCTGAGTTGACTTACACCCAGTAGCAAAGGCGCTCCAGAAAGGGGCTCTACTGATATGATTTAGCTAAAAACCCCTTGTGTTAGACTTGGTGTGTAATATATCTAATGATCTGGAAAATGCATGTTGGATGTTCCCCCTGTGGGCAGCGACCTGGACACAGAAAGACAGCTGTATTTTTCAAAAGTCAAGATTATTGCTCAGCTTTCACACAATCTGTATGCATTAAAACTGACCCTGTTTTTTAACTATTGAAGAAAGACAAAAATCAGTGGAGCTGGGGAATTACTGAAATAATATAATACTTTTGAAGCCAGACCCATCCATATTTAGGAGGAAAAATGCAGTGGAAACAATGCAACCTGAGAATTATTTTCCATATAGCTTCACTCCGAATTCAGTGATAGACTTGTCTAAGTTTCCATGTCTTTCCTTGGCCAAATCACACAGCATCTGAATGTGTAAGAATGCTTGGGAATCTTTATGATGCCTGTGAGGCAGGAAAAGTATTCTTGTTTTCCTTTTGTTTTAAGGAGGAAAAGAAAGATACATGAAGTGAACTGTCAAAGGGCATGCAAATATCTGTGCCAGAGCCAGGAAACAGGTATAAGTATACCAGCCCAATGCCTGAACCAGCAGATTTTTTTTTAGTCCTATCTATTTATGCATTACACAGATAGGTAGATGAGTAGTGTAAAGATTTCCTACTATGTATTTGCTCAAAACATGGGTGTTTTACATAATTGCTGTGACATTATTGGAGCAGTCCTTGGTCAAACACACATCAAACTCACGTCCTGGAAGTCTGTTTCAGTGCTGTAAGATGTACAGAGAAGTGGCTCTAATATCTTCTGTCTTCTTGGCCCTGATTCAGGGTCAAGAGGATATTTCCAATGGTTGCTTTTTCAACAAAGAATGTTCTGAAACCCCAGGCTGTGTGAACTGAGCAAATGCTCAGAGCACACACTTCTATAAGAAGCTTGTTTGCCTACTAAGCAATTCCCAGCAATGTCTTTGGCTGCAAGCAATTGTTGTTTGTTTGTACTGTGGCAATGCCTAGAGGCTCCAGTCATGGATCAGGGCCCCATTGTGCTAGGTATTGTAAAGACACAACAAAAAGGTCTTTGTCATACTCTTAAGTCAAATCTGAGGTGAGTCTGGGAAAAGAACTTTCCCAAATCCAAAGTTCTAGGGCCAACTTCTAAGCAGTTTACTGCTCTCTCCAGACTTTGGGTTTATCCTTGGTTTTCTCATCTGTATTGTTTATTCAACACAGATAATAAGTGAACTCTGAAAACAGAGTGGGAAAAGGAGAAAACTGATGTAGTTACTTATATTTGCCACTGACCTTTTAAACAAATAGCCAGCCAGTGATTGACAGAGGTGCCTTGGGAACTTTGTTGCCATCTTTGGGTTGCCTCATCCCTCTCAGTGTTTTGTTGTGGTGAATAAAGTGTATCCTGAGGCAGAAATGACTCTTGTCGGAAAACGACCTTTTTTCTGTCCATATTTCAGATGCGTGTATTTCATTTGCTTCATGCATATGCCATTGCTGGGGGTATCCCCATGACAACAGGATTTTTGCTCCTCAGGCATTCACCAGCTGCTGGCACTTGAAGTCACATTCCTTTCTGTATCACATCACATTTAGTTGCTGTGGATACTCTTGTGATGCCAAAAACAAAGGATTAGGATTTGCTGTAGCCCTTCCTCTTCTAGAACAAAAGGTTCTGCTTCTGAATGTCCTATCTGCAGTACAGGCAAGTGGTGCAGTGAGGGTCACTGATGAGGGACGATACTGAAGCTCCACAAAACCTGCCACCCTACACATGTGGCAACTAGATGCTTACTTCCCCAGAGGATTTTGGGTGAATGAAACAGGGAATTAAACTTGTAGTAAAGCTACGAAAGTGCAAATACCTACAAAGTCATGCCAGAACCCACCCACCACATGCCCCGCTCTTCCTATTTCTGCATCTTACTAGGAAATACTCCACCATTGCTTCAGCACTTTGTTTTTTTATCTTTTCTGGATGTCCTCTTTACCTCTACTGTCAAACTTAGAACGCGAATAGGCTTCTCTAGCTTTTGGAGATACTGCTGATGGCACATAGGATAATTGAAGGCACAATCACAGAAAACAGGTCTAGAAAGTCCCTCTTCATCCACTGGGAAATCACTGTGTAATGCAAGAAGAAAATGGTCTGAGCCTGTAGTTTAGATCTTTTTGACCCTCAAAAGCAGCTCTGTAGGAAGTGATTCTATTTCAGAAGCCACGTTCAGCTAACAAAAGAAAAAAACTGTAATATTTCTGGCAAAATAATATTAAAGCTCATGTTTATTCTCAGAATAATTCAACATTTAATACTCATAAATCTTAGCTATTTTGATCTATATGCCGATTAACTGAACATCTTTATAACTAATTTTTTAACTTTTAAAAAAATATTCTTATGCTCAAAATAAAAATGAAGTTAATAGACTTAGCCACTGCTTGGGTTTGTTTCATTAGCCTTTTCTGCCATGGATTTTAAACTTGAGAGAACAAACATTTATCAGCTGAAACAGAGCCTTTTTTTCAGTTTCCTTTTCTGTCTTCTGAGATGCATTCCAGACTTTTAAAGAAGCCACAATAAAGCTTTAATTTTCTATTTATATGCTCATAAGTTATTTTCATTCATATATCTATAACCCAACAAACATTCTGAAAATTCACATGGAAGTATAATCACTTTGTTCTTCTTTTGGGATACTGACTCATAATTAAATAGATGCAGCTGAAAGACAAAAATGTGAAATTGAGACTGTACTGCTGCAGTAAGGGCAAAAAAAAGATGGAAACAGAAATTCTAAGGTCAGCGAAGCAGATTGGAATAGGAACTCCAAAAATCAGATCAATGTCCTGGTGCACCCACAGATATCCTGTAACAACCATGTCAGCTATAGTTAGTGTTTTATATTTTGGCTTCAGAATAGGAATAATTATTGTCCTGTGTCAGAGACTTTTGTGGCGAATAATACCTATTTAGTGACTGTGTCAAGAGAAACAAGAGACTTAATTTGCCTCTCACTAGAGAACTGATACCTTCCTTAGAGCTAGAGACTCAGAGGTACTGAAGGCAGCCAAAATTCAACCCTTTGCTGTTTATTTAATGAGTTAACTCACAGTTGGTATTTGTTATGAGTTGCACAGTTAAAGAATTTATTTTAAAAATGCCTTTTTGTTGAGTCTTGAATGTCTTGTCCAGAATGTCTCAGTTTTAACAAACTTTCAGAGAATTTGGGCCTGACCTGGATTCTGAACCTGGCCAGATGTAAAGCTGCCAGGCAGCATCTGCAGCTTTGGGTTAGGTAGCTGCAGGAACATTTCCAAGGTAGGGCTGCGCACTCCAGGTCTGCAGCCTGGCTGAGCTTCACCACCCTGTTGGAAGGGGTCTAAGGCTCCTACTGTGGAGCCAAGACTTACAGAGTTGAAAGTTTGGAAAAGGTTTTTTGGATCTACAGGGGAGGCCTGTGCCACCACTCAAGCACAAGCTGTAGGTAGGGACTCCCCTGTTCCAGGGCACAGTCCTTTCATGGCTTCTTGTTGTGGAGCCAGGGAAGCAGAAAGGAAAATGAAGTGTTAGATTTATTGTTTTATAACTCTCTGCCTTAAAGTAAACAATTTCCTTCTTGGGGACAAAATGTCCCTTAAATAAAAATACTGTATTTCTTTTAAAAACTGTTAATGCTACTGAAATGTTAGAGATGATGACTGTAATCATTGCTTTTAAGGTGTCAGAAATGTATATGGTCATATCAAAACAAAGTATAGTCTACTTCAAACTGATCACATGTTGCAAGTTACAATTGTGTCTAAAACATTGTAACCATCTAAAGTTTCTAGAAATGTCTTTTTTTAAAAACAATATTAACCCACGCATTTTTAAACAATTTAAACCCATTACTAATTGGGTCATAAGAAAATACATTTATTTTATTTTTAGTCTCTTGTCTTCAGGAAGAGGATAGGCAATTTCCCTGAGTTCTCTGAAATATTTCTATTAAGCTCCAAGCTCTCATTTGTTCAAGTGACAATTTTCCATGTTTAACCTCAATTTTATTAGAAAGGAAAATTTCTATAACTTGACTCAGTCAGTCCCTGTTTCAAGCTGCACTGCAAAGGAAAAACAGCTGTTTTTACAGACATATCTCATGCAAGGGGATCTGCCTTTCCATGTAACTCTTGCAAACACAGTGCTGCCACTTGTACAAAAAAAGGTAATGTGAGATAGTTACATTCTCAACATATTGGAGGTTGTTAGGAAATTGAATTCTTAACCAAACTGAAGGTGGATTCTTAAAATAACTTGTAGAATTCATGTCTTCTGTAACATTTTTGATGTGGAAGGAAGATCTGCTAAGGGGATAGAATCATAGAACACTTAGAGTTGGAAGGGACCTTTAAAGGTCACCTAGTATAACTGCCTCTGCAGTGAACCCCATCCAAGCTGACCTTGAATGTTTCCAGGAATGGGACATCCACAGCTTCTCTGGGCAACATGTTACTCTCATAAAAAAATTCTTCTTTTTATCTAATCTGAATTTACCATCTTTTAGTTTAAAACCTACTGCAATAAGCCCTGTTTAGAGGCTGTTCCTATCTTTCTTATAAACCCCTTTAACTACTGAAAGACTGCAGTAAGACCTTCCTGAAGCCTTCTTTTTTCCATGCTGAACAGCCCCAACTGTCTCGGCCTATCCTCACAGGGGAGGTGCACCAGCCTTCCAATCATTTTTGTGGCTCTCCTCTGGACTTGTGCCAACAGGTCCATGTCTTTCCTGTGCTGAGTATCCAGAGCTGGATGCAGCACACCAGGTGGTGTCTTATGAGAGCAGAGTAGAGAGGTACAATCATCTCCCTTGGCCTGCTGGTCAGGATTCTTTTAATGCAGCCCAGGATGGCTTTCTGGGTTGCAAGTGCACACCATTTGCTCACGTCCAGCTTCTCATCCACCAACACTCCCAAGTCCTTCTTTGCAGTATAGTAAATAATCTATCAAGGACAAAATATATTTGTTCTGAAATTTAAATTCATATTTTTTTTCCAAGCTTTTTCCATTCCTTAACCTTAAAATTGGCATGTACTACAGGAAATTTTCATTAAAATTGACCATAATAGGTCTTAAAGTCCTTGAGTTCAGATAGCCAGAGGACATTAAGACTACTGTCTCTAGTAGGTTTCCCATGACTTCCAGATTTCCTCTCATGGGGCATCCCTGAATGTTTTCAGGACTATTAGATTTCAGAGCAACCCATCTATCTAGGTCAGCCTAGGTCAGCTGATGGCACTGGAAGTACCAATTTCATTCAGAATCTGCAAACTCAGCGAAGTTGCTTTTGAAGGCAGAACAGAAAATGTGTTTTCCAAAAATATTTGTTTGTACTCTTGAGCTTGTGAGAAACCTAAGATATTGGTTTCAGTGTGACTCAGGCAAATATAATATTTGAAAAATATGAGATTTTCACTAATCTAGAAACTCCTTCAGTCTTTGTGAGTTTGCACACATCATTACACAAGTCATTGTTATAGCATAGTGTGTTACCTCTAGATAGAACAGTAATGCTAAAAAAACCCATAAAACAGGTTGCTATTTAGGTAGATAGGATGGAGATCTGAAACTAGGAAATCCACTAATGATTGACCTCCTGCTGTACTTTCAGCTGGTAAACTGTCATTTTTGTGCGACATTTTGTCTGCTGCTCTGTGTATCTTCAATGAGTGAGGAAAAGACCCATAGCTTCTACCTTTGGCTTGCCTTGCAGGCTGACTGTGAAGGACAGCTGGTGCATGGGGTGCTGCAGGCAGCCATTGGGCTCCCAAGCTGTGTGCACAGAGGGGATCATGTACTCTCACTGTTCACAGCAAGAAGACCATGATTTGCACTGGAGAAGACAAGGGCTATAATAAACAAATATAGATAAAATGTTTATCTTCTTATTTCCTGAACTTGTAAAAAATTAAGAGACCACCTTTGAGAAAATTACACTGGTAAACTGTTCTCTGTTGTGAGAAGCATCTTGCTGTCTTCACTCAAGGAGGAGTTTTGTATTCTAGAAGCCCTAAGTTTGCACAGTCAAAGAAAGCTGGACATTTCCTAGAAGCCTGAAGATTTTTGGCTACTAGAAATGCTAGAGATTTCCTCATGGTGAGAAAAACCACAGGCTTCTCCAATTACAAATATAATTGGAATTCACAATTAGAAGTTACAATAAATAACATTTCCTGAAGAACACTCTTACCAAAGACCAGTTTAAACTTGTAGTCATTGTTTGCAGGGCAGGAAAGATGCATTATGTCTAGTGCCCCTTATGTGGATTATACATTGCCATTACTAAAAGAAACATAATGCCCAACTTGGAAACACTCCTGAAAGGCAAAGTGAAACATTTGGAATGAGAAAGGCATTTCTCAAACGGCTTTTTCATCTTCTCCATCATTCAGTCCCAAAGAGTTCAAGACACATTGTCATCTGTCAGACTAAACAGAGAAAGGAAAACATTATTCAGTTCTTGAAATATTTCAGTGCCCACACATCCTCAGTTCTCACAACTTTTTTTCTTCAGCCATTTGTGTCAATGATATTATCTATTCAGAGAAGTATGAGGCAATAGTATAGAATGTTAACTTCTCTAATGTACTGCCCCAAACACACACTTTACCAAGTTAAGTAACATACCTATGGAATTAAAATATTACAGAAGAGGCAAGGATAGGCCAGTGTTTTCTGATGAAAGTAGAATAGTGATGGCAGCTTCTGAAGGCCGTTACAGGGTGCAAATGATGGTGTTTTTATAACTTCCATTTCTGTATTTCAGGAACTTTTTTAAGGGCAGGATGCTCAAGCAGAATCTGGAAGAGGGCATTTCCAAGGCAGGAAAATGGGGCAGAATGGCATTTCAGTTCTATTTAACCAGTTCACGTCTATCCTGCTTTTGTGCTTGTTTCTGATTGCATACGAAACTTAAACGGATACAGTTTTCCAGAGTAGTGCACATTGATGTAACTCTTAAATTTACAGTGTGATGCTGGTTTGTATGAATTAGAGGTGTGATAAATCAAGAAATGGAATATTAGGAGTTTGTGGGTTTTTGTAGTTGTGAGCTGAAACTTTATTAAGACAGCCTATGAGATTTTTGGAACACTTAGGGAAGATACTACCCTCCATTCAGAGCTTAGCTTCCAGCACACATATGAACTTCATTTCGGTCTGAAGTTTTATGTTAATCCGGGTCTGAATTCTACTCTTTAGTGCATTTGTCTCACTTTTATCCTGCCCATACTGTATGGATACAGTATACAAATATTGTCTCACTACTTAATCTGTTAATGAATCACTGACTTTATAGAAATATATACAGAAGTAAATACAAAACCAGAATAGAGCACAATTATATCACAGTGAAATCTTTGGCAGCTGGCTTATTAAAACAGTCATGAAGATAATTTTTAAGTCTGCATAAATACTAGTAGTAGATGCCATAGCATTGTGCTTTCCAAAGAAAGTTATACATAATCAAATATTGGACTAGTCACATTCAGTGATTTATGAAACTAGTCATCCTCATGGGAGCCAACAGCTAGACCTTTTCTCTTTGACATTTCATAGTCATTAAAAAGGTACCTCAAAATATGTATGCTTGACTTTGATACTAGCTTAAAACTATACTAGGAAATGCCCTGAAGTCCAGGTGCCTACAGAAAGAAAAATCAATTTTTATAGTTATCTGGACATTGTAAAGGAGTCTTGATGACACAAATAGGGTGTAAACTCTTGTATAGTTGAATGTGTTTTCAGTTTTATACTGTTAGTGTAATTCTGTGAGTGAAAAATATAAACGTTATATGTAAAATACAGCAGTTCCTCTTGCAAGAGGCAGTCTATATTTAAAAAAATAAAAAAAAGAGTCACTATAGATTAATATATTTGTATTACTTAGGCATGAAATAAATCCTCATATAATCCAGTAACAGACGTTACACTCCTTAACAATGTCTTCCCGTAATTTAACAGCAAGGAACAGAATGTAGATAATGGTATTTGAACACTGTTAGTTGCTTGGTCTTTGAAGTTCTGCAATTCTACCTCTGAATTTATGAATATAGTTCTCAAATAATTCTACACTTTAATAAAAATTGAGGATTTTTGAATACAAGGTCTTGCTTTGGAAGAAGAATTTCAGTGACAGTAAAAAAGTAATGACAGCAGCAGCTGGCATAGGTCTAAATGATACCTTTGAAAAGAAACTTGATATGGGAATGCTAACTGGTCAGCAGATTGCATAACCTCACTTCAGCTTCAGCTAGAGGAATACGCACAGTGTAAGACCCCAAGTCTTGAGCTATGAGATCACCAAAGGGTTTTACATTAAAAATATAAAAGGCTCCAAAAATTTGCATGCCAAATTATTAGAAGACCCTTTGCTTCTTTTAACATCTTAAGAGAGAGTGCAAGGAGAAAAGCTGCACACATTTTCTCAGGGGGTACTTTTACCGGTAAACTTTAGGAAATATGAGATCTTGGCAAAACTTTAAAGAGTAACATTCAACAGAAATAAAGCATTCCACAAAGCACTGACTTAGCACATACTAACCCATATGACTTAGCAAAATCCAACCCATTCAGTCCCACGTTACCCAAACTATTATGAAAGGAGATTAAGAGAAGAAGTAAAGAAAGAGAGAAAAAGAGAAAAATCTTTACCACTGTCCTGTGAGAGTCCAGCTTCCATGCATACTGGTGTTACATGGCATTAGGTTTCAAATAAACATAGAGACCACCTGTTGCTGCTTTTATGTGCTTTGAACCCACTGTGGCCACACCCCCTGCTCCCAGGTCGGACATGTGCTGGAATCTGGAGCTGGGTTAGGGGCTCTGGAGTATGGCATAGAGCCGTGCTCCCGATGTCCAGTGACTGACAGCTGCTCCAGGGCTGCCCTAGGAGTCTCACAGGGGCTGGAATGTGGGACAGGCATCACCTCACCTCTGTGAGATTTGACCTCTTCCTCCCACCCCCCTACATGCACTTGAGTTGG
Organism: Cephalopterus ornatus; assembly: GCA_013396775.1. Taxonomy (NCBI): domain Eukaryota; kingdom Metazoa; phylum Chordata; class Aves; order Passeriformes; family Cotingidae; genus Cephalopterus; species Cephalopterus ornatus. The sequence continues at coordinate 202,364 of VZRE01007119.1, forward strand.
TCTGAGCCAATAATTAATATAATAATTCAGTGTCTCACAAACAGGAGGGTGAAACAAGTATTTCCTGCTGCTTTACCCTATACTATTTGTCACCAGTACCATTATCACAAGCCTTTTTTGTGCTATTTTATTTCCCTGCAAATATTCTTCATAGAAAAGTCAGGGAGCTATAGAGCTAAGCTGAATACAGTTTTTGAACTATACTATAAAGTGTTGCAGACCGGAATCCAACATGTGAGATGGTCTAATCATTCCCACTTATAGAAACAGAAATGGTCACAATAACTAGTGACTCAAACTAGGTCCAGATGGACAGCTGGAATCCTTAGGTGAATTAATAACTTTTTAAGGTACTAAACAGAAAGCTATTTCTCTGTGTTCTGAAATAAGTTGTTAATGTCTCAAGGAACTGGAAATAACTGATAGTCCTCTTCATGTAAAACCATATCTATTTTCGTTGTAACATTCTCAGAAAATCAAAATCTGACATAGCTGTAACCAGTCTCAAAATATGAACTAAATACTCTGCACTATACTGCTCAAGTGAAGAAGCAAAAAGGAAGTCATTCACTCTCCTACATATTATTATGTATAGATTTACAATGACAGCATTCCTCAGTTAAGAAAGGAATTTGAATTCAGTAGATCCAAGTCCTTCTGGTATTTTTTTCTTCTGACGCATCCATGTACAAGCAGTGATACTTTTATTCTGAGATCACCTCCTGTAAGGACTGGATTTATTTCAATGCTCACCATATGACTTAATTTTTCCAAAGAAATTATGAAAATATTTTGTAAAATCAAATGTCCAGCTAGCTTAGTGTCTTTTCTGCTGATGCATCCATCTATAAGCAGTGATACTTTTATTCTGAGATCATCTCCTGTAAGGACTGGATTTGTTTCAATGCTCACCATGTGACAATTTTTCCAAAGAAATTATGAAAATATTTTGTAAAATCAAATGTCCAGCTAGCTTAGTGTCATGCCTCTAATCATGGCTAAATATGGTTGCCAAAACAATTTCAGAATAGGGCAAATGTACAGATATTTCTACATCATACTTTCCCAACATTTTGGGATTTCCTAATGCAACAAGAATACTTCTCCATCAGAAATACAAATTATGTACCCATTACTTAGTTCTGGGGACCTGTTTTATGGAAAATAAATATATCCAGATAAGCATGTACACACACACACAAGGTTGTTGTTGGAGTTTTAATATGCATGCAGGTAAATTCCAATTCTAATGTCAAAGTGCATTCTTGGTCTGCTTGGGCTATGGCAGAAAGGGGACCTGCTACACATCAGTACATCATAGAATCATAGAATCAGCCAGGTTGGAAGGGACCTCTGAGATCATCAAGTCCAACCGTTGATTCACCACTACCACAGCTACTAGACTATGGCACTA